>JAHIAL010000160.1:0-382194 GCA_021605145.1 Aegilops bicornis
CAAAGGTAACAACTGATCCAATGGCATAATGATACTTCCAAGCCCTAAGATGAATGACATGGATATTTCTAATCTTTCTAATCTCTGTCAAGCGCATTGCATCCATCTTGATCTTCGGTGATCGGATCGACCACATCCGCAACATGCAACTCCACACATCATCTTCTCCCTCCTCAAGTTTTTCTATTTTTTCCTTCGCAAGAAATTGCTTTCTTCTTAACTAAGTTTAACCCTCGACAGTAGGGTCAAGTTGAATTCTCCGCTTTCAACAACCTCCTAGATAAACAAAATCTATGTCACGCTATTGGTCCAAAAAGATAATTTTCATAAACAGTAAATGAAAAACCAATAGTTATGAAAAAGACAATATACAACCACATCCTAACCATAGACAGGACGAGGGACGACGTATCAGTGGATACCAAAACCATCGCACTATATAAAAAATGCAATAATAAAAGTAAATAAACAATACAAGTATCTATCTAAACATACATGGCATGATATTTTTCCTTTCAGAAAGAAGATAAGAACAAGAGGCTCACTGGATGTGGTGCCGAACGGATGAGATCGGGCGCGGTGATCGACGCCTGGCGATGAAGACGGTAGGATTGTGTGCGATGATTTGACTCGCTAAACCTAGATAAATATTGGAGGAAAATGGATCTTGGCCATCGAGCTTGGAGAGAAGGAAACTTAAGTAGTGTGGCTCGGAGACTTCCATCGAACAACCTTATTATTGCTGCATAGGAGGTGAGCTAGATTTAATCACCAAGTTTCTCCTCTCCCCCTCGGCGGAAAAAATAGGGCAGTGCTCCGCTTGCTCTTGCTACGAGGGGCTATAGAGTATAGACTTACCATTAGCCCTCGGTTGGTGGCATGAACCGGGACCAAAGTGGGAAGCTCTTTGGTCCCGCTCAAGCCACCAACCGTGGACCAATAGTGGTGGGCGAGAAATCAGGCCCATTGGTCCCGGGTTCGGTCCCACCAACCTTGGAACCAAAAATCC
This sequence comes from Aegilops bicornis, assembly GCA_021605145.1. Classification (NCBI taxonomy): domain Eukaryota; kingdom Viridiplantae; phylum Streptophyta; class Magnoliopsida; order Poales; family Poaceae; genus Aegilops; species Aegilops bicornis. Next base: position 1,010 of record JAHIAL010000160.1, read on the forward strand.
AGAGACTGTAATCCGGGATAACCAATAGCCCGATGGGTTCGCCGACCTCTGGCTCCATGAACCAGGGCAATAGTCTCCATTGGTCCCGGTTCTGGATTGAACCCGAGACTAATGGGGTTGAACTGGCCTAGCTATTGCCCCCTTTTCTACTTGCTAGTGTCCCATAAACTAGTCAATCTAAACGCCTTGAGTAGATGTAATGAAATCCATGGGGAAAGCGGCGTGTGTTCTCGAATCGTCAGAGCTGAGCACCTTGCCAGCTCGAAGTGGGAGTAGGAGTCAAAGTAGTAGTCGGTACAATCGCTGGTCTCTTGTCGTTGCCGATGACCTCCTCCCCAAGCGGCGGGGCTCTCCTCCACCTCCATCCCGAATTCTCCCCGCCATTCCTGCCGCTTCTGCTGGCCCTCGAATAACATGCCAACGCACCGCAAAAAACATGCCAATGCAGACCGCACATGCAAATAGATGGTGCTTCCTTGGAAATAACATGCCAACACATCTGCAACAATATGTCAATGCAACCGCACAGGAAAATATATGGTGCTTCTTGGAAAGAATATGCCAACGCACCTTTGCCAAAAACATGCCAATGCACCGGCATAGGAACGCGGCCGATAACCGCCACCCAAGCGAAAGTGAAATACTAAATGACTCTCAACGCTGCATGATGCCCGATCTGCACCGCATGAGGAGGGCAGTTACCACTACATCGCACCATGCCCAGGTCTTTGCTCCAGCGATGGAGGATGGGAGGTGGAAGAGGGGGCAGAAGGGTGGCGTAACCACAAACTGTGTTGTGGGTGTGCCACCGTGGCATCGCCGTGCTTTCCGTGCGCAGAGAGAGGAGGCGGTCTCCTTGGGAGCACCGTCTACAGGCGTCCACTGAATGTGCAGCCTCGAGCTGATGGGACGCCGCTTGAGCAAAGAAGTCAACGGGTCTCTACCATCCACAGATACATTAACACAAGGCTGAACTGCACTTGGGGAGAGCTGATGCTAATTGTTTTGCTATGCAGAGGAGCACCGGCGCAAGGTGGGGTCACCCAAGAGTGGATCTCACTGATCCATTGTCAGGTCTGTGCGGGGGTGGGCGATTCGGGCAGGCCCGGCGCCGTGGAGCGCCGGCGTCCCACTTGGAGTCTCGTGGGAAGTGGCACGACTAGCCGGGACGGGGCGTAGCGCACGGAGGGGCTCATCGATGCCGATTGAAAAGGAAGCAGAGGAGGGGAGGGATGCGTGGTTCTGTGGAAGAAGGGAAGAGGGGATGGAGGGGAGGCACTGCAGGGTAGGAGGCTGAGGGCACCGGGCACGCTGCCGGGTGGCGTGGGCCCTTGGCTCCCCGTGGCAGAAGCTAGGGAGTCGGGAAGCTGAGTTCGAGTGAGTTGGGGCGACCTCAAGGCCCTGGGAAGAAGGAAAGAGGGGAGGGAGGGGCGGCCTGGGGAGTAGACTGATGGGGCGGCATCGTGGTCTGAGGCCGGAGGCAAGCGTTGGGGCACGTGGTCGGGCGGCGTGACCCTTGGCCCCTCAAGCGGCAGAAGCTTGTAGGTCGGGTAAGAAGGCGTGAGGGGAGACGGGGCTCCACGGCACATGGTCGGGCGGGCCAGTAGGAGGTTTGAGTGGCTCGCGCAAGGTGGAAGGAGGCAGGAGGAAGAAGATTGGGTGGCTACTGGTTCCTGCTAGAGGAAGGTGGAGAGGATAAGGGGATGAGGTCGTGGGTGGTTAGAGCTGGGTGTTTTTTCTTGTTGGATGTAGTTCTGTTATGTTTCAGTAGTGGGCTCGGATAGGTGGTTTTTGAAGCGTGAAACTGTTAGCAGAATCAAGACTCTTAAGAGGTGTTATGATAATAGACCCATCATATATATATATATTACGATGAAGGAGAACATGTAGGAAACCAGCCAGCGGTGTTTGGCCCCGATGACTGTGTGTTACGAACCCTGCTATGGAGCATAAAAGGAGGGCGTTAGAAATGCTGGAGCCTGGAGCAGAGTACTGAAAACAAGGCGAGGAACTCACACGTTCTATCCCCGCAAAAAAAAAACTAATAATAAAAAAATCACACGGTCTAAGCGAGCGTGCCGCCGAGCTATACGTTTCAGTGGCCTGGAGTGGACTACTTGGTCTGTAGCTTCACTGTGTAGAGTGTAGTGCCAGCCGGTGCTTCATCGACAACTGTCCTAGGCTCCTAGCCTCAGCAATTAGCAGATTTTGCAAGTGGCACATGCACGTGGCAAGGTTTATGTCCGTTGTTTCTTCCATGAGATGACTCATCACGTGATTTTTTAGACGAGTACATCACATCACATCTCAGTTGTTCTCTCAGCAGGTTATTATGAGTCCACAAACGAAGCAAGATACAAGTAGTATTCTCCGTCCCTAAATTCTTCTTACATTTGTTCAGATACAGATGCATCTAATACACTTGATACATCCGTATTTAAACAAATTTAAGACAAGACCTTTGAAACGGAGAGAGTATAAAATAGGGAAACAATTCATCAATACTGCTTAAAACAGCGGTTAGCAAACCAGGCGACCTTAAACAGTGACTAAGACAATTCAGAGGCTGCCCAAGTGCACATCACCAAATCTTATCTAAGAGAGGCTGTAAGCAACTGAATGGAAGAACAAATAATGGATCACGTCGACAGAAGGAGAAAGAAACGGCTTGACAAAAATAATATTGCATGAAGTGGATCGATATTAGCTTCATTTGTATGTGATTGAGAGATGTCCTCCTGATTCCTGAAGCAGTATTCCTTCGTTGTTGTTACCATGTTATCCCAACTGACATAAATTGAACACCCATTTGCAACTCCACTTCTCGTGTTAATTGGAGAGACATTTGCACACATTACCAGTCCAGTGGCAGACCCCTAATAAAGGTGTGGCTTCTCGTGGTTTATTTGCAACCGGATTTACATAAAAAATAAAAAAAAAAAAAGAATCCACTCTTGCTCTGAGAAGGAGCTAGGGAGTGAAAAGACGTCTCGAGATCAATCTTTGGGGGAGACAAGATAAACTATTGCTAGCTTAGATCAAGAACGAGAGAAACAAATTGGTCGACATAAGAAGGGAGAGGAGACAAGGGTTTTGCATACCAATCGGCGCCCCAGCCAGACACCAAGAAGGCCTAGTTGGATGCACCCCTCTACGCTCAAGACACGACTCTCCGCCGCGCTGCCTAGATGTGGTCTTTTTACCCACTTCAACGATGGAGTGGTGGCGCCTGTACGCCAAAGGCGTGAAGGAGCAGCTTGCTCATGCGCGGCTCAAGCGCCGCTTTTTGGATGTGTCCTTCATGCTTCTAGGCTTCTTAAAGATGCCCTCGTTGTTTAGATCGCCTTTCCTTTTCTCGGGCGCCGCTTTTTCTGCTGCTGCCGTGAGGGGCCATGGGCAACGGGCGAAGAATGGAGGCAAGAGCTCGGAGAGGAGGAAGGAGTGGGTGAAGTGAGATGGTGAAACAGATGGAGTGTGGCAGGAGATATGTGAAAGGAGAGGGCAAGCGTGCCAGCTTTTTTGACTAAAAGACTGTGGGGAACAAAGTGTTAATTAGTTGGATTTTGGGCTTCTAGAATAAGCTGGGAAAGAGGGCAGTTTATTTCCGCAGCTGGCCATAAGTCCCCAAAAGAACAGGGCCCTAGTGCTCACACACACACACATCGCATGATGTGTGGCTATCATGTCTCGTGCAAAACCAAAGAACCCATTACTCCACTCTTTGCGCTTCGTGCGGCGTCGTCAGACTTTTGGCGTTCTAGTTTCCTGCCTAAGGGAAATTAGCCTTTTGGGCCGGCTCCAGTCAAAATAGGCCCTCCCACCAGCGAACAGCTTTCTCAGTCAAGCCCGCAAAGCTAATGGAAGGCCGGGTCATTACTGTCGGTGTAATGGGAACCAAGGTATCCTGAGCAAGCCACGTGTGGACCGGCCAAAAGCCACAATGATCTCAATAAAAATCAAAGACTTGGCCAAGTGGACTACAACATGCAAAAGGAGTCTATCCTTCAGAATGACACATAACGGCGTATAGATCTTTGTCGGCATATGTCTTTTTTGAGATGAATCATCAGGGAGAAAAGAAGTCATCAGTGAACTGAGGCACAGTATGCTTCTCGCGTGAGCACTCGGTTGCCGGGCACGCTCGCCATATATAGTACCAACGGGCACGAGCACTACCATGATAACCCCTGTCACGTTAAATGAGTCTGCAGGCTACCATCCATACACGAAACAGGTCTACGAGGCCCATGTGGTACAAACATAACACCTCGCATGCGATAAGGCAGGAGGCCTATCATGATGATGACCAGAAGCACTTGAGTATGTGACGCACCTCCACATCCCAGGCGACGACCAGTGTGGCCAAGGTGGTCATGTGGCTCTAGCCCACCATCCCGGTTGAGTGTTCACACATGTAGAAACAACCACTATGGTGCGCCCGGTACTATATAAGGGGAGACCCATGACCACTCAAGAAAGGGAGGGGATAGACACCCAAAGGAAAACAAGAGGTGGAGAAGTAGGAAGAGAAAGGGTGCTCGGATTAGCAGCCTTTGCCTTACACTAAACCCCGAGCACCACACAGGCTCTCGAGCATACCCTGGGCTCATTCGAGCATATCTAAATCCACCATATTACACATATCAACCAACCAAAGAGTAGGAAGTAGGGTACTATGCCACAGAGCGGCCTGAACTTTTATAAATACTTGTGTCCCTTTCCTCAAGTAGTTGGAGGAAGAACTGAGCGTTTTAGCCCTTGGACAAAAAAATACCTGGTATCTTTTGATCCCTGCTGTCATGAGTTGACACTCAGACAAGATTCTTTAAGGCAATCTCCAAATCTTCATAGACTTGTCCTTCAAAAACCACAATGACTCTTCGTTACTTGAACTGGCGCTTAACTATCTAGTGGGTGTGCAACCCACAAGAGGAATAGGTGCAAGCTTTGAATCAATCTAATTCTTCGTGATGCTCAATCATTTAATTGATTTTAGGCCTCGGTTTTCTCTCTTAGGATTCTTGCAAATCTCTCGTTGATGGGTTGCTCACAAACTCTTGTCAGTTCACATGGAGCAGGCAAAATAGCCAGAGCAATCCCAAGGTGAGAAATGAATAAGAGCATGCGCCCACCTAATTGTCAAACGACATGTGGCATAACGGTCGATTTCAAACTCACGGACAGCTTACTTGAGGAACATCTCAAGATAACTGAACTGCCAGTGATTCTTTCACTAATTCCCGAAGAACATCTTCTGGGACTCCAGGAACAATCATTCTACACGAAGAGATTTTTCTCAACTTCACTCAAAGAAACAGGTTTATGATTTACCACACAACAAAGACCTAAATCTCAACTAACCCCAACCCCATAAAAGTATAGTTTCCCAATGACTCAATAGAGAAAAGTGAAACTAGAGAAAGAACTACATCCTCTCCTCGCCTTCATTCTTCTCGCTGCAGTCAATTATTCCTCGATACACAATTGCTCATCAAAACAATTTTCAAGGGTCGTCTCCACACGATAGTATATTCTCAGTGGCTCGGACAATCTTCTTAATAGCTCAGGCAATCTTCCCAGAAGATTTAGCAATCATCCCAATACTCAGCCAATCTTCCTCGATAGCTCAGGCAATTGTCTCAGACGATTTAACAATCTTCTCCCTCCTTAGGGACTTTATTGCCTATGGTCCAACAATCTCCAAAAACTGCAGGGACACTAGAGGAACCTACACCACCACATGAAACAATTTCAAGATTTTCATCTCCAAAACAAACCCGCCTGATAGTCAATCTAGCTATCAGTCCATAGAGCTGCTTGTAGTGGAGGAATCAGACGCTAAGCGCTGATACTCTCCAAAGCACTCATATCCAACCAAATACTACCCTAATACTCAGTGCCCTGATATGAATGCTTTGATTTATTGATTTTTAAAAAGAAAATAGTGTTTGATAATGCTGCTGGATACTGCAGTGATACATTTTGGATAATGGGAAACTCTTCGCTCAACATGAAAACCCCTCGTGGGGCCTCCGCACATCCTCATAAATCCTTGACTTGTCGAGCCCTCTCATCTCCCAAATGCTCCGGCCCTTTCCCTTTGAATTCTAATCATGTGGGCAGGAGACTTCTGAGTGCCTCCAAGAGGAGGTATGTCTTTCTCTTCTCCTTTACTTCTCCGATCTCTCTTCTCCTTCTTTGTATTCAGTACATATGTGTTTTAGGTTTAGGGGTTAGGATTAAATAAATTTGTTCTGGTATGTTCTCCTAATCTGCTCCCTTTACCATGCAGCGTGGATGTGGATGTAGTCCATGTATTGGCTGCTGCTCTTGTCATTCCGTCAGATGCTAATGAGAACAAGCCTTGTGGAGATACGTCCTGATGTTGTAAAACATTGGGAAAGGTAAAGGAGGCAACGAGAGTTCCTAGATAATTTGTTGGAATATTTCATCACTAAAATAAAAAAGATGAGCTTCCCATCGAAAACTGCTTATTTTTACATTTTTTACAATTTATATATGTATAGAAACGTATCCCGTGATCCTAGTTTTTAGAAAATTGGCATATCGGGCGATCACCATATCACATATCCGATATGTATCCAAGTAACCACACATCAAAAACGGTTCGTTATTCCTTTGTAACGTAACACAATTCGGGCGCTTGGTTACCAACAGTACTGTTAGTACTTAGTAGTGAGTATCGGTTAATCGCTATGAAGATTCATGATATAAACTTTCAAAAGACAATTGAGCCGTGTTGTGCTCCACGTGTTGGTTTTTTTATACCATGGTGATCATCTCATGGAAGAAACAACAGCCAATTTAGACGCTTGATATGTGCATGTGCCACCTGCACAATCTCCTAATTACCATTGAGATAGACGGTCACATCCACATTATCTTTGCGAAACGATGTTGGTTCTCGCCTTCAATGTAGAATAGATTTACTTATTTGTTTTACTTTTGTGATGTGATTATGTTTTATTTTTAGGGCAAACAACTAGACTTTATTACTCAATAGCCAAGGTTACATGAATAACGTTTGGATCATGGGAATGACCCAGCCAAGTATGGCGCCCTTGATGTCATAAATGAGTTCATCCATTCTCTAATTTCCTTGATGACCATCCCATACTCTGCCGATCACTCATGGATGTCCTTGATCGCCAATCTCCTAATTACCATTGAGATAGACGGTCACATCCACATTATCATTGCCAAACGATACTGGTTCTCGCCACAATGTAGAATAGATTTACTTATTTTTATTACTTTTTTATGTGATTATGTTTTATTTTAGGGCAAACAACTAGACTTTATTACTCAATAACCAAGGTTACATGAACAACGCTTGGATCATGGGGATGACCCAACCAAGTATGGCACCTTTGATGTCATAATTGAGTTCATCCATTCTCTAATTTCCTTGATGACCATCCCATACTCTGCCGATCACTCATGGATGTCCTTGATCACCACCTCATAGTCGTAGCAATATGTAGGTTCTGGATGCCCAGGTCGGTAGCTAGTGCCAATGCTTTTCACGGCAAGCTAATGCTTCAAGTGTCGTTGGATCCACTAAACCTGAAATAACCAGCGTTGAAGATCACACGTAATTGCTCCTTCATCATGGCATACAACTGCTACTGATCCCCAGTTGCCACCCCTGGAAACACCAAGGTCCACATTGAATTTAAATTTCTCAGGGGTGGGATCCATCTCTTGTTTTCTGTTGTACAAACCATCACCCTTGACGAGACCAACCTCCTTCAATTCATCCATATCAGCAATGAACTGTGTAACAAAATGGTGGGTGGACATGGTACCTTGGTTTATTCCTTCATGAAAAGTTTTCGTCTTGCCATCCATATTGCCCAAAGCATTACTAGCAGCCGGACAAAGACCTCACGTGGCATATGCCCATCATGGAGAAAAGCTAGTTGCGAGCCTTGGGTTCTCTGGTTGCAATCATTCATTCAAGTAGTTCCGGATCCACTAATGCCCAAGACACCGCGCCATTGTTTACTCCACCAACGAAAGTGTTATCAGGAGTCTGCCATTCCACACAATGCGCATGTGCAAGTAACTGACATATTTCTTGTTGACGAACGTCCTCAGTTGGCAAAGACTGATGAGCTAATCTCTAGAGGAAAACCCGTACTTTCTCTGGTACCATTGTTTTCCAAGATGAACCTTATATTTGTGTAGGGAATCATTATTTGATGAACTTGCCCTTTCCTCCAACCAATCTTCCCCTTTGTTTTTAGTAGTGAAAAATCATGTGATATGTGGACCTATGTGTAAACCGCCTTTCTTTTCGAAATACCATGACCAAAAGTCATTCATATTGCTAGTGCACAAAGCAATTCAAGGATTCCAGTAGCATCACAATGAAAAAAATATACCATTGCTCAATTCTAGAGCTCCGCCTCATGTTAGTGCTGTCAATCAGCTCGACACCCACACCGGCGTGGTTCTGGACTAAAGGAACTATAAGTCGCATCAAGTCACTATGAGGTATCCAATTATCCTTCCAAATCTCGCCGGTGACCGCCTTTCCAATTCGCCATATTAAACTATGCTTAAGACATCCTTCCTCAAAAATAGAAGGGTGACTTCCACCTCTGCTTCAAGGAAATGCGTTCCAGGAAAATATACAACCTTCATAGTTCTTATACCAAAGAACGCATCTCAGGAATCCTCCAGACCTGTTGCGCAAGGAGTGCAAATTTAAAAATCTCAAAATCCCTGAAATCGAGACCCCGCATGTATTGTGGAATAGTCATAGTGTCCCAAGGTGCCCACCATGGCTTCCTCTGTCCTTGTTTGCTACCCCACCAGAAGTCTCAAATTATTGAAGTCAAGTTGAGGGAGTCCTGGACTAGGGGTGTCCGGATAAATAACTATCATCTTTGGCCGGACTCCTAGACTATGAAGATACAAGATTGAAGACTTCGCCCCTTGTCCGAATAGGACTTTCCTTGGCGTGGAAGGCAAGCTTGGCGATACGGATATGTAGATTTCCTACCATGGTAACCGACTCTGTGTAACCCTAACCCTATTCGGTGTCTATATAAACCGAAGGGTTTTATTCCAGAGGATCTAAGAACAATCATACCATAGGCTAGCTTCTAGGGTTTAGCCTCTCCGATCTCGTGGTAGATCTACTCTGTGCTACCCATATCATCAATATTAATCAAGCAGGAGTAGGGTATTACCTCCATCGAGAGGGCCCAACTCTGGGTAAAAACATCGTGTCCCGTGTCTCCTGTTACCATCCGCCTAGACGCACAGTTCGGGACCCCCTACCCGAGATCCGCCGGTTTTGACACCGACATTGGTGCTTTCATTGAGAGTTCCTCTGTGTCGTCACTTATAGGCCCGATGGCTCCTTCAATCATCAGCAACGACGCAGTCCAGGGTGAGACTTTTCTCCCCGGACAGATCTTCGTATTCGGCGGCTTTGCACTGCGGGCCAATTCGCTAGGCCATCTGGAGCGATCGAAGCTACGCCCGCCATCGTGTCAGATTTGGAAGCTTGAACTATACGGCCGATGTCCGCGGAGACTTGATCTTCAACGGATTCGAGCCACAGCCGAGCGGTCGTGACTGTCTCGATGGGTACGATCTAGCTCGTCACCAACAGTGCCCTCGAGGTCAGACTCAGCGTTCGCCCGACCCTTAATCCGAGCCGGTTTCACTGATCGAGGACGGTTGGTTGACACCGCCGGGGCTGAAATCTCTACGGCGATTGAGCCAACACCATCCTCGTCCTTTGCAAAGCTCGTGACTCCTGTGTGACGGACTCTTTCCGGACTCAACCTCCTCATACCGCCAATGATCCGATCAAGGCCGTTATGGAGTTCACCGCTGACATCTTTCAGCACTCGCCTTTGGGCGATATCCTGAACTCATTAAAGTCTCTCTCTTTGTCAGGAGCACTGGCCGAACTACGGTCAGAAGGATGGGATTCGACGACGAAGAAATTCAACGCCCACCCACCACCCACTTTGTAGCCACCGCCGATGACTTAACAGACATGCTCGACTTCGACTCCGAGGACATCGACAATATGGACGCATTTACCGGAGACGACTAAGAAAACAGCGCCCCACGTATAATCGGATGGCCACCTCAACTTACGATATATATATGGTGGACACACCTAAGGAAGCGATAACGAGGAACGACGAGACGCCATAAAGAAAATTCCCTTGGGAAGCAGTCAAAGCGGCGTAAGCGCCGCCAAAACCCCACCGACAAAGATAGCGCCCACACAGACTCCAGCCATAGAGCAGGTGAGCCGGCCGACGCATTTAACATGTCATTGAGCAACCATCCTAACAGGCCAACTTGGACAAACAACCCGTCCCCGGCAGGGACAATAGTCCGGACGATCTCACGGACACGTCATTGGATCAGAGGAACCTCCACAAAGAGCTCCTCGCCATCGCGCGTAGCTTGAAAAAGCAGAAACAGAGGCTCGTAACATCGAAGACGACTCTGAATGAGATGGAGTAAATTACTCAACACTGCAGACAAATATGGCGACACCGCCAAGCAAAGAGCTACCCAAAGCGCAAAACTACTGCCCGACTGATTGGCGAGGAGGCCGTGAGAGCCCCAATGATAAAAAAAAAACAAAGAGGCTGCCGGGTCGGATAGATCGACCACTTGGCAAAAGTAGAGCGGCAAGCTGCACCGCACACAAGCCGCACGCGATCCGCATAAGGATTCAAGACTAAAAGGATGGCCCAGTTAGATCTATCTACGGGCCAAGGAAACAAGTTCTCGCGAGCAATACAACACGCCAAATATCCGAACATCACGGCACACCCAACATACTGTAGGCGCCAAGACCTCTATGTTTCACTGATGAGGTGCTTTGGATCATGAATTTCCAGGGATTCAAGCCCGTAAACATAGAGGCATACGACGGAACTACAGAATTCTCGAGTCCTGGATTGAGGATTATATCCTCCACATACACATGGGCCTGCAGGAGATGATCTCCACGCCATAAAATACCTACCCTCAAGCTCAAAGGGCCAGCCCGGTATTGGCTTAAAAGCCTCCCCGAAACACCATTGGTAGTTGGGAAGAGCTTGAGGATGCTTTTCGGCCTATTTCCGTGGAACCTATGTCCACCTCCTGGACATTACGCATTTATCTAAGTCACATAACCCAACAGCCCGGAGAGTCAGCTCGAAAATTCGAACAGGCTCCTCACCAAAAGAACTAAATACTCGATCGTCTCGGACGCCAAGCCTTTAGCAGCTTTTTAAACACAACGTCCGAGACGTAATGCTCGCCAGACACCTTGGCCAGGAAAAGCCAAGAACAATGGCCGCACTAATAAGCCTCATGACCCGCTTTTATGCTGAGAGAGGATAGTCGGCTAACAAGATGCGCATCAATGACCCAAGTACATCCAAGTCGTGGATGGAATGGGAAACCACGATGCAGCAAGGACCAGCCACGGATTAAGGGGAACGGTCCAAAGAGCGCGACAAATAACGCCGGATTCAAAAGCTCACGGCAGAACAATAAAAACTGCCCCTTAAGGACAATAGCGATGAGCTAACCAACTTAAACAAAATCTTGGACCAGATATGCCAAATCCACAAGATTCCCGGGAAGCCCGCAAACCATACCCACAGAGATTGTTGGGTCTTCAAGCAAAGCGGCAGACTCAACGCTGAACACAAGGGGCTCGACACACCAAGTGAGGATGATGACGAGCCCCACAAGCAAGAGCCCGGAAAACAAAAAGAATTTCCCACAAGAGGTCAAAACAGTAAACTTACTTCAAGTAAATAAAAGGGGAAAACAGAGCGGCACCCATTGAATTACGCCAACGCACAATCTACCCCACGGAGTCCCAACACCGGTTGTCAAAACCAATTACCTTCGACCAGCAGACTACTCCGAAAGTATCCCTAACGCAGGATGGACTGTCTTGATACTAGAACCTATAATCAACGGTCTTCAATTTATGCAAGTCCTAATGGACAGCGGCAGTGATTTAAACCTGCTATGTCATGACACAATCCGTAACATGGGGATAAACCCAAACAGGATTAGCCATAGCAACACTTGCTTCCAAGGAATAATGCCAGTACATATGCCCATTGTACGGGCTCCCTACTATTGGAAGTTATGTTTGGCTCACCGACAACTTCCGCCGGGAAAAGTTGGTCTTCCACATCGCCCCCATTTAAAAGGAGCCATCAAGCACCATCGGGACGCCAAGCTTTCGCCCCGCTTTAACGCAATACCGCATTATGCATCTCTTAAACTTAAAATGCCCGGTCCACGAGGCATCATTTTATTAAAGGGAAGCTGCGCGTGTCCCTCAAGGAAAGAATGTGAGACTGCCTTAACAGCCTCACACTAATACGGCCTTGCTGGCCAAAAAGCGCCTAAAGCAGGTCGCTCGCACCCTGCACACGGTTAGGCGAAGTCCCAAGCATAAATAAACATGATGTTTACTAGCCGCTGCACTTCTTACAAGGGGCTCCACGATGTACAACAAGAGACAATAAAGCTCAATTTTACTCATTTTTGAATCATACTCTATTTTATTTCCAATTACATTTTAGCGCCGATCTTTTCAAACTAAGTTCCCTATTTTACAGATGAACGTCGTGCTATACCCGGCCCAGGATGATACTGCACAACGGAGACACAAGCGCAGACGCAGCAGCCGGGACCCGCTGCAAGGATTCTTTTCAGATTAAGACCTGCGTAAACCTTTTTCACTGCCGCTTGTTGTTACTCATCCCCGGTCTCTTATTATAACCGAGGAGGAGGTCAAGCGCTTTTGGCATCGGGCCGCCATGAATTTTGCACGCACTGGACACCGTGGGCTTGTTACCAAGGGCATTGTTCGCCCGCTTTATAAAATAATCAATACCTTAGGGAGTGTTCGGGCGCCTCGAAGTTAGGGCCTTATATGCATCAGCTCTGAATCATGTCTTTAGTCAAATGTTGGGTTTGCCCGGCTCCGTGTTTTGCTGCCTTACGCCCGCTCTATCGGCTAACGCTGCACCGTGGAGAACTATCATCGCGATTGTGCCCGGTTCGCCGGGCGAGCACCTCAAGAGAGAAAGCCGAAACTGACCGCCATGATATAGCTAGAGACTGGTCAACCACTCGATGACTCACCGAATGTTTAGAATTCTCCGCATTAACGGCGACTGCTTTTTCCGGTCAGCACATACGCACTTTAATTCGGGAGAGTGCAGGTTCTGTGGGCTATATAGTAGCCCCACCATCGAACTCCTATGGCTAAGTGAAAGTGATAAAGCACTATAGTCCGGTTGCCTAGTTTGCTACGCTACCACTCCTTTATAGGACCAAGACGTTGGATTAAGTGTGAAAGCGCGACTTCTTTGCAAACACCCCCGCACTATGTGCGTGGGCTGAAGTCAAGACCGCCATCTTTCGTGTTATATACATATATATATCAACGGCCAAGACATGAGGTAGTTTTCTACTTGAAGGCACAAGTATAAAAAGTTTTACATTAAATTGAAACGTTGTTTCATAAAAATTATACATGTCATTCAAACATAACATCCTTCGAAAGCACTGCGTCTCTATTAAGCTTAGCGCCTCGAAGAACTTCCTCAAAATAGCACTCGATCGGTACTCGATCGCCATCCGAACTGGGGACGCAATATCGGTGGCCTTCATCTCAGCCCAAGATGCCTTGACATGGGCAAGAGCCATCCGCGCCTCAATACACGCCGACCGCTTCATTAAGCGCCGACACGCTGCACCGCACCAAGGAACCGCTGCACTAAGCCAAAATAACTCTTCGGTTGGGGTTCGCCTGGCCACAAATGAGTCATGACATGCTTCATGGCAAGTCCGGATAATCGATTTAGCTCGCCCATTCGCCAACCGATCGGTCAACGGAAGAGGACGCCCGACTATGGAATTGCGTACCAAAATAGCTCTTCCCTTCTATGCCCCTTCCGCCTCGGAAGTGCTCAATCGCGTCGCAGCGCCGCCGCTAAGTCCAGATAAGCATCCTCCGAACTCGACAGCTTGTCCAAGCTGAGCATACTTCGATCTCAGATATTTCCTTCAGCAGTAAACGGTTTTCCAGCCGCAATATCCCCGCCCGACTCAGCTCCTCCTTGGCAGCTCTCATAGCGGAACGGGCATCCTTGGATTCGCGGTGGCCTTTTCAGGTCTCTTCTTGTTCCGCTTTGACGTTTTTTTCAAGAACCTCTTAGCGGTCGGTAGTATTCTTCAGCCAGGCCAAATCGCCATTTCTCTTTGTTTGGCAGGAGCAGCCCGCTCGGCTTTCAGCTCTTCGCCGCTTTTAAAGCGGTTGACATTACTTCTTTTCGGCTTGCTCTTTAGCTCGAAAGTAAGTTCCGCCGCAGCCTCTCCACAACAGCCGCACCGTGGCCTCGCATCAAACCATACAAGTAGTAAGCCATGGGCGCCAAGCTCCCTTACCAGGTGTCCGCGAGAAGTCGTGACACCTTGTCACTGTCAAACCGCTTATTGACCAGCGCTGATGTCCGCATCCGCCTCGCCTGTTGCTGCTTTAGTTCGCAATTCATCAGTCCGCTAGCCACCGGACGCCCGCCACCTACATAGGAACGGGCGACATGTTAGTATCGAGATTATGATCTCTCGACACGCTGTCGCCAGACAAGCATACCGAGTCTCGTGGGCTACTATCTATACATGGCGATTCTATATGCATAATCGCTGAAGGTACATCATTTTTTTTCGCACTCAAACCCCCGCCAAGAACTTCGGGCGGTTTCATGCAATCCGCTCTCAGCGGATGCAATTCTTTCAATTACTGTAGCTATTAGCGCACAGTGATCTTCTCGAGATATACGCCGCCTCGAGCAGGTCCTTCAGCCTCCTCCGACCGCACGCCAATTGGCGCTGGACCGCTCTGCCCCGCCGACTCGGGAAACTCTCCGTGATTTACACCTCGTGGTCGCCCGCCGCACGAAGGCGCCGAGTAGGTGGAGGCGTTTCGCTCTCTATCATCTCCGGACGAAGATCCCCCGAAGACGAGCTCTGCTGAGAAGGGCTGAGATCCGAACTACAAGGTACAATTTCGGTTATCTTTAGAGATAAATACAGGGATGTTATTTATACATAGGACCCCTTCTTTTTTACTTATGGCTCGCTGGAGGGCTGATCCCCTTGGGGAAATAGTGCAGCTGGGGTACTTCCCGGCGCCGGACTTTCTGACGAAGACTTCTTTCCCCGTTTTGAGGCCTTGGCTTCTGGGTCTTCGGAAGCGGTCCTCTTCTCCCCTTGGTGGGGAGGATCCTCGATCCCTCTTCCTTGAAAGCCTCCTTCGTGGAGGCAGCTGCTTCCCCTGCCCCCCTTCGCTTCTTTCTTCAAAAGGCGCGACCTTCAACATCTTGGTCAAAGATGGGATCCGGCGTGGTCTCCGGAGGGGATCCGACACCTTATCAACTTTGCCTTGGCTATCCACTCTGCTCAAGAAACGGCTCCTTTAAAGGGCATGTATATAATAAATGAATGAACAGCATGTCCGGTTATAGGGTTACTTACTTGAGTATCCGGGTGATTGCAGCTTAGACTCATGCCCTCGGTCAAGTCCGGACACTTCTCTTGTGATCCAAGAACAGTTTGTACATCTCCTTGGGCGTCGCGCCCATAAAATGTTGGAGAGCTCGTGGTCCCTCCGGATTAAACTCCCATGCATTTGAGGGGGCGACATTTGCAGGCGTATAGGCGCCGAATCAGCATAACCTGCGCCGCCACGACCAGATTGATCTCTCTTTCTTGGAGGTCTCGAATACGGCCCTGCAACAGAGGAACGTCCTTGGACGGTCCCCAGTCGAGCCCCCAATTGACCCATGATGCCAGCCGCTATGGTGGACCTGAGCGGAAGGCGGGTGGCGCCACCCATTTGGTGCCCCTGGGAGCGGTGATATAAAACCACTCCCGTTGCCACAAACCAAGCTCCTATTGAAAAGAGGCCTCGTGCCACGGAGCATCAAAGACACCGGCTTATGACCGCCCTCCGCACTTTTCGCTTGTTGCCCTCGATTATCTTCGGCTCCACCTTGAAGGTCTTGAGCCACAATCCAAAGTGAGGGGTAATCTGGAGGAAGGCTTCACATACGACAATGAATGACGAGATATGGAGGATGGACTCCGGATTCAAGTCATGGAAATCCAGCCCATAATAAAACATGAGCCCTCACACAAAGGGGTCCGTCGGGAAGCCTAAACCCTGAAGGAAGTGAGACACGAACACCACGCTCTCGCCGGGCTGGGGAGTGGGAATGACCTGCCCTGGAGCAGGCAGCCTATGCGTAAATCTACGCTGGTTAGATACCGCCGCCTCGCAGCTTTAGCACATCTTCTTCTCGTGGACGGAAGAAGACATCCATCGGCCGAGCTAGTCGGAGCCGACATCGTCAAGGTCCAAGCGCCTAAATCTGAAGCTCGTGTTGGAACTCGAAGCGTGAGGCTAATTCGATGGAGGGTGGAAAAAGAAGAGGGCCTTTGGTCTCATTATAAATACCAAGAGCCCTTCCCGTGGTCGATTGGGACTCGCCGATAGAGGAGGCGTGCTAACGGGCACGGTTAAGTTACCCACGTCCGTATTGACGAGAATCCCGGAATAAGGGGCACGATCTACGCTTTGATAATACGTGCTAAGGAAACCGCCGCTAAACGCGCTGAGGTGGGGCCAGAAAAAAATGATTCAATAAAGGCTTGGTCAGTGGTGATGTCATGCCGCTGAATACGCCAGATATGTGCAAAAATTATTCTCTCTACGGTGGTATGTGGAACTTGTTTTGCGAGCCGACACTATCCTTGTGTTCAAAACCTTCTAAGTATTCGAGGAGGAACCCGCCTTGCAATGTCAAGACAATATGCGCGCCGGACTCATCGTCATTGAAGCCTGGTTCAGGGGCTACTGAGGGAGTCCTGGACTAGGGGGTGTCCGGATAGCCGAACTATCATCTTTGGCCGGACTCCAAGACTATGAAGATACAAGATTGAAGACTTCGCCCCTTGTCCGGATAGGACTTTCCTTGGCGTGGATGGCAAGCTTGGCGATACGTTTATGTAGATCCCCTACCTTTGTAACCGACTCTGTGTAACCCTAACCCTATTCGGTGTCTATATAAACCGAAGGGTTTTAGTCCGTAGGACGAACAACAATCATACCACAGGCTAGCTTCCAGGGTTTAGCCTCTCTAATCTCGTGGTAGATCTACTCTTGTACTACCCATATCATCAATATTAATCAAGCAGGAGTAGGGTATTACCTCCATCGAGAGGGCCCGAACCTGGGTAAATCATCGTGTCCCTTGTCTCCTGTTACCATCCGCCTAGACGCACAGTTCGGGACCCCCTACCCGAGATCCGCCGGTTTTGACACCGACACAAGTGCTCATAGAGGCCTCTAGGCAATTTGAAACACGACATTGAATAAGCAGGTCTTGCTTCTGCCACTGACTTAATGTGTACGCCATTGCTTGCTACCAAAAAGATCTTCTCCATTCATCCCTAAATTTCAATCTACAAAATGCTTTTTCAGATATTTCAAGGCACTGTTCTTTGAGTTTCCCACATCAGATGGCATAGTCCACATCACAACATTGTGGGCTAAAGCATTGGCTCTCGATTGATCACACTAAGTACTGGCACTCTACTCTCACTTTCACACTCGCATCGATTGATCAGCATCGAGACGATGGTGACATGAAGACTAGTAGCCACCCGCCGCCGGGCGCATTGCAGACGACCTATTAGCTGAGATCTTGCTCCGCCTTCCGATTCATCCTCCTCGCATGCATCTCGACATGCACACTGGCAACTCGTCCGACTGCATTCCGCCATCGCCAGTTCTCCTCGGCTTCGAGGGGCACGAATTTGCCTTCTGCCTGCTTGAAGGACCCATATCGTATCACGCTGAAGCACTTCTCCTTGGAGCACGACGAGGTATATGTCGCTTGCAAACCTATTGATGTTACCATGGTGTGGTGCTCATCTTAGCCGGAGCATCTCCGGTACTCGTGTGGGACCCTATCACTGGAGACAGGACCGCCTCCACATTCCCCTGGGGCTAGTGACGAATGATTGCGATGAGAGCATGGCGGAGCCAGGATTTAAGAAACCACGGCCCGCCAAAGGTTTCTCATTGCAATCATTCGTCACTTGCCCTGGGGAACTGTCGAGGCGGTGCTGGGCGCTAGTAATAGGGTCCCACACGAGTACCTGGAGATGCTTAGGGCTAAGATGAGCACCACACCATGGTGGCATCCGAGCGGTCTGCAAATGACATCTCTCATCGGGTTCCAAGGAGAAGCGCCGGTGAGATATTTATATGGGGCCTCCGGCAGGCAGTGATAGCCAGATTTCCGCACTTCGAAGAAGCCGAGGAGGGAGGGTTCTGGCAAAGGGCGGAATTAAGTAGTCAGAGACTAATTGGTGCTCGGTGTACATATCGTGGATGCATGCATTAGGGAGGATGGATCCGGGAAGGAGGAACAAGATCTCGTATAATGTGTCGTTGTCGTTGAGCCGGTACATCGGTAGCGGCAGGTGGCTACTAGTCTTCATGTCACCATCGTCTCCGATGCAAGATCAATCGATGCACTAGTGTGAAAGTGAAACTGAGGGGAGTGGAGTGTCAGTACTTAGTGTCACTACTTGAATCGAGTTATACGCCGAGTGCCACGGACACTCGGCAAAGGGCCCAAACCCGCCGGTAAACCCTTGCCGAGAGCGTTACTCAGCAAAAGCCACCTGGCCTACTCCTCTCCGGCAAACAGGAATTTGCCGAGAGCCACAACACGGGCACTCGACAAAGACTTTGCCAAGAGATAAATAGTACCACCCGACAATATGAAGTGACTCTCATGTCGGCTGGTTCCTCATCTCTTTGCCGAGAGTGGCTCTCAGCAAAGATGCCACAACCAACCGCTGTGGCATGCCACTTTGCCGAGAGTGGCTCTCGGCAAAGATCTGTTCCTGCATAACATTTTACCGCTTTCCCCGGATCCCTGCCGCAAAAATATATATACAACACACAAACATGCATTTCAAGTCTCAATGTCTAACAAAAAACTCACATAACTATTACATAAAATAGTTCACACGAACTTCTTTTGAGATCACAAGGTAGCTCTTTAGTACAAATGCCTACTTACTAAACAATAAAGTGGTCAATGCATTTCTACATGCGACCACAAGATAAAAGCAACACCACAATTATCACAAACTGAAGAAGAATTATCAAGTTCTTCCATCCACTAAATCCGATAAGCTGTTTTTGGCCAGCACATCCAGTCAACCCATCCACTTTGAACCCACTAATTCAGATTTTCTTCTCGCTTAAGCACATACCGATTGTAATGATACTCTGCCTTCTCTCCGCTATTGAATTAGTCGGGAGCCTTCATAGTAAAGCACTTGTTCATTGCATTCAGACCTTGAATCATAGACTCTGGACATCTATCTCTCAGACACCGTGATACCACTTCATCTACAAAGATAGAGAAAAAGGTAGAGAAATAATGCAAGGTTAAAAATAGCATATCATACATAATCCACGTAGCGCTTATCACTCATGCAATCAAAAAGCATCGCAAGTGGCAATCTAGGAAGTCCGTGACAGCACCTACATGACTATATCACTGAATCAACGCCAAAGTATCTAGGTGGAATACTCGGAGGAGTAGTCCATGAAACCGTGATCGTGGAGTCGAGCATCGCCGAGGCATCACCCACGGTGGAGGACCAAGCGCCATCGGAATGTACGTTGGTGCACTCAATGACATCGAGTCATCACACTCTTTACGTGGTGGGGCCTTCTTCTCCTTAGTTGGGGGATTCTTCTTGGCTAGATCCTCAAAATACTTTATTAGGGTCAGCTATGGGTGCTTCTCAATGAGCGCCGCCAAGCGGTTCTCGGCGAGCTTCTCCTTGAACGCGGAGTCGACCCTAATGGAAGATGCATCGTCAGAGGAAGCCATAGCCACGAAATAGATCAGTTCTAACACCTTTCATCACACAATGAAAAATAGCATAAGAATCAAACATCAAAGATTACTTCTAAGCAAATTAATCATGATGGACACTATCTCACGGATATTTCGACATTCGGTGATGGTCGAGCTAGGCGAGTCCATCATGCGTGAAAATTTTGTATCACGTGACTAACTCACAAGAAATCAACCGCCATCGGCAAAAGACAATTTTCTTTCTCCAAGAACAACTCTCATCTCTCTCACGTATATATTGTTGAACCCTCTCTCGTGTTGTTATATATGGTGGTCACTATCTCACGGATATTTGGACTTTTGGTGATGGTCAAGATGGGCGAGTCCATCGTGCGTGACAAATGTATATCACAAGAAGAACTCGCCCAGATTGACCAAAGATCTGCAAAATAGATGATTTTCTTTCTCCAAGAACAACTCTCATCTCCCTAACGTATATATAGTGGAACTTTCTCTGGTGGTGGTATATATGGTGGACACTATCTCACAGATATTTCGACTTTTGGTGATGGTCAAGCTGGGCGAGTCCATCGTACGTGACAAATGTACATCACAAGAAGAACTCGCCCAGATTGACCGCCATCGTCAAAAGTCGATTTTCTTCCTCCATATGGCATCCATACGAACAACAAGAACTATTAGATGCATCAACAATTAATTATATATACAAAAAATTAACAATTATCTACATTCATCCATACTTCTTTGCATCCATCTATGCATTCATGCATCATACATACATCCATCTATATATTGATACATAACAAAAACTACAAAAAGAAGTTCATGCATCAATTCTTGCATCAATCCATGCATTAATACATACATATATACGTTCATACATCCATGCATCCATCAATCATACATGCATCCATGCATGCACTCATGCATAAATACAAGATCGGGGTGGGGATGAAGCTCACCGAGAGGGGGAGGTGGTGCCAGCGGGGTTGGGGGGTCGTCGGCGGGGTTGGGGAGGGGGGCTCCGGTGGGTCGGTGCTGCCGGTGGGGTCGGGGCGCCCGGTGAGGGGGGCACCGTGGGAGGGCGCCGGTGTGGTCGGGCGCTGGCAAGTGAGGGCGCCGACTGGACGGGGAGGGCGCCTGTGGGTGGGGGCGGTGAGAAAGAGAGAGAAGTGAGAAGAGACCGCTGGGGGGGGTTATGTGTTGCCGACCTTACCGAAAGGCCCTGTCGGTGCGGCTCTTGGTAAAGGTACGAGACCTAGACCTAGGTTTTACGCCTTTTCCTAGAGAAACGCTCGGCAAAGGATAAAGCACACACGGAATTGGAAAACATACCGAGAGCGGCACTCGGAAATGACACTCCTCCCTCATCCACTCAAGGTGTAGGCATTCCACAAGGACATCACAAATTATTCCACATGCCACTACCCGACATGATTTCATGTGCCGCCTTGCTGATCAGCAATTCCCGGCGATGAAACCCTAGAAGAGCAATAAATTTCTCGAATATTGCACGCGTCCCCAAAAAATGCGAGGCCTTGGAACGTGCCATGCGGTTGCCCCCGCTTAGAGCATGAGAAATTTTGAGGCCAACGATGCAACAGGACCAGCACTTCCTGCACAAACCGGATACGTTCCCTCTTGATACCCAGATACTAGCTCGAAACGGTGCGGTTTACAAGCAGCCTCAGGGGAGGCTTACTCAAAACGCTGCTCAAACTTTTTACCACATCCTGCAGAGGCCTTGTGAGGACACCGTGCTAGATCCCGAGCAATCCTACCATCATACGATTTCCCTAGGATTTCAACGGTTGCATCAGGAATGACACCGAGGTACTTTTGGTAACCCGGTGGCAGGGCATGCCCCTCCCTTGTCTGTCCAAGGCGTAGGCATGCCACAATGACATCACAAATGATTCCCCATGCCGCTACCTGGCATGATTTCATGTGCCACCTTGCTAATCTGCAATTCCCGGCGATGAAACCATAGCAGAGCAATAAATATCTCGAATATTGTGCGCAGCCCCGAAAAATGCGAGGCCGTGGCACGTGCCATGAGGTTGCCTCCTCTTAGAGCACGAGAAGTTTTGAGGCCAACGGAGCAACAGGACCAGAACTTCCTACACAAATCGGACACGTTCCCTCTCGATACCCAGATACTAGCTCGGAGACGGTGCGGTTTACATGCGGCCTTAGGGGAGGCTTACTTGAAATGTGTCCAAACTTTTACCACACCCTACAGAGGCCCTTTGATGACACCGTGCCAGATCCCGAGAAATCCTACCATTGACATCACAAAGAGTCCATCTCCTGAACAAGAGTATAATGTATACCAAGCTTCGTGATCTGGACTATCCCACTATTTATATTTAAACAGGTCTTGTTGCTTGTCTGTAGGTGAGGTGGAACTAAACTTTGTTGGTGGCCTTATCTTTACCGAGAGCCACTCTCGGCAACTGCCACTAGAAGATTGATAGTGACTGTATGGATTCTTAATAATGAGAGAAGATCGTGATACGTCTCCAATGTATCTATAATTTTCTATTGTTCCATGCTATAATATTATCTGTTTTGGATGTTTAATGAGCTTTATTATACTCTTTTATATTATTTTTGGGACTAACCTACTAACCGGAGGCCCAGTGCAAATTGTTTTTTTTCGTATTTCAGTGTTTCATGGAAAAGGAATATCAAACGGAATGAAACCTTCGGGAGGATCGTTTTTGGAACAAACGCAATCCAGGAGACTTGGAGTGGACGTCAAAGAAGCAACGAGGCGTCCACGAGGCAGGGAGGCGCGCCCAGGGGGGTAGGCGCGCCCCCATCCTCGAGGGGCCCTCGTAACTCCACCGACCTACTTCTTTCGCCTATCTATACTCTTATACCCTGGAAACATCCAGAGCAATGAAACCCTATTTCCACCGCCGCAACCTTCTGTACCCGTGAGATCCCATCTTGGGGCCTTTTCCGGCGCTACGCCGGAGGGGGAATCGATCACGGACGGCTTCTACATCAACACCATAGCCTCTCCGATGATGTGTGAGTAGTTTAACACAGACCTTTTGGGTCCATAGTTATTAGCTAGATGGCTTCTTCTCTCTCTTTGGATCTCAATACAAAGTTCTCCTCGATCTTCTTGGAGATCTATTCGATGTAATACTTTTTGTGGTGTGTTTGCCGAGATTTGATGAATTGTGGGTTTATGATCAAGTTTATCTATGAACTATATTTGAATCTTCACTGATTTCTTATATGCATGATTTGATATCTTTGCAAGTCTCTTCGAATTATCAGTTTGGTTTGGCCTACTAGATTGATCTTTCTTTCAATGGGGAAGTGCTTAGCTTTGGGTTCAATCTTGCGGTGTCCTTTCCCAAAGGATGAGGGGCAGAAAGGAACGTATTGTATTGTTGCCATCGAGGATAAAAAGATGGGGTTTATATCATATTGCTTGAGTTTATCCCTCTACATCATGTCATCTTGCCTAATGCATTACTCTGTTCTTATGAACTTAATACTCTAGATGCATGCTGGATAGCGGCCGATGTGTGGAGTAATAGTAGTAGATGCAGAATCGTTTCGGTCTACTTGACACGGACGTGACGCCTATATACATAATCATGCCTAGATATTCTCATAACTATGCGCTTTTCTATCAATTGCTCGGCAATAATTTGTTCACCCACCGTAATATATGCTATCATGAGAGAAGCCACTAGTGAAACCTATGGCCCCCGGGTCTATCTTCCTTTATATTAATCTCCCGTCAACTAGCTATTTCTATCGCCTTTTATTTTGCAATCTTTACTTTTCAATCTATAAAACAAAAATACCAAAAATATTTATCTTATTATCTTTATCAGATCCCACTTTTGCAAGTGGCCATGAAGAGATTGATGAAGGAAATATGCCCTAGAGGCAATAATAAAGTTATTATTTATTTCCTTATTTAATGATAAATGTTTATTATTCATGCTAGAATTGTATTAACTAGAAACTTAGTACATGTGTGAATACATAGACAAACATAGTGTCACTAGTATCCCTCTACTTGACTAGCTCGTTGAATCAAAGATGGTTAAGTTTCCTAGCCATAAACATGAGTTGTCATTTGATTAACGGGATCACATCATTAGGACAATGATGTGATTGACTTGACCCATTCTGTTAGCTTAGCACATGATCGTTTAGTATGTTGCTATAGCTTTCTTCATGACTTATACATGTTCCTATGATCGTGAGATTATGCAACTCCTGCTTACCGGAGGAACACTTTGTGTGCTACCAAACGCCACAACGAATCGGGCTGATTATAAAGGAGCTCTCTACAGTGTCTCCGAAGGGACATGTTGAGTTGGCGATTTCGAGATTAGGATTTGTCACTCCAATTGCTCGGAGAGGTATCTCTGGGCCCTCTCGGTAATGCACATCACTATAAGCCTTGCAAGCAATGTGACTAATGAGTTAGTTATGGATGATGCATTACATAACGAGTAAAAAGACTTGCCAGTAACGAGATTGAACTAGGTATTGAGATACCGACGATCGAATCTTGGGCAAGTAACATACCGATGACAAAGGGAACAACGTATGTTGTTATGTGGTTTGACCGGTAAAGATCTTCGTAGAATATGTGGGAGACAATATGAGAATCCAGGTTCCGCTATTGGTTATTGACCGGAGACGTGTCTCGGTCATGTCTACATTGTTCTAGAACCCGTAGGGTCCGCACACTTAAAGTTCGATGATGATTTATATTATGAGTTTATGTGTTTTGATATACCGAAGGTAGTTCGGAGTCCCGTATGAGATCGGGGACATGACGAGGAGTCTCGAAATGGTCGAGACGTAAAGATTGATATATTGGACGACTATATTCGGACATCGGAAAGGTTCCGAGTGATTCGGGTATTTATCGGAGTACTGGAGTGTTACGGGAATTAGCCGGGGAGAAGTATTGGGCCTTATTGGGCCATATGGGAATAGAGGAGAGAGGCGAAAAGGAAGGAGGCACGCGCCCCCCCTCTGTTCCGAATTGGACAAGGGGTGCAGACCCCATTTCCTTCTCCCTCTCCCCCTCTTTCCTTCTCTCCTACTCCAACAAGGAAAGGAGGAGTCCTACTCCCGGTGGGAGTAGGACTTCCCCCTTGGCACTCCCTCCTCCTTGGCCGGCCGCCTCCCCCCTTGCTCCTTTATATACGGGGGCAGGGGGAACCTCTAGACACAACAATTGATCCCTTGGATCTCTTAACTGCAGCGGTGCCTTCCTCCATCATAGTCCACCTCGATAATATCGTAGTAGTGCTTAGGCGAAGCCCTGCGTCGGTAGAACATCATCATCATCACCACGCCATCGTGCTGACGGAACTCTCCCTCAAAGCTCGGCTAGATCGGAGTTCGAGGGACGTCATCAAGCTGAACGTGTGCTGAACTCGGAGGTGCCGTGCGTTCGGTACTTGATCGGTCGGATTGTGAAGACGTACGCCTACATCAACCACGTTGTGCTAAGGCTTCCGCTTTCGGTCTACGATGGTACGTGGACACACTCTCCCATCTCATTGCTATGCATCACCATGATCTTGCGTGTGCGTAGGAATTTTTTTTAAATTACTACATTCCCCAACAGTGGCATCCGAGCCAGGTTTATGCGTAGATGTTATATTCACGAGTAGAACACAGTGAGTTGTGGGCGATACAAGTCATACTGCTTACCAGCATGTCATACTTTGGTTCGGCGGTATTGTTGGATGAAGCGGCCCGGACCGACATTACGCGTACGCTTACGCGAGATTGGTTCTACCGACGTGCTTTGCACACAGGTGGCTGGCAGGTGTCAATTTCTCCAACTTTAGTTGAACCGAGTGTGGCTACGCCCGGTCCTTGAGAAGGTTAAAACAACACTAACTTGACGAACTATCGTTGTGGTTTTGATGCGTAGGTAAGAACGGTTCTTGCTCAGCCCGTAGCAGCCACTTAAAACTTGCAACAACAAAGTAGAGAACGTCTAACTTATTTTTGCAGGGCATGTTGTGATGTGATATGGTCAAGACGTGATGAGATATAAGTTATTGTATGAGATGATCATGTTTTGTTGAAGTTATCAGCAACTGGAAGAAGCCTTATGGTTGTCTCTTTATTGCATAAGATGCAAGCGCCAAATAATTGCTTTTACTTTATCGCTATGCGATAGCAATACTTGCAAGAGCAATAATTGGCGAGACGACCATGTGATGACACATTGATATAGATCAAGATGATGGAGATCATGGTGTCATGTCAGTGGCGATAGAGATCATGAAAGTACTTTGGAGATAGAGATCAAAGGCGCAAGATGATCATGGCCATATCATGTCACATATTTTGATTGCATATGATGTTTATCTTTTATACATCTGATTTTGCTTAGTTTGACGGTAGCTTTATAAGATGATCTCTCACTAAATTTCAAGGTATAAGTGTTCTCCCTGATTATGCACCGCTAGAAAGTTCTTCGTACTTTGAGACACCACGTGATGATCGAGTGTGATAGGCTCTACGCTCAAATACAACGGGTGCAAAACAGTTGCACACGCTGAATACTCAAAGTTAAACTTGGACGAGGCTAGCATATACAGATATGGCCTAGGAACACCGGAGACCGAAAGGTCGAAAGCATGAATCATATAGTAGATATGATCAACATAGTGATGTTCACCATTGAAAACTACTCCATCTCACGTGATGATCGGACATGGTTTAGTTGATTTGGAACACATGATCAATTAGATGATTAGAGGGATGTCTATCTAAGTGGGAGTTCTTAAGTAATATGATTAATTGAACTTTAATTTATCATGAACTTAGTCCTGATAGTATTTTGCAAATTATGTTGTAGATCAATAGCTCACGTTGTTGCTTCCCTATGTTTATTTTGATATGTTCTAGAGAAAAACTATGTTGAAATATGATAGTAGCAATGATGCGGATCGGGTCCGTGATCCGAGGTTTATCCTCATTGTTGCACGTAATAATTATGTCCTTGATGCACCGCTAGGTGATGACCTATGGCAGGAGCAGATGCAGTCGTTTTGAGGGTTTGGCTAGCTCAATATGATGACTACTTGATAGTTTAGTGCACCATGCTTAACAGCTTAGAATTGGGACTTCAAAGACGTTTTAAACGTCATGGACCATATGAGATGTTCCAGGAGTTGAAGTTAATATTTCAAGCAAATACCCGAGTTGAGAGATATGAAGTCTCCAACAAGTTCTATAGCTAAAAAATGGAGGAGAATCGGTCAACTAGTGAGCATGTGCTCCGATTGTCTGGGTACTACAATCGCTTGAATCAAGTGGGAGTTAATCTTCCAGATAAGATAGTGATTGACAAAGTTCTCTATTCACCATCACCAAGTTACTAGAACTTCGATGAACTATAGTATGCAAGGGATGACGAAAACGATTCCCGAGCTCTTCATGATGTTGAAATCAACGAAGGAAGAAATCAAGAAAAAACATCAAGTGTTGATGATTGACAATACCACTAGTTTCAAGAAAAGGGCGAAGGGAAAGAAAGGGAACTTCATGTAGAATAGCAAGGAAGTTGTCACTCCCGTAAAGAAGCCCAAAGCTGGACCAAAGCCTGAAACTAAGTGCTTCTACTGCAAAGGAAATGGTCACTGGAAGCAGAAATACCCTTAATATTTGGTGGATAAGAAGGATGGCAAAGTGAACAAGGGTATATTTGATATACAGGTTATTGATGTGTACCTAACTAGGGTATATAGTAGCCCCTGAGTATTTGATACTTGTTCGGTTGCTAAGATTAGTAAATCGGAACAGGAGTTACAGAATAAATAGAGACTAGTTGAAGGGGAAGTGACGATGAGTGTTGGAAGTAGTTCCAAGATTGATATGATCATCATCGCACACTCCCTATACTTTCGGGATTAGTGTTAAACCTAAATAAATTTTATTTGGCGCTTATGCTGAACATGAATATGATTTGATCATGTATATTGCAATACGGTTATTCATTTAAAGTCAGAGAATAATTGTTGTTCTTTTTACATGAATAAAACCTTCAATGGTCATACACCCAATGAAAATAGTTTGTTGGATCTCGATCGTAGCGATACACATATTCATAATATTGATGCCAAAAGATGCAAAGTTAATAATGATAGTGCAACTTATTTGTGGCACTGCCGTTTGGGTCATATCGATTAAAAGCGCATGAAGAAACTCCATAAAGATGGATTTTCAGAATCACTTGGTTATGAATCATTTGATGCTTGTGAACCGTGCCTTTTGGGCAAGATGACTAAAACTCCGTTCTCCAGAACAATGGAACGAGTTACTAACTTGTTGGAAATAATACATACCGATGTATGCGGTCTAATGAGTGTTGATGCTCGTGGCGAGTATCGTTATTTTCTGACCTTCACAGATGATTTGAGCAGATATGGGTGTATCTACTTAATGAAACACACGTCTGAAACATTTGAAAAATTCAAAGAATTTTAGAGTGAAGTGGAGAATCATCGTAACAAGAAAATAAAGTTTCTACGATCTGATCGTGGAGGAAAATATTTGAGTTACGAGTTTGGCCTTCATATAAAACAATGTGGAATAGTTTCACAGCTCATGCCACCTGGAAGACGAAAGCGTTATGGTGTGTCCGAACATCGTAACCGCACTTTATTGGATATGGTGCGATCTATGATGTCTCTTATCAGTTTACCACTATCGTTTTGGGGTTATGCATTAGAGACAGCTGCATTCACGTTAAATAGGGCACCATCTAAATCCTTTGAGACGACACCGTATGAACTATGGTTTAGCAATAAACCTAAGCTGTCGTTTCTTAAAGTTTGGGGCCGCAATGCTTACATGAAATGTTTTTAACCTGATAAGCTCGAACCCAAATCGGAGAAGTGCGTCTTCATAGAATACCCAAAGGAAACTGTTGGGTACACCTTCTATCACAGATCCGAAGGCAAGATATTCGTTGCTAAAATGGATCCTTTCTAGAGAAGGAGTTTCTCTTGAAAGAAGTGAGTGGAAGAAAAGTAGAACTTGATGAGGTAATTGTACCTTCTCCCGAATTGGAAAGTAGTTCATCGTGAGAAATCACTTCAAGTGATTGCTACACCAATTAGTGAGGAAGCTAATGATGATGATCATGAAACTTCAAATCAAGTTACTACAGAACCTTGTGGGTCTTACAGAGTACGGTCCGCACCAGTGTGGTACGGTAATCCTATTCTGGAAGTCATGTTACTAGACCATGATAAACCTATGAACTATGAGGAAGCGATGATGAGCCCAGATTCCGTGAAATGGCTTGAGGCCATGAAATCTGAGATGGGATCCATGTATGAGAACAAAGTATGGACTTTGATTGACTTGCCCGATGATCAGTGAGTCATTAAGAATAAATGGATCTTCAAGAGGAAGACGGACGCTGATAGTAGTGTTACTATCTACAAAGCTAGACTTGTCTAAAAAGGTTTTTGACAAAGTTCAAGGTGTTGAATACAATGAGATTTTCTCACTCAGACGATGCTTAAAAGTCTGTCTGAATCACGTTAGCAATTGCCACATTTTATGAAATCTGGCAAATGGATGTCAAAACTGCATTCCTTAATGGATTTATTAAAGAAGAGTTGTATATGATGCAACCAGAAGATTTTGCCAATCCTAAAGGTGCTAACAAAATATGCAAGCTCCAGCGATCCATCTATGGACTAGTGCAAGCATCTCGGAGTTGGAATATACGCTTTGATGAGTTGATCAAAGCATATTGTTTTATACAGACTTTTGGAGAAGCCTGTATTTACAAGAAAGTGAGTGGGAGCTCTGTAGCATTTCTAAAACTATATGTAGATGACATATTGTTGATTGGAAATGATATAAAAATTCTGGATAGCATAAATGGATACATAAATAAGAGTTTTTCAAAAGAAAGACCTCGGTGAAACTGCTTACACATTGAGCATCAAGATCTATAGAGATAGATCAAGACGCTTGATAAGATTTTTCAATGAGTACATACCTTGATAAGATTTTGAAGTAGTTCAAAATGAAACAGTCAAAGAAGGAGTTCTTGCCTATGTTGCAAGGTGTGAAGTTGAGTAAGACTCAAAACCCGGCCATGGCAGAAAATAGAAAGAGAATGAAAAGTCATTCCCTATGCCTCACCATAGGTTCTATAAAGTATGCTATGTTGTGTACTGCACTCTATTGTATACCTTGCTCTGAGTTTGGCAAAGGAATACAATTTTGATCTAAGAGTAGATCAGTGGACAGCGGTCAAGAATATCCTTTGTGAGGACTAAGGAAATATTTCTCAATTATGGAGGTGATAAAAGAGCCCGTCGTAGAGAGTTACATCGGTGCAAGCTTATACACCGATCCAGATGACTCTAAGTCTCAATCTGGATACATATTGAAAGTGGGAGCAATTAGCTAGATTAGCTTCGTGCAGAGCATTGTAGACATAGAATATTTGCAAAATACATACGGCTCTGAATGTGATAGACCCGTTGACTAAATTCTCTCACGAGCAAAACATGATCAGACCTTAGTACTCTTTGGTTGTTAATC
The DNA here is from genome assembly GCA_021605145.1 of Aegilops bicornis. NCBI lineage: Eukaryota > Viridiplantae > Streptophyta > Magnoliopsida > Poales > Poaceae > Aegilops > Aegilops bicornis. Next base: position 31,600 of record JAHIAL010000160.1, read on the forward strand.
ACATAGCGATATGAACTAGATTATTGACTCTAGTAAACCCTTTGGGTGTTGGTCACATGATGATGTGAACTATGGGTGTTAATCATATACAGATATGAATATTGGTGTTAAATCACATGATGATGTGAACTAGATTATTGACTCTAGTGCAAGTGGCAGACTGAAGGAAATATGCCCTAGAGGCAATAATAAAGTTATTATTTATTTCCTTATTTCATGATAAATGTTTATTATTCATGCTAGAATTGTATTAACCGGAAACTTAGTACATGTGTGAATACATAGGCAAACATAGTGTCACTAGTATGCCTCTACTTGACTAGCTCGTTGAATCAAAGATGGTTAAGTTTCCTAGCCATAGACATGAGTTGTCATTAGATTAACGGGATCACATTGTTAGGAGAATGATGTGATTTGACTTGACCCATTCCGTTAGCTTAGCACTTGATCGTTTAGTATGTTGTTATAGCTTTCTTCATGACTTATACATGTTCCTATGACTGTGAGATTATGCAACTCCCGTTTACCAGAGGAACACTTTGTGTGCTACCAAACATCACAACGTAACCGGGTGATTATAAAGGAGCTCTACAGGTGTCTCCGAAGGTACATGTTGAGTTGGCGTATTCCGAGATTAGGATTTGTTACCCCAATTCTCGGAGAGGTATCTCTGGGCCCCTCGGTAATGCACATCACTATAAGCCTTGCAAGCAATGTGACTAATGAGTTAGTTATGGATGATGCATTACATAACGGGTAAAGAGACTTGCCAGAGATTGAACTAGGTATTGAGATACCGACAATCGAATCTCGGGCAAGTAACATACCGATGACAAAGGGAACATCGTATGTTGTTATGCGGTTTGACCGATAAAGATCTTCGTAGAATATGTGGGATCCAATATGAGCATCCAGGTTCCGCTATTGGTTATTGACCGGAGACGTGTCTCGGTCATGTCTACATTGTTCTCGAACCCGTAGGGTCCGCACGCTTAAAGTTCGATGACGATTTATATTATGAGTTTATGTGTTTTGATGTACCGAAGGTAGTTAGGAGTCCCGGATGAGATCGGGGGCATGACGAGGAGTCTCAAAATGGTCGAGACGTAAAGATCTATATATTGGATGACTATATTCGGACATCGGAAAGGTTCCGAGTGATTCGGGTATTTATCGGAGTCCCAGAGAGTTATGGGAATTCGCCGGGGAGAAGTATTGGGCCTTATTGGTCCATACGGGAATAGAGGAGAGAGGCCAAAAGGAAGGAGGCGCGCGCCCCCCCTCTGGTCCGAATTGGACAAGGGGTGTAGCCCCCTTTTCCTTCTCCCTCTCCCCCTCTTTCCTTCTCTCCTACTCCAACAAGGAAAGGAGGAGTCCTACTCCCGGTGGGAGTAGGACTTCCCCCTTGGCGCGCCCTCCTCCTTGGCCGGCCGCCTCCCCTGGTCCTTTATATATGGGGGCAGGGGGGCACCTCTAGACACAACAATGGATCCCTTGGATCTCTTAGCCGTGTGCGGTGCCCCCCTCCACCATAGTGCACCTCGATAATATCGTAGCGATGCTTAGGCGAAGCCCTGCGTTGGTAGAACATCATCATCATCACTGCTGCAGTCGTGCTGACGAAACTCTCCCTCAAAGCTCGGCTGGATCGGAGTTCGAGGGACGTCATCGAGCTGAACGTGTGCTGAACTCGGAGGTGCCGTGTGTTCGGTACTTGATCGCTCGGACCGTGAAGACGTCTGTTGCATCAACCGCGTTGTGCTAACGCTTCCGCTTTCTGTCTATGAGGGTACGTGGACACACTCTCCCCTCTCGTTTCTATGCATCACCATGGTCTTGCGTGTGCGTAGGATTTTTTTTAAATTACTACGTTCCCAACAATTGACAACCCCTTTATCGCATTGGTTGCAAGGTTCTTAATTGTTTGTGCAGGTACTAGGCGATTTGAGTGTAGTCTCCTACTGGATTGATACCGTGGTTCTCAAAAACTGAGGGAAATACTTACGCTACTTTGCTGCATCACCCTTTCCTCTTAAAGGGAAAACCAACGCATGCTCAAGAGGTAGCAAGAAGGATTTCTGGCGCCATTGCCGAGGAGATGTACACACAAGTCAAGACATACCAAGTATCCATCACAAACTTTTATCCCTCGCATTACATTATTTACCATTTGCCTCTCATTTTCCTCTCCCCCACTTCACCTTTGCCTTTTCTTCGCCTCTTTCCTGTTTGCTTTTCTTTCGCCATGGCCGATTTGAAAAGGGCTAAGGGTTCTCTCCCGGGTTTTAGTACTTTAGATACTCCCTATGTCCTCTCTAAGCTCATAAATAATGATGCTATGGAAAGACCTACCGGGGTTATCAATGAGGGTTTGAATAATTTCGATGAAGATGATCCCGGGATTTTTCGTTATTTACTTGATGAGTCCTTAAAAGATGCCTGGGATAGGCTATCAAGGATCCGAGCCAGCTATGTGCCCCAATATCAAATTGAGATATACCTAACACTACTAGAAAAAAGGCTGTTAGTGGCACACCAGTTTTTGCTATTAATGGCGCACTATAGGTGCTCCACTATTCACACACCACTAGTAACAAATAGTAATGGCGCACCTCTGGTGCGCCATTAGTATCCCAGATAATAGTGGCGCACCACATAGTGCGCCATTACTATGTCCAACAGTGCTATGCCTCCTAGGGGGCCATATTTACCTTCACGTATGCCCCCAAGTGCGCCATTATTATGCCCCATAATGCGCAACTGGTATTTAGCCTTGGTGCGCCACTAATGCTCAATATGGTGCACCACTACTACGAATATTAGGAATTATTATTTTTTCTTTTCTGGTATTTGCACAGGTTACAAAATATCTGATATTTGCACAGGTTACAAAATACGTACACATCACAGAATATAAACATCACACAATAGAATTCATCATATTAGTCTCCAAATTCGAAATAGCGAACAAAGTTCAAACATTAGCCAAGTTTAGGTCTCGAGACATTAGCAAAGTTCAGCATATATTTTAGCCGAGCTTGTCGTCACATTACAAAGTCGATATCGATCATCTAAACTACCATTACATAGAAGAGAGATGCGGTCACGATGAGCATCATTGCGATGAAACTGGTCTTCATCCAGTTCCTCCTCCGCTCCCTCGTCTCTCCCGCTAGATAGCGCGCATATCTAGCTTCCGCCTCCGCCCTAGTGGTGTACCCTTTGTAACTGTTACCGCTGAAACGGTGAACCTGTCTCCGACACTCCTCCCGGTCGTCAGAGACTCAGGAACCTTACCCTTGTACATGACATACGACGCCATCTCTATGCACTAGGCAAACAAAATGTTAGTAGCAATTCACAGGACAATATATAAGCAATATATAAGTAAGCAACAAAAGGATCGGAAGAGAAAAGCAGCACATTAATAGCACGATTCATGGTCCTACTAATAAATAGCATCGATTACATATAAGTTGAACGACTGTCCAAACTCAAGAGACATACAAGTTCATTAAAGTTTATTTACAACACGAGCTAATCGATAATTCAGAACTACATAGCATCATTACTTTTGACTCGACTCAGGGACCGGAGTGTGGATGAAGCCGCCGTCTTCCAAGATGGTCATGAAATCGCGATCGTTGGCAGCCTGCATTTGTAGCGTTGTTTCTTTTTCACTGTTGGACGGTTGATATTTTAGTTAGAACTGCCCCAAGGTACGAAGGACATCTTGATAGATGATTTCCGCAAACTCCTACTAGATGCGAAAGAATTCTTGTCTTATATCCGCGTACTGGATTGCTGACAAGCGTGCGGCCCAATCTTTGAGATTACTTGGTAGCATAAGGTGATTATGGTCCCGTACGATCGCCCACATGTGATGGAGGGCGTAGTAGGCATCCTTTTGACTGCCAGGCGGCTGCTTGACGAAGGGGAACGTCGTTACGTGGGTGAACACGTGCTTGCCGTACCTACAAATTGGCCTCCTGAAGGTGCCTCCAGATTTGGCGTAGCCGGGGAGAGCATAATCAAGAACTTTCTTGATATTTGTGTAGTCTTTCTTCGACTAATGGTCCGAGTCAAAATACGTGGCCATGGAATATTTCGAGCTTAAGAGGATGAGTGTGCAATGTGTCACCGCACAAAACACGAAATGTTAGAAAAAAAAGAACGGTCGAAATCTAAGAAATCATATGTTACAGGGCGGTGAGGGGATGACTTATTCGGGAAAGTAAGGCATGTGGAAGTTATCCTTATCTAGGTTTGCCAGAATTACGCTTTGAGGTATGAACTCGCGACTTGCCGGTCCCCAGCGCTGCCCAAGATCTTGGCACGCATGTAGAAGGGGTCGACTATCACGATGTCTGGGCTCTTTTCTCTAATGATCAGCATCTCCATACTGAGCGAAAATAGCCGAATGAAGGTGTAGTGCAGCGGATGAAGGTTAAACATAGCGAAGATGTCATCAAACCACAGGACGATCATACCCCCGATGGTGCTATCAACAAAGCCCTTGCCCTCTGGCACCTTGGCCACGAAAAAACCGGGTATGCCACATCATTCTCGGAGAGACGCCGCTTCTCCATAGAAAGAACACTGTCATGCAGACTCCGCATAGCACCGGTTGCAGCATTGAGCAGATTAGTTGGTAGCATCGGCCTACCCGCCACATGCACCCTCCTCGAGGTATTCTTAGGTGAAGGTGCCCGTCCTGAGCACGAATCATACTCGATGCCGGCTGGCTTGCACCCTTGTTATTTTTTCTTTTCCGTCCCTTCTGCTTCTTTTGTTGTAATGGGATCGAGTTCTGCTCAGAGACCACCTTCTTGAGTGTGTTGGGGCTGATAATATTTCGCACCTCGGCTATCTGAGGCTCAGTGAAGGCGGCAACTGGAGGTGTCTCCTGAGAACTGAACGCTAGACGACGCCTGTTGCAATTGGGTTTCTCCGCGGTACCAGCAAGATCGCGATCGTGTTTTGCAGGCCTGGGTTCTTGAGAAGGAGGCCCCAAGAATTCGTCACCGTACCCATGTTCGTTGAAGTACTTATCAACGTTGGAAAATGTACCATCGTCGTCGTCCGGATCCTGTGCTATATGCAGGTCCGGATCAGCTGATGGCGGTAGCGTTGTGGCGGTCTTGCATGGCTTGGCGCGGGCATGACTGGCAGTGTTGTCTGTGAGGTGGTTTCCCCCGCCCCCAAACGAATCTTGCTCTTCGGCCAAAGCATGGACCAACTTATGCAGGCGCTGAGGGTCATCACATCATCTTCATTGGACCCAGGGGGTCGATACGGAGGTAACAAGTCGTCACAGCCCCGCAGCACCCGAACCAGTTGAACCCTATACACGGTGGGTGGCATCGGATTACCATGGAACACGCGGTTGCCCGGTTGAACGATTCTGGCCTTGGCGACATCGATCAACTCGCCGTCCACGGCGCGTGAGAGTGCATGGAACGTCGGCTACCGTGAAAACATGTAGGGCGTCAGGGATGCCCAGTCAAAGGCAAGGAGATGAAGTCATCGGCCGAGGCTTAGTTACCGTGATGGTGTCGAGCTCGGCTAATGTCGAGGCACCGCCAACGGCGGGCGTGCAAGTGACGGAGGGGCCGCTTGCTGCTGAGGTGCCGGCCGGCGTATTCTTCCCACACCCGGGTGCATTAAGCTCCAATGCCGGCACCGACGCCAGAGACACCAATGCCGCCTCCGCTGGAGACACCAATGGCGCCGACGCGTTGTGCGAGTTGCTGCCCGTGAAGTTGGGAATTGGGGGCAGCCCCTGTTGGCTGCCCGCAATGCACGGCTGCAACCCCTCAAGCAAGGTAGGCATAATGGCGGTGATCCTTGCTCTCAGTTGGTCTCGCACTTGCTCTTCGACTATCTCCGGAATCCGCGCCACTTGTGCCTTGAGTTCTCTAACCTCGCTCTCCTGGCTTTCTGAGCTGGTCTTTCTCTCCTTTCGCCCAGCTTTATAGTATTCTGACCATTTCGTGGACAAGCCTTTGCCGGCCACACAACCAGCTGACGACGGCTTACTGAACTTATCCTTGTGTTTCATTACGTTCAACTCCCTATTTAAAGTGCTATCCCAAGGGACAGACGGGGAGCTCTGAGACTCCGTGCTGCTGCTTTCAGTTTCCTGTGGAAGGAACGTGAACCATTTAGAAATTTGGCTTCATTAATTGGAATGCAGCCATATGGAGCTAATTACGCGGGGGTGTATTCCTTGCCAGAACAAGCTCAAGCGCCTTGGTCTTCGGATACGTGGTAAGCTCCTTTGTTATCGGGTCCACCTTGTACTGGGCCCTGACATAGTTCCTAGTCTGCTTGTCACGGTATTTATCAAAGAGGGGAGGTAGGCCTTCCTCGGCACCATCAGTGGTGTCATCCCCGACGCCACTAGGGGTTGTGTAATTGGGATCGGTGTCTTCGGCGGCATCCTCATAGAGGTGAGGTTCTTCCTCCATCTCCTGGGACAGCTCCAAGAATGACTTGCCCGAACTGTCGGCCTCACCGATTTCCGCCATGTTCGCTCTAAAGAGGAATAAAGGATACTAGAGTTATTGGATGAGATCAGGGTAGTATCTATTCTTATATCCTATATATTTTCACATTACAAGTTATAAACACCCCTTTACCCAAAAGATTGTTCCAAGTGCACTATTGCTATCCTACTAAGTACACTATTGCAGGTTATATATTTTCTATCCTACTAAGTGCACTATTGCTAAACCTGACTCAACTTAAAGTAGCATTCATGATGAAAGGAAACATGAAACCATGCTTTCAAAGAAACTCTCAAAAGAAATCAAAGACTGGCCAATACCAAGTATCATTTACTTTAGTTGTATATTAATACTCTGCTAATCAACATTGAAGGAGTTTGGACATTTTGTGTATAACAAACATTACTTCATTCATATAGCATGATGATGCTTTTACCCCTTGAACTGTAGCATAGACCATGTATTTAATCACTTTGCCACATAAACAATAGACAAAGTACCCTAGGCAGTACTAGATACTAGCAAATGTAAAGCCATTCATGTTGATTAATTTTTGTTTCGGTTGAGAATCGGGCACCTTCTAGGTCAAGAAAATTGGGCATGACCTTTGCTAATTTTCTTGACCTAGGAGTGCCCCATTCTCAACCGAAACGAAAATTAATCAACATTTCAGGAGAAAGAGGTATGAACAAGAAGATTTTACTCCAGAGAGTTCTTGCAGGTGCGTATGAACTGTAGCATCTCAAAGCAGATAACAACACAACAACAAATGAAATTGCCAGAATTGAATGCTCTGCTTCTTCTCATACCCTCCAAAGAACTGTGGTGATTCACAGGATATATAATTCAGACACATATCTAAAACAGCAGTCATAACAATGTATCTTAATTTTACTGAATAGGTTTCCGTTTATCTTAATTTTACTGAGCATCTTTCTTAGTTTGATTGAGAAATGCCCCCCTTTTGTGCATACATTCATCTGCCCACCAATTAAGCCACCTGAATGTTTTAGCGCTTACAATATGTCAATGGTGTGACCCTGTGTTTACATTGTGTCCTAGTACAATTATTATGGCTCTCTAGTACAACTCTGTGTTTAATTGTTTCTATTTCAAATGCCCATGGGTGCAAAGGGTGAACACACAACACACTAGTAGTAAGTGCACAACTCTGTATAATTACCAATTGTTGTGGCATGCACCTACAAAGATTTGCACTAGTTACTGAATGATATGCACCCCCCCCTTTCTGTGCTTACATATGCCCACTAAGCCACTAAAATGTTTTAGTTAGTGCTCATCAGAAGTGAAGCTACTGACAGTAACAGTACAGAATAGAGCAACATACTACAGCAACGAAAAACAAATGAAAGGGCGGTTCATCGATCGTCGTCGCGTCTCACCAGGTTGCCAGCGGCCAGGAGGATGAGGCAGTTGAGGCGGCGGGGAGTGGGCCGGATGGTGGTGGAAGCCCCAGTCCAGGCATGGGATCAGCTCCGAGTGCCTCGCGTCGGACACCTGCATACACAGCATAGAGAGTCAGCAAATCGAACCAGGCACCATTAGCACGCAGCAACGCAAGCTGGGGTATGCGGACCGGGAGGGAGGAGAGCGCGAGATCGGCGGGGACGGGGGATCTCCAGCTCGAACGGATCCTCTCCAAGACGGCGTAGAGGAGGTTGGCGCAGCTCCTAGGCACAACGACGGAGCACGGGGCGGTCGGTGGCTGCAGTGACGCTCGGGAGGCGTATCTGGAGGAGGAAGGGAGGCCGAGAGGGCGATTGACGAGTGGAGGGAAGGTAGGGGCGCGGCGCAGTGGGTCTGGGCGGTGCTGTAGGTAGGGGCGGCGGTGCAGTGGGTCGGGGCGGCGGCGCAGTGGGTCTGGGCGGCCGCGCAGTGGGCGGGGTGGCGGCGCAGGTCTCTGGCTCTGGTCTGGTCGTTGTGGAGGGGAGAGGAAGGGAGGCGGATAGGGGGGAGATGACCGACCGACTGGGTGATTTTAGTGGGGGAGGGTTAGCAATGGCGCACCTTTTAGGGGTGCGCTATAAACACCGTGATAGCAATGGCGCACCTTCAACTGGTGCGCCATTACTAACTTTTTTTTGTATTTTTAGTTGCATGTAATAATTTTTTTAGAAAATGACCATAAATTTTAAAATGTTACGATATAAGTAGTTATTACTAATTGTCAAATACTTGCATTGCAAAATATTTGTGAATTGGTAAAACATTTATGAATATGAAAACATCATCAAATTTTAAAAAATATTCATGAATTCAAAAAGTGCCCATGAAATTTAAAAATATTAATGAGTTCGAAAATATTAACAAATTCAATACTTTTTGTGAGTAAGAAAAATGTTCGCATTTTCAAAAAATGTTTGCAAATTTAAGCAGGAAAAGGAACACTAAAAAGTAAAATACCAGAATAAACATAAATAAAAATTGGTATATCAATGGCGAACCTTTTAGGAGTGCGCCATAAACACCGTGATAGCAATGGCGCACCTTCTCCTGGAGCGCCATTACTAACTTTTTTTTGGATTTTTAGTTGCATGTAATATTTTTTTTTAGAAAATGACCATAAATTTTAAAATGTTATGATATAAGTAGTTATTACTAATTTTCAAATACTTGCGTCGCAAAACATTTGTGAATTGGTAAAACATTTATGAATATGTCGAAATTTTCAAATACTTGCGCCGCAAAATATTTATGAATTCAAAAAGTTCCCATGAAAGTTAAAAATATTCATGAGTTCAAAAATATTGAACCCCCACTGTTTTGAACAAAAGAGGTTACTGGATAGAGGACTAGAACAGAAGAAATGCCATTTCCATATGTCGAAATACAATCGAGAAATGAAGACTACAATCGTGATTCGATCTTCTTGCCCTTCTTTTTCGCAAATGGAGTTCTTCTCTTGAACATACGTCCTTTAGGTATGGTGGTCCTGCTTCTTCTTGTGGTGTATGGTACTTCATCATCGTCGTCATCTTCCATCTTCGGGTCGCCGTACTTGTCGAAGTCTTGCTCATTGGCGACTCCATCCATTCCGATGATCTTCCTTTTCCCTCTCCTCACGACAACACGACTGGGCTTTAACGGGTCGGTGATGAAGAAGCATTGGTCCACTTGGGAAGCCAATACCCATGGCTCATTTTTCGCGGTGACGTTTGCGCCTGTGGTCTTGGATTTGGCTTTGGGTATAACCATGGTGGTGAAATACCGGTCTTCTTTTAGGACGATATTGGCCCATCTGACACGGAACATCGGGACCTTCTCTCGAGCATAGCTTAGCTCCGAGATCTCGTCGATCCTTCCGTAGTATCTATCCTTGTCGTTACCGGTGTAGGATTCCATCGTTACCCGGGAGTTTTGATAATCATCGCTCTTCATGTCCTTTTCCTCGGTGTAGAATGTGTAGCCGTTGATATCGTACGTCTCATAGGTCATCAGGTTGTGCTCGGCGCCCTGTGACAAGGCAAATATGAGTTTTTCTTCCGCGGAAGAATCCTCATGTAAAGGGTATGACAGAAGCTTCTCCTTGAACCAATGCGTGAAACATGAGTTGTGCTCTTTGATTATATCTCCGTCTGTCCTCTGTTGGCCTCGGTCATTGTAGGTCTTCTCAATAAAGGTTTTGTCCTCTACCACCCAAGGATCGACCATGTCTATGTGTTGTAGCGCGACTAGGTTTGCTCTTTCAAAGTCGGCGAGTCGACCCTTGAAGTCGACATGCATTTCGCGGCGACCCTCGCGGTGACCCCATCCAGCGAGCCTACCGAGGTGCCTATTGACAGGCAGACCAACGGGGTTCTCGATGCCTAGATAATTCGTGCAATAGGAGATGCACTCTTCGGTCAGAAAGCCCTTGGCTATGCTTCCATCTGGACGTGCCATGTTGCGAACCTATCCTTTGATGACACCATTCATCCTTTTTGAACGGCATCATGCTGTGCAGGAACGTCGGCCCGAGTTGGATGATATCATCCACGATATGGACCAGCAGATGCACCATAACGCCGAAGAATGCGGGTGGGAAGTAAATCTCAAGCTCGCATAGTATCACCACGATCTCTTCATGTAGCCTTCTGAGTTGCCTCACGCCAACCGACTTCCAAGAGATGAAGACGAAAAAGTTGCATAGGTCAAATAGCGTTTCACGGACGTGCGCGTCCATGATCCCACGGATTGCAACTGGAACTATCCGCGTCATCAGCACGTGACAGTCGTGAGACTTCATCCCACTGAACTTCTGCTTCGTTGAGTCTAGGTATCTGCTTATCTTCCCCGTGTAACCCTAAGGAAGTTTTACTCCTACGAGGCAGGTGAAAAACTGCTCGATCTCCGCCTGACTTAGAGTGAAGCACGTGGGAGGGCAGTCATTTCCGATCTTCTTGGCCTTTTTTTTCCTTTGCGACGACTTTCTGTGTCCTTCGCCTCATCATCATCATCATCATCATCATCATCATCATTAGCGTGAAGCTCCTCCCTGATGCCCACTGATTTCAAGTTCCGCCTTGCTTCCGGCCCATCTTTGGTCCTCTCTGGCATGTTGAGCAGGGTACCAAGCAGACTCTCGCACACGTTCTTCGTGATATGCATGACATCAAGGCCGTGAGGCACACGGAGGATCTTCCAGTACGACAAGTCCCAGAAAACAGACCTCGTTTTCCATACCTTCACAAGCGGCTCTGGCGCCTTTCGCTTCTTTCCCGGCGGTGGGCACTCTTTCCAATATTTCAATAGCTCGTCTATTTCTCGCCGCCTCGTGACGTATGCGTCTTCGGGTTCGGTTTCACCATCGAACAGATCCTTGCGTTTTCTCCATGAGTCATCGCCGCTGGTTACCTTCGATGTCCCATGGACACGGTTTTCGAAGACCCAGGATCTCTATCTAGCTGGCGATACGTTGTGTCATCCATGCACCTGACGCATGCACAAAATCCGTGGACCACCTGCCCGCGACATATCCGTAACCGAGATAGTCGTGCACCGTCATGAGCAGTGCGGCCCTCATAAGGAAATATTCTTTCTCTGCAGCGTCCCACGTATTTGCTGGCATTTTCCGCAGCATGTCTAGCTCCTCTTTCAGCAGCTCCAGATACAGATTGATGTCGTCCCCTGGTTGTTTCGGCCCTTCAATTAGCAACTCATGTGAATGTACTTCCTCTTCATGCACAACCAGGGGGGAAGCTTGTACATCCACACAAAACACAGGCCAGGTGTTATGTGTGCTTCTCTGGCTGCCAAACGGATTGACTACATCGGTGCTCGTTCCCAGCATGATGTTCCTTGGATCATCCCCAAATTTTGGGTGTTCAAAGGTCAACGCTTGCCACTGGCACGCATCCTTAGGGTGACTCAGCATCTTCTCTTTTTTATTTATCTCCGGATCATTTTCGTCATCTTCTCGCTTCTTCTGCTCCCTATCCGCGTGCCAACGCAGGAGCTTTGCTAGCTTAGGGTCCATGAAATACCGCTGCAGACGAGGAGTGATCGGAAAGTACCACACCACTTTTCGAGGAGCTTTCTTCCTCTTCTTGTATCGAGTGACGCCGCACACCGGACATATGGTAGATTCCGCGTGCTCGTCCCGATAAATGATGCAATTGTTCATGCACACATGGTATTTCATGTGCGGTAAATCTGGAGGACACATGATTTTCTTCGCCTCCTCGAAACTGGTCGGGCACTTGTTCCCCTTGGGAAGGCGTTCGTGCCAGAATGACATGTTCTCGTCGAAGCATGCGTCGGTCATTTTGTGTTTTACCTTCATCTCCAGAGCCATGAGCGTTACTTTCAGCGGTATCCTCGGCCTGCATCCTTCATACAATGGAGTAACCGCGTCTATCTCCAGTTGATCCAGCTTGGCTTTCTCTCGGGCAGAAGCTCTTGCGTTACCCGTCTGCTTGAGAAGTAGCTCTTGAATATGAGGGTCGTGCACCCAGCCCATCGATGGTCCATTGTCGTCTGCTCCGGCATCTTCATCTTCATTATCATGCCCTTCGTCTTGATCTTCCTCATCATCATGTCCGGCATCTTCTACATGATGATTATGTCCTGCATCTACTTCGTGATCATGTCCTGGAGATTCTTCGTCTTCTCGCCCGCCCTCACCGCGGTTGTCTTGCTGCCCTTCCTTATTTCTTGCATCGCCCCCATGGACGACTTCATGATCATATTCATCACCTTTCCACCGATAGCCATCCATGAAACCACGCAAGAGCAGGTGGTCTCGCACCTGTTCGAAATCCAGGTCCATAAGGCTCTTCAGCTTGCATATTCGACACGGACATCTTATCTCCGTCTTGTTCTTTTGAAGCATCTCGACCTTCACCTAGCTCAAAAACCTATTCACGATGCCTTCGGTCATCGTGCGGACTATGGTCACCTGCGGGGTAGAGCAAAACGATATTTTAGAACCAAAAGAAAATTTGTCATGAGTTTGCCTAAAAATAGGACCAAAAACAATGCGTAGTGCCATATTCTCGCAGAAACGGAAATGAATCAACATTCCGGCAAAATATTGGCAACTATCGCATTTCAAATACCAGTACCTGCAAACACAAACACATGCAACACCACAAACATATGCAACACCACAAACATACGGAGGTCTAGGCCATAAAAAGTGTGTACGTTGTTGGAGGGAGAAAAAAGTAGATCTAGAACATAAAGAAAGCTTTCCCCTTACTTACCTATCAAAAAATGGAAATTTAGCCACTTAATTTGGGTGAATCTATGGTGAAAATGAGGTGAGGAGGAGGAGGCAGCCGAGAACATGCTTGGTAGAGGTGGAGAGAATGAAGTGGGGAAAGTGAGTGTGGTAGGTGGCTGTCAAAGATATCTAGCTGGTCCCAGGTTACCAATGGCGCACCTCCTAAAAATGCGCCATTGGTAACCAGGGTTACTAATGGCGCACCTGGTGTGTGGTGCGCCACTTCTAAGTCTGGGGAGGGGTGTGGGGCCAGCACAAAACTAGTAATGGCGCACCACATACATGGTGCGCCATTAATGTCCATATTAACTATAACCGTTTTCCTAGTAGTGTAAAAAGCTTTTATATTGGCTTACCCTCTTCGTTCAAGCAAGTTTTAGATTCTATTTTGAAGAAGGTTTTCTTGAGAGGGATGCCATAGATACCTATGAAAAGATGAAAACTATATTTCGGCACCCCATGAGTGAGAAGGTTGAATCCACCTCTCTTTCGTGCTTTTATCAAAATGAAATTATCAAAGAGATGAAGGCTAGCTTAGATGCAAATTTCCGAAGCTTGCTTAATCTTTCTTCCACCATTAATGGCCATGTGCTTTTTCAAAATAGAACGATCAATGCTATAGATAAGAAATTTTCTCTTTTCTTTCCAAATACCAAAGATGGCAATACCTAGATCTATTCTTGTTTTTGTGCCTAGCTAGGGGCGTTAAACGATAGCACTTGTTGGGAGGCAACCCAATTTTATTTTTGCTCCTTGCTTTTTCTTCCTGTTTAGTAATAAATAATTCATCTAGCCTCTGGTTATATGAGGTTTTATGTTTTATTTAGTGTTTGTGCCAAGTAAAACCTATATGATCTTCTTGGGTGATAATTATTTGATCTTGCAGAAAAAGTCAGAAACTTTCTGCTCACTAAAAAATTGTTAAACATCACCAGAACGTGATAAAATACTGATTCCAATTTCAGTACATCAATAAAAAAAAATTCTAGGACTTCCTATTTTTGTAGAATGTTTGGAGTTACAGAAGTATGCGTTTGATACAGATTGCTACAGACTGTTCTGTTTTTGACAGATTCTGTTTTTCATGTGTTGTTTGCTTATTTTGACGAATCTATGGCTAGTATCGGGGGGTATAAACCATACAGAAGTTGGAATACAGTAGGTTTAACACCAATAAAAATAAATAATGAGTTCATTACAGTACCTTTGAGTGGTGGTTTGTTTTCATATACTAACGGAGCTCATGAGATTTTCTGGTAAGTTTTGTGTTGTGAAGTTTTCAAGTTTTTGGGTAAAGATTTGATGGATTATGGAATGAGGAGTGGCAAGAGTCTAATCTTGGGGATGCCCAAGGCACCCCAAGGTAAAATTAAAGGAAAACCAAAAGCCTAAGCTTGGGGATGCCCCGGAAGGCATCCCCTCTTTCGTCTTCGTCTATCGGTAACTTTACTTGAGGCTATATTTTTATTCACCACATGATATGTGTTTTGCTTGGAGCGTCTTGTATGGTTTGAGTCTTTGCTTTTTAGTTTACCACAATCATCCTTGTTGTACACACCTTTTGGAGAGACACACATGAATCAGAATTTATTAGAATACTCTATGTGCTTCACTTATATCTTTTGAGCTAGATAATTTGGCTCTGCTGCTTCGCTTATATCTTTTTAGAGCACGGTGGTGGTTTTAGTTTATTGAAATGATTGATCTCACCTGCTTCACTTATATTATTTTGAGAGTCTTTTAGAACAGCATGGTAATTTGCTTTGGCTATAAAATTAGTCCTAATGTGATGAGCATCCAAGATAGGTATAATAAAAACTATCATATAAAGTGCATTGAATACTATGAGAAGTTTGATTCTTTATGATTGTTTTGGGATATGAAAATGGTGATATTAGATTCATGCTAGTTGAGTAGTTGTGAATTTGAGAAATACTTGTGTTAAAGTTTGTTATTCCCGTAACATGCACATATGGTGAATCGTTATGTGATGAAGTCAGAGCATGATTTATTTATTTATTGTCTTCCTTATGAGTGGCGGTTGGGGACGAGTGATGGTCTTTTCCTACCAATCTATCCCCCTAGGAGCATGCGCGTAGTAGTTTGTTTCGATAACTAATAGATTTTTGCAATAAGAATGTGAGTTCTTTATGACTAATGTTGAGTCCATGGATTATACGCACTCTCACCCTTCCACCATTGATAGCCTCTCTAATACCGCGCACCTTTCGCCGGTATCAGACACCCACCATATACCTTCCTCAAAACAGCCACCGTACCTACCTTTCATGGCTTTTCCATAGCCATTCCAAGATATATTGCCATGCAACTTTCCACTATTCTGTTTGTTATGACACGCTCCATCATAGTCATATTGCTTTGCATGACCATGTAGTTGACATCGTATTTGTGGCAAAGCCACCATTCATGATTTTCATACATGTCACTCTTGATTCATAGCACATCCCGGTACACCGCCGGAGGCATTTACATCGAGTCATATTTTGTTCTAAGTATTTAGTTGTAACTTTTTTGAGTTTTAAGTAAATAAAAAGGTGATGATCATCATTATTAGAGCATTGTCCCATGTGAGCAAAGGATGATGGAGACCATGATTCCCCCATAAGTCGGGACGAGACTCCGGACGAAAAAAAGAGGCCATAAATAAAAAATGGAGAAAGGCCCAAACAAAAAAACGAGAGAAAAAGAGAGAAGGGACAATGCTACTATCCTTTTACCACACTTGTGCTTCAAAGTAGCACTGTGATCTTCATGCTAGAGAGTCTCCTATGTTGTCACTTTCATATACTAGTGGGAATTTTACATTATAGAACTTGGCTTGTATATTCCAGTGATGGGCTTCCTCAAAGTGCCCTAGGTCTTCGTGAGCAAGCAAGTTGGATGCACACCCACTTAGTTTATTTTGTTGAGCTTTCATACACTTATAGCTCTAGAGCATCCGTTGCATGGTAATACCTACTCACTCACATTGATATCTATTAATGGACATCTCCATAGACCATTTGATGCGCCTAGTTGATGTGAGACTATCTTCTCCTTTTTGTCTTCTCCACAACCACCATTCTATTCCACATATAGTTTCATATTCATGGCTCATGCTCATGTATTGCGTGAAGATTGAAAAAGTTTGAGAACATCAAAAGTATGAAACAATTCTTTGCTTATCATCGGGGTTGTGCATGATTTAAATATTTTGTGTGATGAAGATAGAGCATGGCCAGACTATATGATTTTGTAGGGATAACTTTCTTTGGCCATGTTATTTTGAGAAGAGATGATTACTTTGTTAGTATGCTTGATGTATTATTATTTTTAGTTCAATATTAAACTTTTGTATGGAATCTTTCGGATCTCAACATTCATGCCACAATAAATAAAATTACATTGAAAATTATGCTAGGTAGCATTCCACATCAAAAATCTGTTTTTATCATTTACCTACTCGAGGACAAGCAAGAATTAAGCTTGGGGATGCTTGATACGTCTCCAACGTATCTATTATTTTTTATTGTTCCATGCTATTATATTATCTGTTTTGGATGTTTAATGGGCTTTATTATACTCTTTTATATTATTTTTTAGACTAACCTACTTGAAGGAATTATGCTCTAGAGGCAATAATAAAGTTGTTATTTATATTTCCTTATATCATGATAAATATTTATTATTCATGCTAGAATTGTATTAACCGGAAACTTAGTACATGTGTGAATACATAGACAAACAGAGTGTCACTAGTATGCCTCTACTTGACTAGCTCGTTGAATCAAATATGGTTATGTTTCCTAACCATAGACATGAGTTGCCATTTGATTAACGGGATCACATCATTAGAGAATGATGTGATTGACTTGACCCATTCTGCTAGCTTAGCACTTGATCGTTTAGTATGTTGCTATTGCTTTCTTCATGACTTATACATGTTCCTATGACTATGAGATTATGCAACTCCCGAATACCGGAGGAACACTTTGTGTGCTACCAAACATCACAACGTAACGGGTGATTATAAAGGTGCTCTAGAGGTGTCTCCGATGGTACTTGCTGAGTTGGCATAGATCGAGATTAGGATTTGTCACTCCGATTGTCGGAGAGGTATCTCTTAGCCCTCTCGGTAATGCACATCACTACAAGCCTTGCAAGCAATGTGATTAATGAGTTAGTTGCGGGATGATGCATTACGGAACAAGTAAAGAGACTTGCCGGTAATGAGATTGAACTAGGTATTGAGATACCGACGATAGAACCTCGGGAAAGTAACATACCGATGACAAAGGGAACAACGTATGTTTTTATGCGGTTTGACCGATAAAGATTTTCGTAGAATATGTTGGAACCAATATGAGAATCCAGGTTCCGCTATTGGTTATTAACCGGAGATGAGTCTCGGTCATGTCTACATAGTTCTCGAACCCGTAGGGTCCGCACACTTAACGTTCGGTGACGATCGGTATTATGAGTTTATGTGTTTTGATGTACCAAAGGTAGTTCGGAGTCCCGAGTATGATAACAGACATGACGAGGAGTCTCGAAATGGTTGAGACGTAAAGATTGATATATTGGAAGCCTATGTTTGGACATCGGAATGGTTCCGGATGAGTTCGGGCATTTACCAGAGTACTGGGAGGTTACCGGAACCCCCCGGGGAGTATATGGGCCTTATTGGGCCTTAGTGGAATAGATGAGAGAGGAAGGGAAAAGCTGGAGGGCGCGCCCCCTAGCCCAATCCGAATTGGGTGGGGGGCCGGCCCCCCTTCCTTCCCTCTCTCCACCCCTTACTTCTCTCCTACTCCTACTACTTGGAAGGGGGGAATCCTACTCCCATTGGGAGTAGGACTCCCCAGGGCGCGCCATACACTACTAGGGAAAACCTTATACACAGAACTTTAGCAGCAGCGAGGGTCAAAAAAGCACGCTGGTGCTAACTACCAGTAGCGCGCCTGGGCAAACCGCGCTGCAGATAAAGTTCTAGCAGTAGCGCGTGCTGACCTAAACACGTTACTACTAAAATTCCCACGGCTTAGCCGATAGGCTACACATAGTAGTAGTACTTTCTTTGTAGCAGTGCGTTTTATATTAAACTCGCTACTGCTAAAGGATATAAAATTAAATGGAAAGCAAATAGAAAGGTAATTGAAAATGAAAGAAATAGAATAAGGTGAAAGGAAAAAAATGTGAAGAAAACTAAATGAAAAAGGGGAAAAAAGAGAAAGGAGTAGCAGTAGTGTGTATCCCAGAAAGCGATGTAGCTAACGTAGCAGTAGCACTCTTCCTGGAACGCGCTACTGCTACTTCTGACTTAACCACAGGGTTCGTCCTTCCCCATGGCGACTTCCCCCAAATCCAACTGTCCACACTCTCGCCGCCGCATTGCCGCCTCACCAGCCAAGGCCTCCGACACCGTCTATGCCACCCCGACCCCAGATTCAACGCCGCCCCTGCCCCCGACCTCAACGCCGCCCCTGCCCCCGACCTCAACGCCGCCTGTCGGTGTCAAAACCGGTGTATCTTGGGTAGGGGGTCCCGAACTGTGCGTCTAGGCGGATGGTAACAGGAGACGAGGGACACGATGTTTTTACCCAGGTTCGGGCCCTCTCGATGTATGTAATACCCTACTCCTGCTTGATTAATATTGATGATATGGGTAGTACAAGAGTAGATCTACCACAAGGTCAAGGAGGCTAAACCCTAGAAGTTAGCCTATGGTATGATTGTTGTTCGTCCTACGGACTAAAACCCTCCGGTTTATATAGACACCGGATAGGTTAGGGTTACAATGGTAGGAGGTCTACATATCCGTATTGCCAATATTGCCTTCCACGCCAAGGGAAGTCCCATCCAGACACGGGACGAAGTCTTCAATCTTGTATCTTCATAGTCTTGGAGTCCGGCCGTGATGATAGTTCGGCTATCCCACACCCCTAGTCCAGACTCCTCAAGAGCTCCCTGAACCAGGCTTCAATGACGACGAGTCCTTCGGCATTGCAAGGCGGCTTGCTCCTCCGAATACTTCATAGAAGGTTTTGAACACCAGGATAGTGTCCGGCTCTGCAAAACAAGTTCCACATACCACCGTAAAGAGGATAACTTTTGCACAGATCTGCTGACGTATTCCGCGGCGTGATATCACACCACGGCCAGGCCTTTTTATGAATCGTTTTTTACCGTTCCGCCTTAGCGCGTTTAGCAAGGCGGTTTCCATGGTACGTCTTATCAAAGCATAGATCGTGCCCCCCTTATTCCGGGATTCTCATCAATACGGACGTGGGTAACCCAACCGTGCCCGTCTGCACGCCTCCTCTATCAAAGGCGAGTCCTAGTCGACCACGGGGTGGACTCTTGGTATTCAACCTCTTTATAATGAGACCAAGGCCCTCTTCTTTTTACACCCTCCATCGAAGTTCGCCTCGCTCCGAGTTCTAACACCCAAAGCTTCAGATTCATGTGCTTCGGACCTTCGAAGATGTCCGGCTCCGACCAGCACGGCCGATGGATGTCTTCCTCCGTAACGGAAGAAGATGTGCTAAAGCTGCGAGACGCCAGGTATCTAACCGGCGAGATCTCGCATAGGCTGCCTGCTCCAGGGCAGGTCATTCCCACTCCCGAGCCCGGCGAGAACGTGGTGTTCGTGTCTCACTTCCTTCGGGGTTTAGGCTTCCCGACGGATCCCTTTGTGCGGGGATCATGTTTTATTATGGGCTGGATTTCCACGACTTGAATCCGGAGTCCATCCTCCATATCTCGTCATTCATTGTCGTATGTGAGGCCTTCCTCCATATCACCCCCACTTTGGATTTTTGCTCAAGACCTTCAAGGTGGAGCCAAAGATGATCGGGGGGCAACAAGCAGAAAAGTGAGGGGCGGTCATAAGCAAATGTGCTGATGCTCCATGGCCCGAGGGCTCTTTTCAAGAGGAGCTTGGTTTGTGGCAACGGGAGTGGTTTTATATCACCGCTCCCCGGGGCACCAAATGGGCGGCGCTCCCCGCCTTTCGCTCAGGTCCACCACAGCGGCTGGCGTCATGGGTCAACAAGGGGCTCAACTGGGGGCCGTCCAAGGACGTTCCCTTGCTGCAGGGCCGTATTCGAGAACTCCACAAGAGGGAGATCAATCTGGTTGTGGTGGCGCAGGTTATGTTGATCCGGCGCCTTCTGCCCTGCAAACATCGCCCCCTCCGCCTGTGGGAATTCAATCCGGAGGGACCGCGAGCTCTCCAAAATTTTATGGGCACGACACCCGTGGAGATGTATAAATTGTTCTTCGGATCACAAGAAAAGTGTCCGGACCTGACTGAGGACGCAGGACTAAGCTGCAATCGCCCAGATACTCAAGTAAGTAGTCCTGTAACCGGACAAATTGTTCATTCATTTATCATATATATATGCCCTTTAAAGGAGCCGTTTCTTGAACAGGAGTGGATAGCCAAGGCAAAGTTAATAAGGTGTCCGGCTCCCCTCCCAGAGACCACGCCGGATCCCATGCTGGCCAAGATGTTGAAGGCGGCGCCCATTAAAAAAGGCGAAGGGGGGAGCGTGGAGGCAACTGCCTCTATGAAGGAGGCTATCAAGGAAGGAGGGATTAAAAGTCCCGTCTTCCGAGGAGAGAAGAGGACCGCTTCGGAAGATCCGGAGGTCAAGGCCTCAAAGAGGGGAAAGAATCTTCGTCAGAGAGTCCGGCGCTGGGAAGTAACCCAGCCGCACTATTTCCCCAAGGGATCAGCCTCCAAATGAGCCGTAAGTGAATATAATGGGTCTTGTGAATCAGGAACATCCCTCTATTTATTTATGAAGATAACCGAAATTGTACCTTGTAGTTCGGATCTCAGCCCTTCTCAGCAGAGCTCGTCTTCGGGGGATCTTCTTCCAGAGATGATGGAGAGCGAAACGCCTCCACCTGTCGCACCCTCGTGCGAGGCAGATGACCTTGAGGTGTCGTCGCGGAGGGTTCCCCCAAGTCCGGTGAGGCCGGAAGGTCCGGCGCCAAGTGGTGTGCGGTCGCAGGAGCTGAAGGATCTGCTCGGGCGAGCAGCTATCTCAGAAGATCACCGTGCTCTAATGGGTACGGTGATTGAAAGGATTGCATCCGCGGAGAGCAGATTGCATGAAGCCGCCGAAGCTTATCGACGGGGTTTGAGGTACGCAAAAAGTATGTACCTTCTGACAGTTATGCATATAGAATGCGCCCTGTATAGATAGTAGCCCCTGAGACTCGGTATGCTGTCAAAATTGACAGCGTGCCGAGGATCAAAATCTCAGTTATAACATATCGCCGCTCCTAAACAGGTGGCGGGTCATCCGGTGGCCAGCCGGACTGATGAATATGCCGAATTAAAGCGGCAACTTGACGAGGCGGATGCGGACATCGCCCTGGTCAATAAACGGTTTGACGAGTCGCAAGGTATGCGACTTTTATGCGGACACCTGGTAAGGGAGCTTGACGCCCATGTCTTACTATTTGTATGCTAAATGCAGATGGTGCCGCTGCTGTGGAGGAGCTGCGGGCGGAACTCGCCGGAGCGAAAGAGCAAGCCAGAAATAGTAATGCGGCCGCTTTAAGGGCGGCCGAAGAGCTAAAAGCCGAACG
This sequence comes from Aegilops bicornis, assembly GCA_021605145.1. Lineage (NCBI taxonomy): Eukaryota > Viridiplantae > Streptophyta > Magnoliopsida > Poales > Poaceae > Aegilops > Aegilops bicornis. Next base: position 53,437 of record JAHIAL010000160.1, read on the forward strand.
GGCTGCTCACTGCCGAAGCAAAGAGGAAATGGTCGATATAGCCAAAAAGTTGAAGAATGCTACCGATCGCTGCGAGGTTCTTGAAAAAGAACTTCAAGCGGAGCAAGAGGGCCTGAAAAAGGTCGCCGCCGAATCCAAGAATGCCCATTCGGCTTTGAGAGCTGCCAAGGAGGAGCTGAGTCAGGCCGGGGCAATTGCGGCTGGAAAACCGCTTCTGCTGCGGAGGAAATATACGGATCCAAAGTATGCTCAATTGGACAAGTTGTGGAGTTCAGAGGATGCTTATCTGGACTTAGCGGCGAGCGCCATGACGCTGTTGAGCACTTCCGAGGCCGTAAAGGGCACGTAATGGAAGAGCTATATTGGTCGCAATTCCATAGTCCGAAGCGTCTTCTTCCGTTGACCGATCGGTTGGCCGAATGGGCCGAGCTGAATCTACTATCCGGACTTGCCATGAGGCATGTCATGACTCATTTGTGGCCAGGTGGACCCTAGCCGAAGAGTTATTTTGGCTTAGTGCAGCAGTTCCTTGGTGCGGTACCGCGTATTGACGCAATAAAGCGGTCGGCGTGTATTGAGGGAGCGCGGATGGCTCTGGCCCGTGTCAAGACATACTGGGCAGATATGAAGGCCACCGATGTTGCGTCCCAAGATTCAGAGAGAAGCCGAGTACCTACCAAGCACTACTTTGAGGAAGTCCTGCAGGGCGCTCGTTTAATGGAGACGCAGTGCTCGAAGGATATTATGTTTTAAATGATATGTATTATTTGTGAAAACAATGTTTCAATATGATATAAGAGCTTTTTATACTTGTGCGTTCAAGTAGTAAACTACTCCCTGTGCGGCCGTTTATGTATATGTATATATAACCTGAAAGATGGCAGACCTTGGCTTCAGCCCCCACGCACATAATGCGAGGGTGTTTGCAGAGAAGGCGCTTTTTCACACTTAATCCAACGTCTTGGTCATGTTAAGGAGGTGGTAGCGTAGCAAACTAGGCAACCGGACTATAATGCTTTATCACTTTCACTTAGCCATAGGAGTTCGAGGGTGGGGCTACTATATAGCCCCTGGGGGTGTCGCACTCCCCCGAATTCGGGGTGCGTGTGTGCCTGACCGAAAGCCGGTCCTTCGTTAATGCGGAGGAATTCTAGACATTCCGATGAGTCGTCGAGTGGTTGACCAGTCTCTCGCTATATCATGACAGTCAGTTTTTGGCTTTCTCTAATGAGGTGCTCGCCCGGCCGAACCGGGGCACAATCGCAGTAGTTCTCCGGTGCCGTTAGCCGATAAAACGGAACGTAAGGCAGCAAAACACAGGAGCCGGGCAAACCCAACATTTGACCAAAGACATGATTCGAGCTGATGCATATAAGGCCTAACTCGAGACCGAATACTCCCTAAGGTATTCGGTCTTTATAAAACGGGCAGAATAATGCCCTAAGCCCCGGTGTCCGTGCACGCAAAAATTCTGGTGCGGCCAATGCCAAAACGCCAGCCTCCTCCTCGGTTATAGTAAGAAACCGGGGGATGTTTATCAACAAGAGACAGTAAAAATGGTTTACGCAGGGTCTTAGTCTGAAAAGAATCCTTGCAACGGGTCCTCATCGCACGTCTGCGCTACCGTGTCTCCATTAGCCGTATCCTGGACGGGTGTAGCACGCTGTTCATCTGTAAAAGAGAGGAACTTAGTTTAAAAGAAAAAGGATCGTTCGAAATATGTACTTTATATTAAATAAACAGATTACGATTCTAAGAAGTGAATAAAATTGAGCTTTATTGTCTCTTGTGATACATGCAGGCAGCCCCTTGTATGGGGTAATGCCGCTAGTAAGCGCCGGACTCGTCTAGCCGTGTCCGGGGTTTGAATGACCAATTCAGATTCTTTGACTAGCGGAGCCGGATAGGTGTGGGGCTGTCAAGGCAGTCTCACGTTCCTCCAGGCTCAAATAACACTTAATACTCCCTTTTAATGAGATGATGCCACGTGGACCGGGAATTTTAAGTGTGAGAGATGCATAATGCGGTATTGCGTTAAAGCGGGCGAAAGCTTCGCGTCCCAATAGTGCTTGATGGCTACTTTTAAACGGGGCGACATGGAAGATTAACTTTTCGCGACGGAAGTTGTCGGATGAACCGAACACAACTTCTAGCAGTATGGAGCCCGTACAATGGGCATATGGGCCTGGCATTACTCCTTCAAAGGAGGTGTTGCTACGGCGAATTTTGGTTGGGTCTATCCCCATCCTGCGGATTGTGTCCTGATATATCAGGTTTATGTCACTACCACCATCCATGAGGACGTGTGTAAATTGGAATCCGTCGATTATAGGATCCAATATCAAGGCAGTCCATCCTGCGTTCCGGATACTTTCGGAATAGTCCTGATGGTCAAAGGTGATTGGTTTTGACAACCAGTGTTGGTACTCCGCTAGGGTAGTTTGTGCGGCGCGCCTTCTAGTGGGTGCCGCTCTGCTTTTCCCTTTGATCACGCGGAAGTGAGTTTACTGTTTTAACCTCTTGTGGGAAATTCTTTTGTTTTCCGGGCTCGCTTGTGGTGCTCGTCATCATCTTCACTTGGTGTGTCGAGCCCCTTGTGTTCGGCGTTGAGTCTGCCGGACTGTTTGAAAACCCAACAATCTCTGTGGGTATGGTTTGCAGGCCTCCCGGGAGTACTGTGGATTTGACATAGCTTGTCCAAGATTTTGTTTAAGTTGGATAGCTCATCGCTATTGTCCTTGAGGGGCAGTTTTTTTATTGTTCTGCCTTGAGCTTTTGAATCCGGCATTGACTGTCGCGCTCTTTGGACCGTTCTTCTTAATCGGGCGCTGGTCCTTGTTGCGCCGTGATTTCCCATTTCCATCCCTGATTTCAGATGTACTTGGGTCGCTGGTGCTGCATCTTGCTAGCCAGCTATCCTCTCCCGCGCAAAAGCGGGTCATGAGGCTTGTTAATGCGGCCATTGTTCTTGGATTTTCTTGGCCGAGGTGTCTGGCGAGCCATTCATCTCGGACGTTGTGTTTGAAGGCTGCTAAGGCTTCGGCGTCCGGACAGTCGACTATTTGGTTCTTTTTAGTAAGGAACCTGTTCCAGAATTTCTGGGCTGACTCTCCGGGCTGTTGAGTTATGTGACTTAGATCGTCTGCATCCGGAGGGCGGACATAGGTCCCCTGAAAATTTGCCCGAAACGCATCCTCGAGCTCTTCCCAGCTTCCAATGGTATTTTCGGGGAGGCTTTTAAGCCAATGCCGAGCTGGCCCTTTGAGTTTGAGGGGTAAGTATTTTATGGCGTGGAGATCGTCTCCTCTAGCCATGTGTATCTGGAGGATGTAGTCCTCAATCCAACTCCAGTGTCTGTTGTTCCGTCGTATGCCTCTATGTTTACGGGCTTGAATCCCGCTGGAAATTCATGATCCAGCACCTCATCGGTGAAACATAGGGGGTGTGCGGCGCCCCTGTATTTGGGTGTGCCGTGAAGTTCAGATATTTAGCCTGTTGCATTGCTTTGAAGAGCTTGCTTTCGCGGCCCATAGCTGGACCTAACTGGGCCGTCCTTTTGATGTGAATCCTTATGCGGATCGGCGCTATTTGCCGCTCTCTTTTTGCCGTGGGGTCGTCCATCCGACCGGGTGGCCTTCTTATTTTTTGATTGTGGGGGCTCTATGGCCTCTTCGTCAAATTCGAGCAGTAGTTTTCTCTTTGGATAGCTCTTTGTTCGGCGACTATCGCCGTATTTGTCTGCGGTGTTGAATACTTTGCTCCATCTGATCCTGAGTATCTTCCGCTGTTTTGAGCTTCCGCTTCTGCTTTTTCAGGCTACGCGCAGTGGCAACGAGCCTTCTCTGGAGGTTATTTTGCTCCAACAATTTGTCCGGCGTGAGATCATCCGGACTATTGTCTTCGCCGGGGATGGGTTGTTTATCCAAGTTGTCTTGTTCGGACGATTGCTCGATAGCGTGTTTGTCGTCCACTGGTTCGTCCTGCTCTATGGTTGGTTCTCTGTTGAGGCGGGACTTTGTTCGGCGTTTACGTTGCTGTTTTGACTGCTTTTCGAGGGATTTATCCTTCGTAGCGTCCCGTTGTTCCTCGTCTTCATTTCCTTTAGGTGTATCCACCATGTATACGTCATGGGATGAGGTGGTTGTCCAGCATCCTATAGGTGCTGGTTCATGGTTGTCTCCTACATCATCGTCCATACCATCGATGTCTTCGGAGTCGAAATCGAGCACGTCGTGTAAGCTTTAGACAGTGGCTACGAAGTGGGTGGTGGGTGGGCGTTCAATTTCTTCATCGTCCGCATCCCAACCTTCCTGACCGTAGTCCGGCCATGGCTCTCCGGATAAAGAGAGAGACTTTAGTGAATTCAGGATGTCGCCAAAGGGCGAGTGCTGAAAGATGTCCGCGGCAGTGAACTCCATAACCGGCACCCAATCGGATTCGATTGGCAGGGGCGCAGAGGGTTCGGAGTCCGGTGAGGAGTCCAGCACCCTGGAGTCAAGGTCTTCGCCGAGGACAGGGATGGAGGTCGGCTCAATCGCCATAGGGATTGTATCCCCCGAGGCGGTGTCCAACCACTCGTCCTCGATCGGGGAATCCGGCTCCGGATTAAGGGCCGGAGCGGATGCGAGTGCGGCCTCCAAGGCACTGTTCGGCTGCAGAGCTAGATCATGCCCATCGAGACAGTGGGGCACTCTTGGCCGCGGCTCGAGTCCGTCGAAGATCAAGTCTCCGCGGATATCGGCCGTATAGTTCAAAGTTCCAAATCTGACATGATGGCCAGGGGCGTAGCCTTCGATCTGCTCTGGATGGGCAAGCGAATTGGCCCGCAGTGCAAAGCCGCCGAATACAAAGATCTGTCCGGGGAGAAAAGTCTCACCCTGGACCACGTCGTTGTTGATGATCGAAGGAGCCATCGGGCCTATCGTGACGACACAGAGGAACTCTCAAGAAAGCACCAATGTCGGTGTCAAAACCGGCAGATCTCGGGTAGGGGGTTCCGAACTATGCGTCTAGGCGGATGGTAACAGGAGATGAGGGACACGATGTTTTTACCCAGGTTCGGGCCCTCTCGATGGAGGTAATACCCTACTCCTGCTTGATTAATATTGATGATATGGGTAGTACAAGCATAGATCTACCACGAGATCAAGGAGGCTAAACCCTAGAAGTTAGCCTATGGTATGATTGTTGTTCGTCCTACGGACTAAAACCCTCCGGTTTATATAGACACCGGATAGGTTAGGGTTACACAGAGTCGGTTACAATGGTAGGAGATCTACATATCCGTATCACCAAGCTTGCCTTCCACGCCAAGGAAAGTCCCATCCGGACACGGGACGAAGTCTTCAATCTTGTATCTTCATAGTCTTGGAGTCCGGCCATGATGATAGTTCGGCTATCCGGACACCCCCTAGTCCAGGACTCCCTCACCGCCCCGACCCCGACCTTGACGTCGCCATCCACCGCGCGTCCGAGCCCCCGACCCCGACCTCGACGCCGCCTGCCCCTCCCTCGTCGCAGGCACCCGAGGTGAGCACGCCTGCTCCTCCCTCTCCCCTACCTCTGCCTAGGTTTTTTTTTATTTTAGTTGCATCAAATTAGTTAGGGTTCATGTAAGAGTGGAAACAAATCAGATGCGGATGCGGCAAATGAGTTAGGGTTCATGTAAGGGTGGAAAAAGAATCGAATTTCTAAGATGAATCATAAAACGAATAAATTTGAACACTTATTTCACTTTATAGTTGGATAATTGGAATATCCGCTACCACTTTCCACCCCTATAGGTTCATCAAATTAGATGGTAATTAGGGCAGTAGTTCCTAGGTACTAATTAGTTAGTAAGAACTAGGTACTAATTAGGTATTAGAATATTTTTATTTATAGTAAGTTTATTTTTAGTAAGAACTAGTTGAATTAATAGAACTAGTTAGTAAGAACTTGTTGCTATTTTTTAGTTAAAGCAAATTTTCCCGCATCGACGTGGACGATGCCTATCCCGCATCCTCGTCGTCGAGTCGGCGGAGGATGACACCTGCTTGACCAGATGGGCCATGTCCAGGACTGGGCTCCGCCGGGGTGGTACTGGGAGGCGCTACCTACCGGGAGGCGCAGGTTGGTGAGGAGCCAGCCTGTCGTTGACCCGGACCTTCTTTGGTGGCGGACGCTTGGGCCAGTGATGGTCCAGAGGCTCGAGGACTCCACGGAGGTGGTGCGTCACCATGTCAGTGAGGAGGACGCGCACGTCCGTCGCTACTTGTTTGCGTTGGAGCACAGGTTCTCCAATACCTGGCAGGTTCTCCAGGGATCTCATTGGAGCTATGATCCCGTGATGGTTATTTCTCTGTGGGTGTCCACCGCCCGCGCCGATACCCGTCGTGTGCTAGGGTTTTAGTTGTATTAGTGATGTTATATGTATGACACTATTCGTGATGTATTAGTGATAATATTCAATGATGTACGGACGCATGAGATGATTTACTTTTGCTTATTGAATGCATGCTAATTTGAGTCCTATAAGATATTTTGAAATGTATATCTTGCGTTGCTCAATATCCAAGTGGCCGGTCATGTTTGCAGGTTAAACCTCCGAGTGGCCTATGTTTTGCCGGAGTGTTGATTCATTTCTGTTCCAGCAAATTTCAGGCGCTCGATATGTCCTATTTTAGCAAAGGTCATGCCGGATTTTTCCGTGAATTTTGGCATGACTTGTGCCAGAATATGTAGGAAATAAGTTCCCCGGATTTGTGTGTTGAGTCTCCTGGTAGTTGTCTTCGATCGATTTTCAATTAATGTTTTAACTATGAACATAGGAAATGTCCTGATTTACCTAAAAGGATTTCGGTATTTGCAAATACTGCGAAGACGAGCGACCTGTGCGACGGAATCTTCCTAGATGATGATAGGCACTTCAAAGCATCAAGCTCGGACGAGAACTTTGAAGTGGATACATGAAGTCATAACGACAAGTCTTTTTCGTAATTAAGCATGACATCTGCTTCATTTGCTTCAACTTATATTTTTTTTACTATTCTACTAGCGTATCCCCTGCCATGCAAGAGTTCTTGTATTGGATAAGATAGGTTTCAGTCATACTACGGAGGTAAGAAAGTTTATTTGAAGACCGAGCATGGTTATATTTTCCATGCAACATTATACAATTCAGACGACTACACCTATTTTGGATGCAAAACATGGCGAGCACTATGCAAGACTTATGCATTTGAGCCTGATATGGTTATCACCTTTGATATTCGTCCGGAAGATGATATTGAAGGTAATACCGACATCTGGGTCGATGTGTAGACGCCTCCAGTTATACCATTATGTAAGTTTCTCAACCATATTTATGTCTTTGATATTGTTTATTCAAAAATAGTTGACAACTAATTTGTATTGTCAGCTTATTTCGGTGCAAGCAAACATGTCCAGTGCTTGGTAGACAGGACCTACTACTGTCCCGAGGCTGAATTAAGCTGCGAGGAGCTAAGTCATTATGTTTCATGGCTTGAGAATCTTGATACTGTCAAGACAAATTTTCTTCTTGGATTTAGAAATGTTAGTACTGAAAACATGCGACCAATAGTGTTCGTAATGAACTACGGTCACATCTATTTAGGAAGGATGGTACGATTTTTACTATTTGTCCTCAGTGCATCTTTTCCATACATTATTTTTGAAGCTAAACTTCATTGCTAAGTATGTTACCATACAATGTTCTTCAACAGGGACTCCCGATGAATGTTGTGCCTTATGGGATCGAGACTAAAGGTACCATGAGTATTATCAGTTTACGGCCAAGATATCCTACAGATTACTTTAGTGCATTCAATATTAGCGACGGATGCTTAATAGTGCAAGACTGGACCAAATATGTGATGGGGGAGCGCAGAGAAGTACTAGGGGGAAGCCAACAGAGGCGCTACCCACGATTAGGAGACATGTTCATCTGTATGCTCCAACTTGATCAAGGAGGAGAGCTACACATGTTTTATGTTGTTTTACCTAAGAGAGAGCAGCGGGAGTGATTAGCTAGCTAGAAATGAGTTTCAGGATGATGATGTGCTACACTATTGCTATGATGATAAAATAGCTAGTGTTGGTGGTAATGACTATGATGATTATTATTAGCTAGTGTTAGTGGTGATTAAATGAATACTGTTGGTGCTAATGACCATGATGATGATTAAATATCTTGTCTTTGGCGGATTAGATTCAAGTGGAGCCAACATGTGGTGCACATCGAAAGTACTACTAGTCCAAACTAGATCAAGTTTGGATTAGTAGTATACTTTTGACATGCACCACATGTTGCCTCCACTTGAACCTAATCCACCTTCATTTGAAAAACTGTTATGGACATAATGATGTAAACCTCATAACTGGTATTGTATCAATATTTGTACGATGGCAAATAAATAAACTAAAAATGAAAAAAAAAAAAGAATACTAGTAGCGATGGAGAGAAAACACGCTGCCAGTAGTTACATTAGCAGTAGCGTGGGAGTGAACAAATGCTGCAGCTATTCGTCCTAGCAGTAGCGCGTGCAGGCACGCGTTACTGCTAAGCAGTAGCTGTAGCGCCTTATTAGTAGCGCACCTACCCGCGCTACTAGTGAGCACAAAACCAGCGCTACTGCTAGGGTTTTCCCTAGTAGTGATAGTAGATGGCCGGCCCTCCCTCTCCTCCACTCCTTTATATACGGGGGAGGGGGGCACCCCATAGACACACAAGTTGATCATTGATCTCTTAGCCGTGTGCGGTGCCCCCCTCCACCATAATCCACACCGGTCATATTGTTGCAGTGCTTAGGCGAAGCCCTGCGCCAGTAACTTCATCAACACCGTCATCACGCCGTCGTGCTGATGAAGCTCTTCCTCGACACTCTACTGGATCGTGAGTTCGTGGGACGTCACTGAGCCGAACGTGTGCAGATCGCGGAGGTGCCGTACTTTCGGTACTAGGATCGGTCGATCGTGAAGACGTAACTACATGACCCGCGTTGTCATAACGCTTCCGTTTACGGTCTACAAGGGTATGTAGACAACACTCTCCCCTCTCGTTGCTATGCATCACCATGATCCTTCGTGTGCGTAGGAATTTTTTTGAAATTACAGCGTTCCCCAACAGTACTGATACGTCTCCAACGTATCTATAATTTTTGATTGCTCAATGCTATATTATCTATTATTTTGGACTATATTGGGCTTTAATTTCCACTTTTATATTACTTTCGGAACTAACCTATTAACCGGAGGCCTAGCCCAGAATTGCTGTTTTTTTGCCTATTTCAGTATTTCGAAGAAACAGAATATCAGAAGGAGTCCAAACGGAATGAAACCTTCGGGAACGTGATTTTCTCATCACAGAAGATCCAGGAGACTTGGACCCTTGGCCAAGAAAGGAGGGAGGCGGCCACGAGGGTGGAGGGTGCCACCCCCCTAGGGCGCGCCCCCTGCCTCGTGAGCCCCCGAAGCTCCACCGACGTACTCCTTCCTCCTATATATACCTACATACCCCCAACAGATCATATACGGATCCAAAAGCCTAATTCCACCGCCGCAACTTTCTGTATCCACGAGATCCCATCTTGGAGCCTGTTCCGGAGCTCCGCCGGAAGTGGAATCCACCACGGATGGCTTCCACATCATAATCATAGCCTCTCCGATGAAGTGTGAGTAGTTTACTTCAGACCTTCGGGTCCATAGTTAGTAGCTAGATGGCTTCTTCTCTCTTTTTGGATCTCAATACAATGTTCTCCCCTCTCGTGGATATCTATTTGATGTAATCTTCTTTTTGCGGTGTGTTTGTTGAGACCGATGAATTGTGAGTTTATGATCAAGATTATCTATGAGCAATATTTGAATCTTCTCTGAATTCTTTTATGTATGATTGGTTATCTTTGCAAGTCTCTTCGAATTATCCGTTTGGTTTGGCCAACTATATTGGTAGTTCTTGCAATGGGAGAAGTGCTTAGCTTTGGGTTCAATCTTGCGGTGTCCTTACCCAGTGATGTAAAGGGTTGCAAGGCACGTATTGTATTGTTGCCATCGAGGATAACAAGATGGGATATTTATCATATTGCATGAATTTATTCCTCTACATCATGTCATCTTGCTTAAGGCGTTACTCTATTTTCATTAACTTAATACTCTAGATGCATGCTGGATAACGGTCGATGAGTGGAGTAATAGTAGTAGATGCAGGTAGGAGTCGGTCTACTTGTCTCGGGCGTGATGCCTATATACATGATCATACCTAGATACTCTCATAACTATGCTCAATTCTGTCAATTGCTTAACAGTAATTCGTTCACCCACCGTAAAATACTTATGCTCTTAAGAGAAGCCACTAGTGAAATCTATGACCCCCGGGTCTATTTTCATCATATTAATCTTCCTACGCTTTATTATTGCTTTGCTTTTTTACTTTGCCTTTTATTTTACTTTGCATCTTTATACCAAAAATACCAAAAATATTATCTATCATCTCTATCAGATCTCACTCTCGTAAGTGACCGTGAAGGGATTGACAACCCCTATTCGCGTTGGTTGCGAGGAGTTATTTGCTTTGTGTAGGTACGAGGGACTCGCGCGTGGCCTCCTACTGGATTGATACCTTGGTTCTCAAAAACTGAGGGAAATACTTACGCTACTCTGCTGCATCATCCTCTCCTCTTCGGGGAAAACCAACACAAGCTCAAGACGTAGCAAGAAGGATTTCTGGCGCCGTTGCCGGGGAGTTTACGCAAAAGTCAACATACCAAGTACCCATCACAATCCCTTATCTCTCGCATTACATTATTTGCCATTCGCCTCTCGTTTTCCTCTCCCCCACTTCACCCTTGCCGTTTTATTCGCCCTCTCTTTTCCGTTTGCCTTTTTCTCGTTTGCTTGTTTTCTCGTGTGTTAGTTTGCTTGCTTGTCGCAATGGCTCTACCTAGATTTGGTGATCTTCACCTTAAAAGGTTGGAAGAGATCAAAAGCAACGTCAGGAGTTTTATGGTTTTGCAATTTGAGCATAATAATTTCTTTAGAAACGAGCTTAAGGAACAAAAAGGTTTTATGAATTATATGAATAAATTGCTCGATGATATGTCTAAAGAATTTGAAGGTTTAAGATCCCAAATTTCTCGTCTTGAGAAGTTGACTACTGAAATATCCGATAAGCAAGCTACCTTGGTCAATAAGATGGCTGCTAAACCTGATTCCCATGAAAATCAAGATGACGATCTAAAAGTTATTGATGTGTCCCCTATCAAATCCTTGTTTTGCAATATGAATCTTGATAATGATGAGATTGAATATGAGTCACCTTTACCTAGAAGGCGTTTTAAAAATTCGGAGTTTTTAGATTATGATGCTAAAATTGATAAAAGTTGGATTGAAGAAAGTAAAACCTTAGATGTTGCTAAACCCACTATTTTGGATTTCAAGGAATTTAATTATGAAAGTTGCTCTTTAATTGATTGTATTTCCTTGTTACAATTCGTACTAAATTCTCCGCATGCTTATAGTCAAAATAAGCTTTTACCAAACAACTCGTTGATGCCTTGATGCAATCTTATGAGGAAAAACTTGAGTTGGAATTCTCCATCCCTAGAAAACTTTATGATGAGTGGGAACCAACTATTAAAATTAAGATTAAGGATCATGAATTTTATGCTTTATGTGATTTGGGTGCTAGTGTTTCCACTATTCCCAAAACTTTGTGTGATTTGCTAGATTTCCGTGATTTTGATGATTGCTCTCTAAACTTGCACCTTATGGATTCCACTATTAAGAAACCTATGGGAAGAATTAATGATGTTCTTATTGTTGCAAATAGGAATTATGTGCCCGTAGATTTTATCGTTCTTGATATAGATTGCAATCCTTCATGTCCTATTATTCTTGGTAGACCTTTCCTTAGAATGATTGGTGCAATTATTGATATGAAGGAAGGGAATATTAGATTCCAATTTCCATTAAAGAAAGGTATGGAACACTTCCCTAGGAAAAAGATAAAATTACCATATGAATCTATTATGAGAGCCACTTATGGATTGCCCACCAAAGATGGCAATACCTAGATCTATCCTTGCTTTTATGCCTAGCTAGGGGCGTTAAACGATAGCGCTTGTTGGGAGGCAACCCAATTTTATTTTTGTTTTTTGTTTTTTTTTTCGGAATAAATAATCCATCTACCTTATGTTTTTATGTGGTTTTATATTTTAATTAGTTTTTGTGCCAAGTTAAACATATAGGATCTTCTTGGGTAATAGTTATTTGATCTTGCTGTAATTTCCAGAAACTTTCGGTTCACGAAAACAATTGTTAAAAATCACCAGAACGTGATAAAATAGTGATTCCAATTGCTGATGATCAATACACAAATTTTCTAGGCCTTCCAATTTTGGATGAATTTTGGGAGTTCGATAAGTTTGCGTTAGTTACAGATTACTACAGACTGTTCTGTTTTTGACAGATTCTGTTTTTCGTGTGTTGTTTGCTTATTTTGATGAATCTATGGCTAGTAAAATAGTTTATGATCCATAGAGAAGTTGGAATACATTAGGTTTAACACCAATATAAATAAAGAATGAGTTCATTATAGTACGTTGAAGTGGTATTTTGTTTTCTTTCGCTAACGGAGCTTACGAGATTTTTGTTGAGTTTTGTGTTGTGAAGTTTTCATGTTTTAGATGAAATCTTTTGATGGATTATGGAACAAGGAGTGGCAAGAGCCTAAGCTTGGGGATTCCCATGGCACCCCCAAGATAATCCAAGGATACCAAAAAGTCAAAGCTTGGGGATGCCCCGGAAGGCATCCCCTCTTTCGTCCACTTCCATCGGTAAATTTACTTGGAGCTATATTTTTATTCACCACATTGTATGTGTTTTGCTTAGAGCATCTTGTATTATTTGCATCTTTGCTTGTTAGTTTACCACAATCATCCTTGTTGTACACACCTTTTGAGAGATCCATACATGACTTGGAATTTGTTAGAATACTCTATGTGCTTCACTTATATCTTTTGAGCTTCATAGTTTTACTCTATGTGCTTCACTTATATCTTTTGAGCTTTATAGTTTTGCTCTAGTACTTCACTTATATCTTTTAGTGCACGGTGCTGGATTTGTGTTAAAGAAACTATTGATCTCTCAAGCTTCACTTAGATCATTTTGAGAGTCTTAAATAGCATGGTAATTTGCTTAAAATAATAATATGCTTGGTATTCAAGATTTGTAAAACTTTCTTTTGAGTGTGTTGAATACTAAGAAAAGTTTGATGCTTGATAATTGTTTTGATATATGAAGGTGGTAATATTAGAGTCATGCTAGTTGAGTAGTTGTGAACTTGAGAAATACTTGTGTTAAAGTTTGTGATTCCCGTCATGCACATATGGTGAACCGTTATGTGAAGAAGTCGGAGCATGACTTATTTATTGATTGTCTTCCTTATGAGTGGCGGTCGGGGACGAGCGATGGTCTTTTCCTACCAATCTATCCCCCTAGGAGCATGCGCGTAATACTTTGCTTTGATAACTTGTAGATTTTTGCAATAAGTATATGAGTTCTTTATGACTAATGTTGAGTCCATGGATTATACGCATTTTTCTCACCCTTCCACCGTTGCTAGCCTCTCTAATACCGCGCATTTTTCGCCGGTATCGTAGACCCACCATAAACCTTCCTCAAAACAGGCAGGCACCATACCTACCTATCATGGCATTTCCATAGCCATTCTGAGATATATTGCCATGCAACTTTCCACCATTCCATTTATTATGACACGCTCCATCATTGTCATATTGCTTAGCATGATCATTTAGTTGACATAGTTTTTGTGGAAAAGCCTGTTGGAAATATGCCCTAGAGGCAATAATAAAAGGATTATTGTTATATTTCCTTGTTCATGATAATTATCTTTTATTCATGCTATAATTGTATTATCCGGAAATCGTAATACACGTGTGAATAGATAGACCACAACATGTCCCTAGTGAGCCTCTAGTTGACTAGCTCGGTGATCAATAGATAGTCATGGTTTCCTGACTATGGACATTGGGTGTCATTGATAACGGGATCACATCATTAGGAGAATGATGTGATGGACAAGACCCAATCCTAAGCATAGCACAAGATCGTGTAGTTCGTTTTGCTAGAGCTTTTCCAATGTCAAGTATCTCTTCCTTAGACCATGAGATCGTGTCACTCCCGGATACCGTAGGAGTGCTTTGGGTGTTCTAAACGTCACAACATAACTGGGTGACTATAAAGGTACACTACAGGTATCTCCGAAAGTGTCTGTTGGGTCGACATGGATCGAGACTGTGATTTGTCACTCCGTATTACCGAGAGGTATCACTTGGCCCACTCGGTAGTGCATCATCATAATGAGCTCAAAGTGACCAAGTGTCTGGTCACGGGATCATGCATTACGGTGCGAGTAAAGTGACTTGCGGTAACGAGATTGAGCGAGGTATTGGGATACCGACGATCGAATCTCGGGCAAGTAACATACCGCTTACAAAGGGAATTGTATACGGGTTGCTTGAATCCTCGACATCGTGGTTCATCCGATGAGATCATCGAGGAGCATGTGGGAGCCAACATGGGTATCCAGATCCCGCTGTTGGTTATTGACCGGAGAGCCGTCTCGGTCATGTCTTCATGTCTCCCGAACCCGTAGGGTCTACACACTTAAGGTTCGGTGACGCTAGGGTTGTATGAATATGAGTATGCAGCAAACCTAATGTTGTTCGGAGTCCCAGATGAGATCCTAGACGTCACGAGGAGTTCCGGAATGGTCCGGAGGTAAAGAATTACATATGGGAAGTGCTATTTCGGCCATCGGGAGAATTTCGGGGGTTACCGGTATTGTACCGGGACCACCGGAAGGGTCCCGAGGTCCACCGGTGGGTCCACCTATCCCGGAGGGCCCCATGGGCTGAAGTGGGAGGAACCAGCCCCTGGTGGGCTGGTGCTTCACTTGGGCCCCCTAGCCTAGGATTGGAAACCCTAGGGTGGGGGGCACCCCACTTGCCTTGGGGGGCAAGTCTCCCCCCTTGGCCGCCGCCCCCCTTGGAGATTGGATCTCCAGGGCCGGCGCCCCCCCTGGGGGCCTATATAAAGGGGGGAGGGAGGGCAGCCGCACCCTGCATCTTGGCGCCTCCCTCTCCCCTGCTACACCTCTCCCTCTCGCAGAAGCTCGGCGAAGCCCTGCTGCGGTGACTGCTGCATCCACCACCACGCCGTCGTGCTGCTGGATCTTCATCAACCTCTCCTTCCCCCTTGCTGGATCAAGACGGAGGAGACGTCACGCTGACCGTACTTGTGTTGGACGCGGAGGTGCCGTCCGTTCGGCGCTAGGATCTCCGGTGATTTGGATCACGACGAGAACGACTCCCTCAACCCCGTTCTCTTGAACGCTTCCGCACGCGATCTACAAAGGGTATGTAGGTGCATCCCTCACTCGTTGCTAGATGAACTCATAGATGGATCTTGGTGAACGTAGGAAATTTTTTATTTTATGCAACGTTCCCCAACAGTGGTATCAGAGTCAGGTTTATGCGTAGTTCTCTTTTGCACGAGTAGAACACAATTTGTTGTGGGCGTAGATGTTGTCAACTTTCTTGCTGCTACTAGTCTTATTTTGCTTCAGCGGTATTGTGGGATGAAGCGGCCCGGACCGACCTTACACGTAATCTTACGTGAGACAGGTTCCACCGACTTACATGCACTAGTTGCATAAGGTGGCTAGCGGGTGTCTGTCTCTCCCACTTTATTTGGAGCGGATTCGACGAAAAGGGTCCTTATGAAGGGTAAATAGAAGTTGACAAATCACGTTGTGGTTATTCATAGGTAAGAAAACGTTCTTGCTAGAACCCAATTGCAGCCACGTAAAAGATGCAACAACAATTAGAGGACGTCAAACTTGTTTTTGCAGCAATTGTCATGTGATGTGATATGGCCAGTAAGTTGTGATGAATGATGAATGATATATTGTGATGTATGAGATCATGTTCTTGTAATAGGAATCACGACTTGCATGTCGATGAGTATGACAACGGCAGGAGCCATAGGAGTTGTCTTAATTATTGTATGACCTGCGTGTCATTGATTCGACGCCATGTAAATTACTTTACTTTATTGCTAAACGTGTTAGCCATAGTAGTAGAAGTAATAGTTGGCAAGCAACTTCATGGAGACACGATGATGGAGATCATGGTGTCATGCGGTGACAAGATGATCATGGAGCCCGAAGATGAAGATCAAAGGAGCTATATGATATTGGCCATATCATGTCACTACTTTATATAATTGCATGTGATGCTTATTATGTTTTATGCATCTTGTTTACTTAGAACGGCGGTAGTAAATAAGATGATCCCTTATAATAATTTCAAGAAAGTGTTCCCCCTAACTGTGCACCATTGCTAAAGTTAAATGCGTTTCGAAGCACCACGCGATGATCGGGTGTGATAGATCCTTACGTTCACATACAATGGGTGTAAGACAGTTTTACACATGCAAAATACTTAGGGTTAACTTGACGAGCCTAGCATGTACAGACATGGCCTCGGAACACAAGAGACCGAAAGGTCGAACATGAGTCATATGGAAGATACGATCAACATGGACATGTTCACCGACGATGACTAGTCCGTCTCACGTGATGATCGGACACGGCCTAGTCGACTCGGATCATGTAACACTTAGATGACTAGAGGGATGTCAAATCTGAGTGGGAGTTCATTAAATAATTTGATTAGATGAACTTAATTATCATGAACATTAGTCTAAAATCTTTGCAAAATGTCTTGTAGATCAATTGGCCAACGCTCATGTCACCATGAACTTCAACGAGTTCCTAGAGAAAACCAAGCTGAAAGATGATGGCAGCAACTATTCGGACTAGGTCCAGAACCTGAGGATCATCCTCATAGCAGCCAAGAAACAATATGTCCTAGAAGCACCGCTAGGTGAAGCACCCATCCTGCAGAACCAAGACATTATGAATGCTTGGCAGTCTCGTCTTGATGATTACTCCCTCGTTCAGTGCGGCATGCTTTACGACTTAGAACCGGGGCTCCAAAAGCGTTTTGAGCAACACGGAGCATATGAGATGTTCGAGGAGCTGAAAATGGTTTTCCAAGCTCATGCCCGGTCGAGAGATATGAAGTCTCCGACAAGTTCGATAGTTGTAAGATGGAGGAAAATAGTTACGTCGGTGAGCACATACTCAAAATGTCCAGGTTGCACAACCGCTTTGTCCAGCTTGACATTAACTTCCGGACGAGGCGGTCATTGACAGAATCCTTGATCGCTCCCACCGAGCTACAAGAGCTTTGTGATGAACTACAATATGCAGGGGATGGTGAAGACCATTCCTGAAGTATTCTCAATGCTGAAGTCAGCAGAGGTTGAAATCAAGAAAGAAGATCAACTGTTGATGGTTAATAAAACCACTAAGTTCAAGAAGGGCAAGGGTAAGAAGAACTTCAAGAAGGACGGCAAAGATGTTGCCGCGCCCGGTAAACCAGTTGCCGGGAAGAAGTCAAAGAATGGACCCAAGCACGAGAGACAGAGTGCTTTTATTGCAAAGGGAAGGGTCCTTTGAGCGGAACTGCCCCAAATACTTAGCGGACAAGAAGGCCGGCAACACTAAAGGTATATTTGATATACATGTAATTGATGTGTACCTTACCAGTACTCGTAGTAACTCCTGGGTATTTGATACTGGTGCCGTTGCTCACATTTGTAACTCATAGGAGCTGCGGAATAAACGGAGATCGGGCGAAGGACGAGGTGACGATCGCGTCGGGAATGGTTCCAAGGTCGATGTGATCGCCGTCGGCATGCTACCTCTACATTTACCTACGGGATTAGTTTTAAACCTCAATAATTGTTATTTAGTGCCAAGTTTGAGCATGAACATTGTATCAGGATCTCGTTTAATGCGAGATGGCTACTCATTTAAATCCGAGAATAATGGTTGTTCTATTTATATGAGAGATATGTTTTATGGTCATGCTCCGATGGTCAATGGTTTATTCTTAATGAATCTCGAACGTAATATTACACATATTCATAGTGTAAATACCAAAAGATGTAAAGTTGATAATGATAGTCCCACATACTTGTGGCACTGCCGCCTTGGTCACATTGGTGTCAAGCGCATGAAGAAGCTCCATTCGATGGACTTTTAGAGTCTCTCGATTATGAATCATTTGACACATGCGAACCATGCCTCATGGGCAAAATGACCAAGACTCCGTTCTCTAACAATGGAGCGAGCAACCAACTTATTGGAAATCATACATACCGATGTGTGCGGTCCAATGAGCGTTGAGGCTCATGGAGGATATCGTTATGTTCTCACTCTCACTGATGACTTGAGTAGATATGGGTATGTCTACTTGATGAAACACAAGTCTGAGACCTTTGAAAAGTTCAAGGAATTTCAGAATGAGGTAGAGAATCAATGTGACCTAAAAATAAAGTTCTTGCGATCAGATCGTGGAGGAGAATATTTAAGTCACGAATTCGTACACACTTAAGGAAATGTGGAATCGTTTCACAACTCACGCCTTTGGAACACCTCAGCGTAACGGTGCGTCCAAACATCGTAATCGCACTCTATTGGATATGGTGCGATCTATGATGTCTCTTACTGATTTACCGCTATCATTTTGGGGATACGCTCTAGAGACAGCTACATTCACTTTAAATAGGGCAACGTCTAAATCCGTTGAGACGACACCGTATTAATTATGGTTTGGGAAGAAACCTAAGCTGTCGTTTCTAAAAGTTTGGGGATGTGATGCTTATGTCAAGAAACATCAACCTGAAAAGCTCGAACCCAAGTCGGAAAAATGTGTCTTCATAGGATACCCTAAGGAAACCATTGGGTATACCTTCTACCTTAGATCCGAAGGCAAGATCTTTGTTGCCAAGAACGGATCCTTTCTTGAAAAAGAGTTTCTCTCGAAAGGAGTGAGTGGGAGGAAAGTAGAACTCGATGAAGTGCTACCTCTTGAACCGGAAAGAAGTGCAGCTCAGGAAAATGTTCCTGTGGTGCCTACACCGACTGAAGAGGAAATTAATAATGATGATCAAGGTACTTCGGATCAAGTTACTACTGAACTTCGTAGGTCCACAAGGACACGTTCCACGCCAGAGTGGTATGGCAACCCAGTCCTGGAAATCATGTTGTTAGACAACGGTGAACCTTCGAACTATGAAGAAGCGATGGCGGGCCTATATTCCAACAAATGGCTTGAAGCCATGCAATCCGAGATAGGATCCATGTATGAAAAGAAAGTATGGACTTTGACAGACTTGCCCGATGATCGGCGAGCGATAGAAAACAAATGGATCTTTATGAAGAAGACGGACGCGGATGGTAATGTTACCATCTATAAAGCTCGACTTGTCGCTAAAGGTTATCGGCAAGTTCAAGGGATTGACTACGATGAGACTTTCTCTCCGTGGCGAAGCTGAAGTCCGTCCGAATCATGTTAGCAATTGCCGCATACTATGATTATGAGATATGGCAAATGGACGTCAAAAGCGGCATTCCTTAATGGCTATCTTAAGGAAGAACTGTATATGATGCAGCGGAAGGTTTTGTCGACCCTAAGAATGCTAACAAGGTGTGCAAGCTCCAGCGATCCATTTATGGGCTGGTGCAAGCATCTCGGAGTTGGAACATTCGCTTTGATGAGATGATCAAAGCGTTTGGGTTTTATGCTTGAGACTTATGGAGAAGCCTGAGTTTACAAGAAAGTGAGTGGGAGCTCATGGCATTTCTCATATTATATGTAGATGACATACTTTTGATGGGAAATGATATAGAAATTTTGGACAACATTAAGGCCTACTTGAATAAAAAAATTTCAATGAAGGACCTTGGAGAAGCTGCTTATATATTAGGCATCAAGATCTATAGAGATAGATCGAGGCGCCTCATAGGTCTTTCACAAAGCACATACCTTGATAAGATATTGAAGAAGTTCAAAATGGATCAGTCCAAGAAAGGGTTCTTGCCTGTATTACAAGGTGTGAAATTGAGCTCGGCTCAATGTCCGACCACGGCAGAAGATATAGGAGAGATGAGTGTCATCCCCTATGGATCAGCCATAGGTTCTATTATGTATGCCATGCTGTGTACCAGACCTGATGTAAACCTTGCCGTAAGTTTGGTAGGAAGGTACCAAAGTAATCCCGGCAAGGAACACTAAGGACATGTTTCTCGTTTATGGAGGTGACGAAGAGCTCGTCGTAAAGGGTTACGTCGACGCTAGCTTCGACACATATCTGGATGACTCTAAGTCACACCGGATACGTGTATATGTTGAATGGTGGAGCAGTAAGCTGGTGCAGCTGCAAGCAGAGCGTCGTGGCGGGATCTACGTTTGAAGCGGAGTACATGGCAGCCTCGGAGGCAGCGCATGAAGCAATTTGGGTGAAGGAGTTCATCACCGACCTAGGAGTCATACCCAATGCGTCGGGGCCAATCAAACTCTTCTGTGACAACACTGGAGCTATTGCACTTGCCAAGGATCCCAGGTTTCACAAGAAGACCAGGCACATCAAGCGTCGCTTCAACTCCATTCGTGAAAATGTTCAAGATGGAGACATAGAAATTTGCAAAGTGCATACGGATCTGAATGTCGCAGATCCGTTGACTAAACCTCTTCATGAAAGCAAAACATGATCAACACCAGAACTCTATGGGTGTTCGATTCATCACAATGTAACTAGATTATTGACTCTAGTGCAAGTGGGGGACTGTTGGAAATATGACCTAGAGGCAATAATAAAAGGATTATTATTATATTTCCTTGTTCATGATAATTGTCTTTTATTCATGCGATAATTGTATTATCCGGAAATCGTAATAATACGTGTGAATAGATAGACCACAACATGTCCCTAGTGAGCCTCTAGTTGACTAGCTCGGTGATCAATAGACAGTCATGGTTTCCTGACTATGGACATTGGATGTCATTGATAACGGATCACATCATTAGGAGAATGATGTGATGGACAAGACCCAATCCTAAGGATAGCACAAGATCGTGTAGTTCGTTTTGCTAGAGCTTTTCCAATGTCAAGTATCTCTTCCTTAGACCATGAGATCGTGTAACTCCCGGATACCGTAGGAGTGCTTTGGGTGTTCTAAACGTCTAACGTAAATGGGTGACTATAAAGGTGCACTACAGGTATCTCCGAAAGTGTCATTGGGTTGACACGGATCGAGGCGTGATTTGTCACTCCGTATTACGGAGAGGTATCACCGGGCCCACTTTCGGTAGTGCATCATCACAATGAGCTCAAAGTGACCAAGTGTCTGGTCACGGGATCATGCATTATGGTATGAGTAAAGTGACTTGCGGTAGCGAGATTGAACGAGGTATTGGGATACCGACGACCGAATCTCAGGCAAGTAACATACCGTCTGACAAAGGGAATTGTATACGGGGTTGCTTGAATCCTCGACATCGTGGTTCATCCGATGAGATCATCGAGGAGCATGTAGGAGCCAACATGGGTATCCAGATCCCGCTGTTGGTTATTGACCGGAGAGCCGTCTCGGTCATGTCTGCATGTCTCCCGAACCCGTAGGGTCTACACACTTAAGGTTCGGTGACGCTAGGGTTGTATGAATATGAGTATGCAGCAAACCGAATGTTGTTCGGAGTCTCGGATGAGATCCCAGACGTCACGAGGAGTTCCGGAATGGTCCGGAGGTAAAGAATTATATATGGGAAGTGCTATTTCGGCCATCGGGAGAATTTCGGGGGTTACCAGTATTGTACCGGGACCACCGGAAGGGTCCCGGGGGTCCACCGGTTGGGGCCACCTATCCCGGAGGGCCCCATAGGCTGAAGTGGGAGGGAACCAGCCCCTGGTGGGCTGGTGCGCCCCCCACTTGGGCCCCTCCTGCGCCTAGGGTTGGAAACCCTAGGGTGAAGCGCCCACTTGCCTTGGGGGCAAGTCTCCCCCTTGGCCGCCGCCCCTTGGAGATTGGATCTCAGGGTGGCGCCCCCACAGGGGCCTATATAAAGGAGGGAGGGAGGCGGGCACACACCTGCATCTTGGCGCCTCCCTCTCCCCTTCTACACCTCTCCCTCTCATGAAGCTCGTGAAGCCTGCTGCGGTGGCAGCTGCATCCATCACTGCGCCGTCGTCTTCTTTGGATCTTCATCAACCTCTCCTTACCCCTTGCTGGATCAAGATGGAGGAGGCGTCACGCTGACCGTCACGTGTGTTGAGCAGCGGAGGTGCCGTCCGTTCGGCGCTAGGATCTCCGGTGATTTGGATCACGACGAGCGACTCCCTCAACCCCGTTCTCTTGAACGCTTCCGCCTGCGATCTACAAAGGGTATGTAGATGCATCTCTCACTCATTGCTAGATGAACTCATAGATGGATCTTGGTGAATGTAGAAATTTTTTATTTTATACAACGTTCCCCAACAAAGCCACCGTTCATAATTCTTTCATACATGTCACTCTTGAGTCATTGCATATCCCGGCACACCGCCGGAGGCATTCACATAGAGTCATATTTTGTTCTAAGTATCGAGTTGTAATTGTTGAGTTGTCAGAAAAATAAAAGTGTGATGATCATCATTTTTAGAGCATTGTCCCAAGTGAGGAAATGATGATGGAGACTATGATTCCCCCATAAGTCGGGATGAGACTCCGGACGAAAAAAAAGGAGGCCATTAAAAAAGAGAAAAGGCCCAAATAAAAAAATGAGAGAAAAAGAGAGAAGGGACAATGTTACTATCCTTTTGCCACACTTGTGCTTCAAAGTAGCACCATGATCTTTATAATAGAGAGTCTCTCGTTTTGTCACTTTCATATACTAGTGGGAATTTTTCATTATAGAACTTGGCTTGTATATTCCAATGATGGGCTTCCTCAAATTGCCCTAGGTCTTCATGAGCAAGCAAGTTGGATGCACACCTACTTAGTTTCATTTGTTGAGATTTCATATACTTATAGCTCTAGTGCATCCATTGCATGGCAATCCCTACTCACTCACATTGATATCTATTGATGGACATCGCCATAGCCCGTTGATACGCCTAGTTGATGTGAGACTATATTCCCTCTTTTTGTCTTCTCCACAACCACCATTCTATTCCACATATAATGCTATATCCATGGCTCACGCTCATGTATTGCGTGAAGATTGAAAAAGTTTTGAGAATGTCAAAAGTATGGAACAATTGCTTGGCTTGTCATCGGGGTTGTGCATGATTTAAATATTTTGTGTGGTGAAGATAGAGCATAGCCAGACTATATGCTTTTGTAGGGATAACTTTTTTTGGCCATGTTATTTTGAGAAGACATGATTGCTCTGTTAGTATGCTTGAAGTATTATTATTTTTATGTCAATATGAACTTTTGTCTTGAATCTTTCGGATCTGAATATTCATACCACGATTAAGAAGAATTACATTGAAATTATGCCAAGTATCACTCTGCATCAAAAATTCTCTTTTGATCATTTACCTACTCGAGGACGAGCAGCAATTAAGCTTGGGGATGCCTGATACGTCTCCAACGTATCTATAATTTTTTATTGCTCCATGCTATATTATCTATTGTTTTGGACTATATTGGGCTTTATTTTCCACTTTTATATTACTTTTGGGACTAATCTATTAACCGGAGGCCCCCCCTAGGGCGCGCCCCCCAGCCTCGTGGGCCCCCCGAAGCTCCACCGACGTACTCCTACCTCCTATATATACCTCATTACCCCCAATAGATCGAATCTGAGCCAAAAACCTAATTGCACCACCGCAACTTTACGTATCCACGAGATCCCATCTTGGGGCCTGTTAGGAACTCCGCCCGAAAGGGGAATCCACCACGGAGGGCTTCTAAATCATCATCATAGCCTCTCCGATGAAGTGTGAGTAGTTTACTTCAGACCTTCGGGTCCATAGTTAGTAGCTAGATGGCTTCTTCTCTCTTTTTGGATCTCAATACAATGTTCTCCCCCTCTCTCGTGGAGATCTATTCGATGTAATCTTCTTTTTGCGGTGTGGTTGTTGAGACCGATGAATTGTGGGTTTATGATCAAGATTATCTATGAGCAATATTTGAATCTTCTCTGAATTCTTTTATGTATGATTTGTTATCTTTGCAAGTCTCTTCGAATTATCCGTTTGGTTTGGCCAACTAGATTGGTAGTTCTTGCAATGGGAAAAGTGCTTAGCTTTGGGTTCAATCTTGCGGTGTCCTTACCCAGTGACAGAAAGGGTTGCAAGGCACGTATTGTATTGTTGCCATCGATGATAACAAGATGGGGTATTTATCATATTGCATGAATTTATTCCTCTACATCATGTCATCTTGCTTAAGGCGTTACTCTGTTTTCATTAACTTAATACTCTAGATGCATGTTGGATAGCGGTCGATGAGTGGAGTAATAGTAGTAGATGCAGGCAAGAGTCGGTCTACTTGTCTCGGACGTGATGCCTATATACATGATCATACCTAGATACTCTCATAACTATGCTCAATTACATCAATTGCTTAACATGAATTCGTTAAGCCCAAGTAAAATACTTATGCTCTTGAGGGAAGCCACTAGTGAAATCTATGGCCCCCGGGTCTATTTTCATCATATTAATCTTCCTGCGCTTTATCATTGCTTTGCTTTTTACTTTGCCTTTTATTTTACTTTGCATCTTTATACCAAAAATACGAAAAATATTATATATCATCTCTATCAGATCTCACTCTCGTAAGTGACCGTGAAGGGATTGACAACCCCTATTCGCGTTGGTTGCGAGGAGTTATTTGCTTTGTGTAGGTATGAGGGACTCGCGCGTGGCCTCCTACTAGATTGATACCTTGGTTCTCAAAAACTGAGGGAAATACTTACGCTACTGTGCTGCATCATCCTCTCCTCTTCGGGGAAAACCAACGCAAGCTCAAGACATAGCAAGTACTAACCGGAGGCCGAGTGCAAATTGTTGTTTTTTTTTTGCCTATTTCAGTGTTTTGTATAAAAGGAATATCAAACGGAATCCAAACGGAATGAAACCTTCGAGGATTGTTTTTGGAACAAACACAATGTCTGAGGAGACTTGGAGTGGATGTCAAGGAAGCAACGAGGCGGCCACGAGGCAGGAGGCGTGTCCGAGGGTAGGCGCGCCCACCACCCTCGTGGGCCCTCGTAGCTCCACCGACCTACTTCTTTCGCCTATATATACTCTTATACCCTGAAAACATCCAAGAGAGCAACGAAACCCTATTTCCACCGCCGCAACCTTACATGCCGTGAGATCCCATCTTGGGGCCTTTTCGGCGCTCTGCGGAGAGGAATCGATCACGGAGGGCTTCTACGTCAACACCATAGCCTCTCGATGATGTGTGACTAGTTTACCACAGACCTTGGTCCATAGTTATTAGTTAGATGACTTCTTCTCTCTCTTTGGATCTCAATACAAAGTTCTCCTCGATCTTCTTGGAGATCTATTCGATGTAATACTTTTTGCGGTGTGTTTGCCGAGATCCGATGAATTGTGGCTTTATGATCAAGTTTATCTATGAACAATATTTGAATCTTCTCTGAATTCTTATATGCATGATCTGATATCTTTGCAAGTCTCTTTGAATTATCAGTTCGGTTTGGCCTACTAGATTGATCTTTCTTGCAATGGGAAAAGTGCTTAGCTTTGGGTTCAATCTTGCGGTGTCCTTTTACAGTGACAGTAGGGGCAGCAAGGCACGTATTGTATTATTAACATCGAGGATAAAAAGATGGGGTTTATATCATATTGCTTGAGTTTATCCCTCTACATCATGTCATCTTGCCTAGTGCGTTACTCTGTTCTTATGAACTTAATACTGTAGATGCATGCTGGGTAGCGGTCGATGTGTGGAGTAATAGTAGTAGATGCAGAATCGTTTCGGTCTATATACATGATCATGACACGGACGTGAGGCCTATATACATGATCATGCCTAGATATTTTCATAACTATGCGCTTTTCTATCAATTGCTCGGCAGTAATTTGTTCACCCACCGTAATATATGCTATTATGAGAGAAGCCACTAGTGAAACCTATGGCCCCCGGGTCTATCTTCCATTATATTAATCTCCCGTTAACTAGCTATTTCTGTCGCCGTCTATTGTGCAATCTTTACTTTTCAATCTATACAACAAAAATACCAAAAATATTTATCTTATTATCTTTATCAGATCTCACTTTTGCAAGTGGCTGTGAAGTGATTGATAACACCTTTATCGCGTTGGTTGCAAGGTTCTTAATTGTTTGTGCAGGTACTACGCGATTTGCGTGTAGTCTCCTATTGGATTGATATCTTGGTTCTCAAAAACAGAGGAAAATACTTACGCTACTTTGTTGCATCACCCTTTCCTCTTCAAGGGAAAACCAAGGCATTCTCAAGAGGTAGCAGACCGAAGCTTAATGCGGTTCGACTATTGAACTATTTAAATAGGTCATATTGCTAATCGGCAGGCGGTAGGACTAAATCTTTCCCGAGAGCCACTCTCGGCAAAGAGTTGCAACCGTGACCGTGGCGTTAGTCGTCGCCGAATGTGCCACGTGGCAAAACTTTATTGTGTGTGGCCAGATGGCCCTCGGCAAATAGTGCCTTTGCCGAGTATAGCCTGTTTGCCGAGCAATACTGGCAACATTGTCGTGTGTTTGCCGACTTATTCCCTTTACCGAGTGCGACTCTCGGCGTTCTTTACTTTGCCGGGTGCCCGTGTTTTGGCTCTCGGCGAAGACGCCGACACCCGGCGTATACGAAAATTCGAGTAGCGGGTGCTCAATCGAGAGCCCAATGCTTTAGCCCACAACGTTGTGGTGTGGACTATGCCATCTGATGTGGGAAACTCAAAGAATAGTGCCCTGAAATATCTGAAAAATCGTTTTGTAGAGTGAAGTTTAGGGGTGAGTGGAGAAGATCTTGTCGGTAGCAAGCAATGGTGTACTCATTAAATCAGGGGCAGAAACAATACCTGCTTATTCAATGTCGTGTTTCAAATTGTCTAGAGGCCTCTATGAGCACTTACTTCAATAATCTGAGACTTCTGGTGGGGAAGCAAACAAGGACAGAAGAAGCCATGATGGGTAATTTGGGACACGGACTATTCCACAATACATGCGGGGCCTCGGTTTGAGGATTTTGAGATTTTTAAATTGGCACTCCTTGTGCAATAGGCCTGGAGGATTCTTGAAATGCCTTCTTCTTTGAACGCAAGAACTTTGAACGCTGTATATTTTCTTGGAACGCCTTACCTTGAAGCAGAGGTGGAAGTCACCCTTCTATTTTTTAAGGGAAGGATGTTCTTAAACAGGGGTTAATACGTCGAATTGGAAATGGGGTAACCAGCGAGATTTGGAAGGATGATTGGATACCTCATAGTGAACTGATGCGGCTTATAGTTCCTTTAGTCCAGAACCCACCGGTGTTGGTGTCCGGGCTGATTGACAGCACTAACGTGAGGTGGAACTCTGAATTGATCAATGGTATTTCAGCTTAGCGAACTCCTTCCCTATGAGGGTGGTGAGCATACCCAGGATGGAGTTCATTGTCCCAGGAGAAGCGCTCACCATATTCCGATCATCTCTTGCTGGCCAACTGTTTATCTTGGCGTCCTTGTTATGCTTGTGAGGTACGTGCAATATGCACTATATAGGTCTGACATTCTGCGCTGAATAGCAGGCTGGAATCGAAGGACTTCTGTATAGAAACTAGAAAGCGTAGGACATGTTCCTACAGATATTTCTACTATCCATCCATTTGAGAACATTCCTTTCCTAAGATTACAGAGCAAAAGAGTAGGCAGATTAACCTGAATTTGGAGTGAGATTTACCTGGAAGTTGGAACATGAGCTTAAAGTAGATCGAAAAGCACCCGCTTGCGGCAATTTCTCTGGATCAAAGCGGCAAGCAGCATGCGGCCATGGTGCCACGGCTGCTCCTTGTCGAAGTCTGCTTCAGCACACTCGTCTAAAAGTACAGAATGACTCGTACAAATCGACTTATTCACTCTACATTCACACTAAGGCCGACAAGAGACAAACTGTAACTTGAGATGTAATTAACGCGCTTTAGACAAGTATTATTTGACTTATACTTGTTAACTTGGATTAGTCATCTAGATCCACGCGAACACCAACAAACAATCTTTGCAGCTATTACTAAACAGTATAACGGGCTAGTTAGGAGCCTCCACAATGATTTGAGATCCTAAACCATCCGATTCAGTGTATAAACGAATCAGATCATTCCAAGCTCACGCAGTTTTCCTTTGCGCCTCGTTAAACTCGCTAATTAAAGCCGGCGAAGTTGAACCAACGTCAAAAGGGCCGCTGCTCCATGAACTTATTTTGGTGCCTTCTGATGCTCCAGTCTACAGTGGTAATTTCTTTTCTTTTTCGTGAGACCGACCGCACTTTCGATCCGTGGCGCTACAGCCGTATTTCGTGATCAAAAGTAGCGCTGCAGCTGTTTCTAAAAAAGTAGCGCTGCAGCTGTGCCTACCTTTGTCAAAAAATTGGCTACCTATGGCTTGACTGCATCGTTCTTTGTTATTTTATTCCTCTACTATGCAGCCCCTCTCAGAAAAAAGCCTCTACTACACAGCATCTGCCATTGCAAGGCTACAACGAACAATGACACATACCAGATACCACACAGATACGATCGACCACGTATTCAAATGCCTTAGCAAATGGTATGCATAGACAAAACAAATGCACAATGACATTCCAGTGTTGACTTAGATGGCATTATCACCCGTCTCAGTTTTGCAACTTATACCTAAAGTTTCAATATTGCCCAACTATTTATACAAGTAGGTTCATTTTTCTTTTCGTGAGACCGACCGCACTTTCGATCCGTGGCGCTACAGCCGTATTTCGTGATCAAAAGTAGCGCTGCAGCTGTTTCTAAAAAAGTAAGCGCTGCAGCTGCCTACCTTTGTCTAAAAAAATTGGCTACCTATGGCTTGACTGCATCGTTCTTTGTTATTTTTATTCCTCTACTATGCAGCCCCTCTCAGAAAAAAAGCCTCTACTACACAGCATCTGCCATTGCAAGGCTACAACGAACAATGACACATACCAGATACCACACAGATACGATCGACCACGTATTCAAATGCCTTAGCAAATGGTATGCATAGACAAAACAAATGCACAATGACATTCCAGTGTTGACTTAGATGGCATTATCACCCGTCTCAGTTCTGCAACTTATACCTAAAGTTTCAATATTGCCCAACTATTTATACAAGTAGGTTCATTTTTCTTTTTTCTGTGATGTCTAGATTTTCTCATACATTTATATTGTCCTTCCAATAAAATGCTGGCGCAGCAACGCAACGCCTTTACGTTCTAGTGTGCAGTACAACCCACTGAACACAAACATCTTTCACGCCCTCATAGATGATAGGTTAATAGGACCGCATTATTTCCACATTTCTGAAAGAGCTTTGAAATTTCATCTGAGAAGATGCATAAAGCCGCCTACTTATTTTCTCATGAATCGGACCAACACTGTCCTGTGGTGATTAAATTCTTCGACTGGTAGGATACCGAGTACATCGAGATTCGACTAAACTGCGTGGCGTTGTCAGTGGTCACTAGTTGCAAACCAACGATACAACCAAGCCGTATTGTAGGAACATGGCTAGCAATTTCCTAGTACTATCTTCAGAGTCAACTCTATTGTGTCTCCTAGATATGTAGCACAATCCTACCAGAGGGCTAAAATGGCTATGAAAAAAAGATATGGAAACACACGATGCCATCTCAGAAGACAAAACGGAAACAGATCTCGTCCTGCTTCACTTGATCCCATGGTCCCATGCTTCATCTTTAACCTTGGTCTAGCCTCTCTGAGTTGCGCAAATAGTAGTGCTACGTTACGTACGATTACCATGAGTAGATGAGTAATGTAGAATTGTAGACCAGCTACGGCGATGAATCCTTTGAGATCTCATTTGTTTCACATCAGCACAGATATATTATCATGAAAGCAATCCTTTCTTGTGATTTTTTGTAGGGTGGGGACACCGAATGTTCAGTCTTGAGAATTTTGTAAGATGAGAAAACGGAATGGCCAGTAGAATCGCAAACGCAATGTCCACACTTGTCCAGAACTTCACCACACACTCAGCCGTCAAATGGTCTTGGCGCACTAGCTAGGTTCAGCTCCTCAAAAGGAAAATCAAAGAGATGCAATCTATTTTCTACAGCGAGAATAGATGGGTTGGTATGGAGCTTTCAGGTGATGACTCCACAGAATTCTCCTTGGTATGGGCATTTTTTTATTTCAAAAAAACAACCCAAGTACTACATTTGGACGGGTTCTTCTGGTTTCGCCACAGCATTGAAAGAACCATGTCATCGTGTTAACACAACTGATCACACACCAAGGACCCATCGATCTATACACAGACACGGTGACATCTTACTGTGCACGTCCTACTCCGGTGGAAAAACAGGCTTCCGTCCAGCCCCATAAGTCGCGAAGCTGTAGGAACGCGACTAATGGGACCTTTAGTCGCGGTTCGAGGTGAACGCGACCAAAAGGCCTGGGCCCAGGCGCTCGGTGGCAAGTTAGCGCGCGTGAGGGTCTTTAGTCGCGGTTTGCAGACAACGCGACTAAAACCTCGAACTTTAGTCACGGTTTGCCAGGCCAACCGCAACTAAAGCCCTCCCTTATATATACCCATCCAGCAGCCAACACTTAGCCATTTGGAGCCATTCTCTTCACAAGTGGGTGTAGGTTTGCTTTTGGCTCGATTCTCGTCTTCTCCGATTCCGATTCTCGCCTGTTAGTCTCTGCCGCGCCCTCGCGCCGCCGCGTCGCCCTCGCCCTCGGCGCCGCCCGCGTCGCCCGCCTACAGCGCGCCCGCCCGGGCCTCGGTACTGCCGCCTCGCTCGCCCGCCCTCAACGCCGCCGACCGGCCTCCTCGCCCACAGCCGCGCCGCCTCGCTCGCCCGCCCTCCAACGCCGACCGGCCTCCCTCGCCGACCGGCCTCCCTCGCCCGCCTCGCTCGCGCGCGCCGCCGACCGGCCTCCCTCGACGCCGCCGACAAGGCAGGGGGTTTTCTATAAAAGAAATAAAATAAAGCACAAAAAAATACAAATTAAACAGAAAACAGGTTTAGGGCGGGGGGGGGGGGCTAAAACACTAAACACATGGCGGCCTTTAGTCGCGGTTGGCGAAGAACGCGACTAAAGGTCCTCCGCCGACGGCCTTTGGCGCCCACGTGGACGGGCCGTTATTCGCGGTTCTTAAGCAGCAGCGAATAAATGAGGGGGGCATAAGACGCGCTTATTTGGTCGCGGTTTCCCAAAAGCGACTAATGGCAGTTGCGAACGCGACCAAAGGCCTTTTTCCACCGGTGACTCCGGCAGACGGGGCCGGGAGTGGCAAGGTTTTCTGGTAGAAAATATCATTACAATATAAAAAGGGGAAACTGGCGAATACCATTCGCGTTATAAAATACCTGTTCGTTTAAAGGATCATATAAAAATACTTTCCGTTGCAAAATAGAAAAATACTTTGTTGTGGAGGGAGGGAGTCAGGACCGTCCCAGGAGGTGCAGGAGGCACCAATCTGAGGAAGGACAAGGTGTGGCAGCTGGTTTGGCTCTTTGTCAGCACAGACATTCTGAACATGGGCTTCCAGCAGCCAAGAGCACCACGTAGGCTTTAGCGGTTCAAGGAGCTGAATCAGCCCTTCACGGAGGACGGTTTTTCTCATGTGGCAATGAACAAATGACGCATTGAAGCATATACTGTCTAACAGTACAACAACAATTTGCATCATGTAAACATATTGTTTAACAGTACAGCAACAATTTCTTCATGGAAACATTTTTCTAACAGTACAACAACAACTCACAACAAAGAAACATATATTGTCTAACAGCACAACAACTAGATATGGACACCATCGAGCTCTAGGGCACCACATATCAAAGAAAAAGTAAAGCAGGGTAGCAGCAGGCAGGCAGGTGCAGTTCAACATTCAACATTCAGTAACCATAATCGAATAAAACTTTAACATTAGAGTTCACCAGTGCATGTATCATAGAGGGCCAATTTCCACGAGCGCACAGAATGGAGGAGCCTACACTCAAGAAGCCACATCTGCATTTCAATGTACCTGCAGAGCAATCAATGTCCTCAGTTAAACATATTTGTATTATTAATTAAGAATAAGAGTTATATCTCATAATTTTTGTATGGCTCATTAGCTTGAACAATGTAGAAACAGGGCCAAGACCTCCAAAGTTGACTCAGACAGAACCAACAAAACAGTTCATTTGTAGTCGCGCATTTTAAAGTTCTATTTCCTTACACGAGAAACCTTCAACTTCTATTGTGTTGACATGTTCTCAAGTCTTTGGCTACATCTACTCTCAGCAGAAGCTAAATGACTAGTTCCTGAAATACCTCAATTCGAGAGAAATGCTGAAATGCATAGCTTCTCAAATCATTTAAAATGTGCATTATTCTCATGGTTAGAAATGGGCGAGCTAAATAGTCAGTAGAAAATTGATATTAATAAAATTCAAGCAGTAAACGCTTCAATCAAGAGATCAGATTTATAAATTAATACTTCCTTGTTCATGCATTAGACCCCTCAAGCAAGGGATCACATTCACACATCATATTATTAATTAACACTTCCTTCAGTCCAAAATAGATATATTTTTTTACTCTGCATAGAATAAAAACAATATATTTTGACAACTACTCATGAAGAAAAAGTTTTTTTATGATGAATCTAGGCAAGTCATTTTTATCATGTATTTAAACAAAAAATCAATAAAGTATTAAACAACTATAGTGACCGAAATCGGAGAAATTTAGACTGCACAAAAACCATGGCAACATGAAATTTGGACCAGACAAACTCTCTATATATATTTCAAATGATACAAAAGATTTGCCATTTTATTGATTAAGAAGAAGAGAGTTGCCCGGTTAATTACTTGAAAACACGGTAAAAGTTTACAACACGCCCACAGAAAAGGGCACTTTGGCCGACTTGGCACCCGCAAGACCCACACACACCACCGAGGAGAGGATGCCTTCGAGGTTGCCCATAATATCATCGTCATCACCTTGAGCAGGCGACTCTGACTTACCGCTAATGACCCGTAAAGACCCCTCCGTATGAACGACACCCGAGGACCTTGCCATCCAAAGCCAAACAATCGGCCGAGATGTTGAGGACCAGCAGCTCCGATTTTGGTGACGTGCATCACAGGAGAAAGTTGCAAGCTTTGCACTGACCAATCCAACGCAAGCTTCGGAGAGCACCGTTCGCTGAAACCGCCCTCATGGAGTCGTTGTTGCCGCAGGGAACCCGCCAGACGCAGCTCCGACTTCTCGGGCACAATGAGATACAATCATAGATGCACCCATTTGAGGCTAGAGCTCTTTTAGGATGCCCCACTACGTGCGAAGGGTATATGTTTTGGCCACCCAATTAAACTAGGGTAAATTTGACTAGAAGTTTTTCTGACTTATTTAAAGGGTAGGATTCTATTTGGATGTAATTACTCCTCGGCGAATCATGAATTCATGATTCACTCTACTGATGACTCCCATGTATAGAAGATTACAATTTAATGTGTATGATGGACTAAAGATTTTTCTTTTCTACCTTGCTAAAGATCCAATTGCAGTATCTCTTGGCTTGATATGGAGCGTGGAGGACAGCAGATTACCGAATATCTATCTTTCTTTTTTTGTAAAAATCCTCTTTTATTAGCGGTCAACATCTCTGATGTAAACTCGTCAAAGCTAAGGGGTCCAGGGATCTCTGCTCGATCACATTATCAATCACCCATCTAGACAAGGGGGTCGTGTGGTAGCCAAGATCCTCAACCTGTTGCCCAAGCTCGGAAAGATTAAATAACCTGTGGGGACTGGGGGTTGGCCAAAACAGCTACTCGGTTATTAAACATTTCCAGATCTTCATAATCATTGGTTGAAGAGTCCTGTCGTTTGGCAGCAAACAGAATGAGATTTATTCTGTAGTCTGTAGTGGCTATCGCATGGAGAAATTCGAATTTTCATCTCTGAAACGGAACCATATTAGTGCATATTCCAGTAGAGCTACTTGTATTGGTGGAGTCTGTTAGTTTTTTTATTGATTCCTTCTGCAATGGATAGTCCAATATAGGCCTTTGTTCTTCAAGTCCATCAATAAGGCCACCAACTAAGTTCAAACTTGCAACCAGCAGGAATGATTTTCCTGCTCCTGATTTCAAATGCTCTTCCAGTGTTTTTGAATTTAGAGGAGATGTTCCACTATCGTTTCTTCTTTTGCAACAGTGACTCATAAGGACTATCTTTGTTTTACGAAGTTGGCTGTGAATCGACAGAACACAAGGAATGACCCAAGGTAAATTTTGAAAGAGGTTCAGCTATTGTATTAGTATAGATTTGTGGTCCGGGAAGCCAAGGTGAAAACTTCTATATACTGGATTCATTTTTATTGTTATGTGAAAACTGGAAATATAAAACCTTCACATAGTATAAGCTAATCAGTTATCACTTTGCATTCAAATCTCATACAAGGTAAGACGAATGTGCAGTGTTGGATCATAGTATCGACGGTACATAACTACCTGACAGCATCTTAAAAACTCTAGAGGCCAATTGCCCATTACATGTGTGAGTTAGAGTGATAGACCAAGACATGCTGAGAAAATATTTAAGCAAGCTGCCCTAAAAGCTGAAGGCTGTACAATAATTGCAAGGGAGCACTAGGTATTATAATGATCCCAAATAAAAAGCAATGTCAAATGACAATTGCTATAAGCCCTTTTCATTAATGAACAAGGAATGCTCCAATACTGTTACTAGCATATAGGGGCCAGGGATCATGCAATCGCCTTCACACTTGCACGCGTGCACTTGATAGAAAAAATATCAAATACAATTTAGCAACCGGAAAAAGGTAAAACAGGACAATATCGACAAAGCATAGGAAAGAGAAAGTATTTCATTCTGCTGCCACTTAAAAGATAAGATTACCTACACAATATATCTTGACAATCATCCTATGTATTGTGCAAAAGTTCGGCTCCACCATCTCCAGCACCAATGCCCGTGCCTACAAGCATATGAAGTCAGAGAACCAATGACATTCCAATGAGAAGTTCAATAGATATAATGGGGCCTCAAGCACATATTTTGATAATTACACTCACATATATAATTTGAAAAAAACATGGGTCCTTTTTTATAGGTAGAGTTGTAAACATGGGTTTGATACAATATCAGGGTTAGATAAACAAAACCTCATCTACTACTTCCTGCGGCCAGGCTTATATGGCCAGCGATTCGGCTGGGGTAGAGAAAGGGTTCTCAATTTTTGTCAGAGCCAATGAGCACATGCACTTTTTTGCAAAATAAATCTGCTAAGTTTGCTCCATAATTGCCCAATTAATTCGTTGAATATTCAGGTTCCATACAAATTAATGTGGAAAAGTCACGCTGGCTCTCTTGCGGCAGCTCACCTCTGTGGCACATGCATGCCCAATCGGAGAGCATTAATCACAGATGAAATGGCTGCTGTTGCAAACAGCAGATCACGCGCAAATTTGGAAGCTAACTATGCGTTTTAGATTCGAAGAGACGGTGCCACAATTCTAATTTTCTTTCGCCAATGGTTATAGATTTAGGCAGCTAGAGCTTCTCAAGAATAATTAGTTTCAGTATCAAACAAAGCAAATAGTCTCAAAACAGTATATAATCACTAGTGTCAAAAAATGTACAATATGCATGCTAAGATTATTAACTAATCAGAACTGAGGAGTTTCATACAATTATTCTTAAGCTTGCTCCATGCCATGTCGGACAAAACAAAATGTACTCATGCCAATAAATTCAGCAGTAAAGCTGATCATAACTATTCAAAACTTTAAATCAATTTTGCCAGAAAAGATGAATAAAATCAATTTATTAATTTTCTCTAGCACAAATGAACATGCCTCTTGCAGGAAGACTACTAAATTTAATAAAAATAAACATCTATTTCATAAATAAAGAACCAAATCATTAGTATGGATTTAAGATTACTACCAAGATCAACACTACAATAGATCTGTTCTATGCTACCTTCAACTGAATATGAACCTAGCTTCATTTCAGTTAATCTGAAAGGTCATATAAAATAGTACTCTGGTCCACTTAAGGTGGAATACACCCTAAAAATGAGAGGAGTAGCCTGAGTTGATGGGCAAAACAGTAATCTGCATATTAATCAACATTACCATAAAAGAATATACCACCCACTTATGTTTAGGCCAAGATTTTAGTGGTACTCCTAACTCTCTTCGAGGAATATTAGGTACCATAAATTCTCTCTAACAGCATCAAATGAGTTAAGCATAACTTGCTTTTAAGCTTCAGAACCTGCCGATTTAGCTAGCTAATAAACTTTTCATTTGGTTCAAGCTAGTTTTTATTTATGTAGTTCTCTTCAATCTCCAGCCATTGTAAAAATCTTAACTGCGGTTAAGCACTAATAATACCATGATACAATTGTCGAATATGCCAATAGACAGGCGAAAATAATATTTAGTTCAGTTAGTATAAAACGAATAGGAAAAATATGCATTCATTTTTATCATATGGCATCTATATGGTAAATAGATAAAAAAAATTGCCACCTATGACTCGAGAAGTAGAAGCATGGAGATTTATAAAAAAAACCTTTGCTAACAAAGGAAACACACCGAAGGGCTTCAATTAATCAATGGAACTCAAAATCATAATACAATACAATAGATAGTGTTACATCTCTCTAGTCTCTACAGAAGCAGAACTGGCTAGATACCATGGTTTTCTAGATCATAACCAACACACAAACATCAAAAAGAAACACACTACGAAACAACATTGCTACTTGTTGGAAAATCATCAAGCACAGCAAAAACAAGTGATATATGAGTGTTAGCTAACAACCCTAAAGAATGTGAAAGGCAAACCAAATTATGAAAACAAAGCTTGGTTTAGGCATGCTATACCTGCAGCATAGACACTTTCGAATGCATGATGACAAGTCAGCATAGGGGCTTCGTGAACTTTCTTGAACTTCAATGACTCAAGCTGGATCGTAAAACGCCAATAACCGTCTCCACGAGTACCACATTGTTGTTCTCAGCAAACCCTAGTATCATTACCTTTTCCTTCTCTGGATTAACAGAAAGTAGATTTTCCAGTTGAATAGTTCTTTCGAGCACCCATGAAGCAGCACCATTATACAAATATGTCTTCATGTTCCATAACTGGGCTTGGTAGCCTGACACAAAGAGGAAGCCAAGCCCACCACCACCTGCCTGCAAAATCAAGCACGGGCTGCTGGACACACTATCGCTGTGTGCCGGTGGCGGCGCATATATCACACCTAGTGTCTGCCTATCCAAATCAAATTGAAGGATCCTTGACGAAGTCCCAGTAACCGACCTTGATGAACTCCCAAGAAGCAACCAGTAAAGTGAATCTCCAACAAGCACAGAGGCGTCACAGGCAAAGGGTTGGAAGCCAGAACTCAAGGATGGAAGCGGCGTTTGAATGGGATCACCCCACACGCCGGTCTCCGACGAGTAAACCCAGGCGAGTATTCGTCCATTTCCCTTGTCTGCCACTAGCAAAACAACTTGAAGTGGACTAATCTGGTACCACGGGCACCGCCCGCCGATCCAACAAGTCTTGCCCACATTGAATGCCGCTGGAACGGCAATGCGGTGCTGCTCGCCGGTGACAGGGTCCCAGACCAGGACCGGGTACCCGCAAGGTGCCCCGTGAGGTTTGTCGAGACTGAGAACTAGTACTAGACCATGGCGGCATCCAAGGATCAGGTGATCGCCGGAGCCGTGGTCAAGCGGCAAGGAGAAGCGTCCCTCCGAGACACGATTGGGGAATCCATGGTAGGTAAGAACTGGAGATCGTCGAAGAACCCGAGGAGAGGAGGGTTGCGGCTGTGGTGGAGGCGGAAGCGACGGGAGAAGCGAGGGTCGGAGGCGACGCGGTGCCAGCCTTTGCTGACGAGGGAGGAGCGCGGGAGGGAGGATGGCTCAGGGGAGGCGGATGAGGATCTCGGGAGGAGGTTGTCATCCTCTAGCGGTGGCGCCGCCGACGACGGGAGCAGCGGCGGCTCGTCATCTCGCCCTCAGATCCCGACTTCTCGTCGGGAAGTCGAAACGTAAATCTGAGACTCTGGGTTTTTTTTTAGGTTTCACACTGCGTCTGAGTGAGACTGAAGCACAAATCTTCTTATTGTTTTTCTCCGAGAGAGAAAGCCCATGTGATAAGTATAGTGAAACAAAGCCCACTAAGCTCAGACATTTCCAGGATTAATAAAAGTTACATGTTTCTCAATTTTTTTTACAGGAACGACTCCTGGATATGGAATCATTAATGCATTTTTTTGAAGATTAGCCTGTGGGTCGTTTCCCACATGCAAATGATTCTCGAACGTATGATGAGCAGATGTGTGAGAGTTATACATTGAATGAGATTGTAGGGCCATTGTTGTTTCTGACGACGGACACCTTGGAATTGAATCATGAAGATTTTATAAGAATATTCATTCTCTTCCGCCAACTCTAACCCATCCCCTATCCAGCTATAAGGAATAAATTCGGTTTTACTCTACCGCACCTATCCAAAGTCCTAAAAACCTACAAGGGAGGATAATTTTTACTCCCCCGCCGAAAATCCCCTCCAACCCGCCTAATTATGCTCGGCGCTTGTGTGGCCGAGTAAAAGTGGTGCGCCTCTTTCTCCCGCCCCAGCCCTCCGCCATTCCTGCCGCAGCCGCCACCACACGAAGCCGTCGCCATCGATGACCTGTCCTCTCGCCAGAATGGATAGCCAAGATCCTTCCGCCACTGCAGCGGCGCCGCTGGCTTGTCGCTGCCGGAAACCACCCCCGTGTCGCTGCCAGCACCGAAAAAAAGGTTGGGATGAAAAATCGCCACCAGCCAGAAGCATCGGCTCCAAACACGACAAAGGCTGCCAGTGCGACGACTGCCTCTCTGGCGATGGTAGGTGAAAAAGACCACTTTAGCGCCCCATCCACATCCGGCGCCTCGTGCAGCGTCTCTGACGATCCCTACGACCACTGCTCCGGCGTGTCCGGAGACCGCAGCCGGCAAGAAGGGTCGCGGCCACCAAGTGCTCAATGAAATGCCAACAAGGTAAAGAAAAACATCTTTCATATTTCGGTCAACGAATTTTAGATGGTGATTGTTGGTGGGTGATGGTGATGGAGTTTTTCATTTTGTTGTCATAGTGTGGAGATGAACACGGCCAAATTCTTAGCGTCTTTGGAGTCCTCGGCTACCATAAGGCTAGATGATCTCAATTATGACTCAATTTGGGAACATTTGGAGGCGTCCAAGAAGAGGAGGTGGTCGATGGAGACCAAGTTGAGGAGGTGGTCGAAGCAAACACGAGGTCGTCAAGGTCACGCACTCACAACTACAATCAAGTTGAAGACGTTGCTCTATGTTATGCTTGGATGAACATTTCCATGGATTCAAAGGTTGGAACGGATTAAACCAAGGCTATGTTTTGGGAAAGAATTCCAGATTACTACAACAACTCAGTGGAGGTGCAATCAAGCAGTATGCAAGGTTCTCTTGAGCATCGCTGGGGCACCATTCACGATAACGCAACCAATGTCCCGTTGTACCAATCAAGTGAATCATGCACCACCGAGCGGTGTGCAAGTGGTGAAGTATGGCCCCTACATCCAAGAACTATTCAAGCATAGGAACCATGGTGTATCACAAGAAGATTCCAGAAGGCTTGATGTGCAAGACAAGAAGTTGGGGTCATGGAGGATTCTACCTCCTTGTAAGTAGCCAACTAGGTCTCGTGGTACCCTAGGACCCGCCGGTATGCTATATAAGCTGAGAGGCTAGGCTCATAGATAGACAAATTACAATTTCTCGGTACTTTCTACTCTTGATACACACCAACACAATAAAACTTAAGTAGGACATAGGGTATTATCTCCTCTTGAGAGCCTGAACCTGGGTAAAACCTCGCCTCTGTTACCATGTGCCAAGTAGCCTAGCTTAGGATACTCTAGCGAGGATCTGTCGAATTTACCTCCAACACTAGTTATAACTGAAGCAAATATCTGCTAAATACATCGGTCTCCCAGGTATGGTTGGTGTTGACAGTAGTGACAATTTTATTCATTTTCTTGAATGAATCATAAATCGCCTGAAAAGCTGATAGGAGAAGTTTTTGTCGAGTTGCAGGAAGTAACTTATCTTATTAAAGGCGATCATCTTTTCTATCCCTATATTTTGCTATGCCGGTGTTCCAAATTCCGAAAAAGACATGTAAGAAATAATAGATGCCTTGATTTTGGGGGTGATACGGAAGAGCAAGAAAGATGCATTGGGTTGCTTGGTGGATGATGTGTATCCCTAAATGTAATAGTGACATGGGATTTTGAGATCTACATACATTTAATTTGGCCATGCTGGCAAAACATGTTACTAGACTTATCACTAATGCAACTGATTCCTGAGACCAAAATACTATCCATATGGAAATGTGTTGAACGCAGGTCCAAAGAAAGCATTATCGTTCAAATGAGGTATTATAGTTAATCTTAATACATTCAGTAGAGGTCATATTTGGAGGGTTGGGTCAGGCGCAACCATTACGTTCAGGGGAGCCCAACAAGGAAAATTGACTACTCGGGACAATCTTTTGTTGAGAATAGTTGTTGAATTAATAAACCCTGTTACAAGAAAGTGGGATGAAGCACCGCCGAGGAGCTGCCAGTTAATGTTGAGAGGGTACTTCACATACCTCTTAGAGCGTCTCTAGAAGACCCCGTATAACGCCAACCCACATAAGGTATTTACAGTTCGCGGAAAAGGGCCTATACGGGCCGACGCGGGCGAGGTCAGAGTCAGACCCTGCAAAATGGACCCATAAAATAGGATATCCACAGAAGATGCTCTTTTTACGAATTAGACCACGAGGGTCTGCTCGGCGCCGCCATAACGAAGACTCCAAATAAGCAAATTTGACAGCGATTCGGACAAATGAGTTCAAATTCAAACAATAAAACACAGTTCGGGCGCAAATAAAAGCTTAGTTTTATAGGACAAACGCAAAAGGAGTTCATGCAAAAGTGACGACCACGTCCGGCATCATCTTGGTCGATCTTCACTCCGCAACACCTCCATCGAGGTCATCGCCGCCACCGAATCCACCTCCGGCACTTGTTCCAACTCCGGCACCGGAATCATCGGCGGGCGCACTGAATTCATCGGCGACATTGGTTCCAAATCCCGATGGAGCCAGGCCGAGGCCGAGGCGGCACGCGCGGGGATGATGAATCCCCCCGGGCTAGAGACGCAGCCGCAACGTTTGATGAAAATTTGAGAGCTCGACGCAGCTACCACACAACCTCGACATCGGTGATAATGTCCCAGCGTGCTCGCACGGTGGTGGGTTGGCTCTCGTTGGGTGACGCCAATGCGTCTCACCGCTCCCCGCACCCTGGCTGCCGCCACCGCTGTGGGCCACTCATTCAACAGGCTTATGTGACAACAAAAAATGAGCAGCAATTTTTTGGAGAATATATTTTCAAGTGTTCACTTTTTCGATTACAGCAAAAACAGGCATATAGAACTCAATTTCTGTCTAGAGCCACAACATAAAGCATGCATAAAAAATAATTTACAAAAAATATTTCTTCAAGAGTTTAAACGACTGTAAACGTATGATATATCAAGCTACTCACCTCATGGTATGTGCGAGGAGAATCCACAACCAACCTCTTGACCTAAGTGAAGAATACCAATTAATTGGGATTCGAGTAAAGCGTTTTAAAAGAAATGAGCTGGTGACATAATTTCATCGGTTCTGCTGTGTTTGAATAGTATGCAAACTTAACTCACCTTCTTATTAAATTCATCTTGAGCAATAGATAGAGCCTGGCCCTTTGATCTACACAACATCACAGGAATAGCACCTTCCACACCCTCCTCGGCAGCTAAGAGCATCTCCAGCCGCGCCACCAACAGGCACTCCTCAGGCGTTTTTGCCGCGCCGCCAGCAGCTCAATCGCCCCCCCCATAAGCCCGTTTTTACATGGCTCGGGCTGAAAACGGTGCAGCGGACCAGGCAGAACCCGGCGCCCTGGTGGGCGCCAGGCGCAACCAAGCGAAAAGGCGATGGGTCCGCCTGTCACGAGGCGAGCGCCTCTTCCTGCCGTTTCTCCCCGCTTTTCCCCCAGTTCCCTTCCTTTTTCTCTTTTCCTCCCGCCATTCTCTCTCCCGCTCGCCTCCCAGCCGGCCGCCATGGCACCGAAGAAGTACGTCGTTCCCCGCCCCGCGGCGACCGCGACCGCCTCCGTCGCCCAGCCGAAGCAGAGGAAGCCGAGGGCGCCGCCGTCAAAGCCGCCGGGCATGACAAACGCCGATTGGAGGGTAGAAGTACAGCGACGGGAGGCCGTCACCGCCGACCGCGGAACAGGGCCCTCGCCAAGAAGGCCCGTGACAACACGCGCAGCTGCCGCGGTGCAGCGGCGCTTCATGACCAGGCCGAGGCCAAGGCGGCACGCGCGGGGATGATGAATCCCCCCGGCAACCACGCGCAGTACGTGCCATGGGGCCAGCAAGGTGTTGGGTCTCCGACGCCGCAACCATGCAATAGTAGAAAAACCCCCATCTATCCCGGTTGGTTAGTGCCTTTTGTCCCGGTTCCTGAACCAGGACTAAAGGGTCGTTACTAATGCCCTAGACCTTTAGTCCCGGTTCTTCCACGAACCGGGACAGATGGGCCTCCACGTGGCCACTGCGGGCAGCCAGTAGGGCCTTTGGTCCCGATTGGTGGTACCAACCGGGACCAATAGGCATCCACGCGTCAGCATTTGAGTGGCTTGGGTTTTTGTTTTTTTGAAGGGGGGGGGGGGGGGGGGGTTGGGGGTTTTGGAGGGTTAATTTAGGTGTTTCATATATTGTGTTAGCTAGCTAATTAATAGAGAGAAGTGTTCTCTCTTATGTCCGTGCTTGGTCGACGCTACGTACTATATACATAGAGAGGCCCTCGACACGCTAGCTATAGTAAGAAAATGAAGGAAACCATTAAGTACAGAAGTTCGTCATGCATACCGAGAAGTGATCGATCGACCTCTCCTTCTCCGAGAGATTGGTCGAACAACAAGTTTTCGTATTATCTATCCGACGCCATCGGCTACATACATATACAATATGTAAGATCTCTTACAATCCCCTAGCATTTGAAATCAACTTTCGCATGGTATTCTCCGGCTTTATTGATGACGTGATCAAGAAAGAATCCCGCCAATTCCTCTTGAATTGCTTTCATGCGATCTTGTGGTAGGAGTTCATTCCGCATCTGCCACGTCTAATTTGGAGAAGGGGTTAATACATATATATGAATGAAACTCAACAGAAATGATGGTGTAATAAAATGAAATTGTGAATATTATTGCTTACGCACTTCATATTGTCTTTTAGAGTAGCCCCGCTTATTTTTCAAAGTCGTGTTGTAGATGAACTCGCACGCGTAGTATCCACAGAAATTATTCCCTTCTTCCTGCCACAAGCACTTTACGAGAAATAGAGGTCAATCAAACTGATAATGAAGCATTATAAATGGCATTGATGGAAGTATAGCTATAGAATCAACGGGAGATGCGTGCAACTAGCTAGTTAGTAGTACTTACTTTCGGGTATGTATATCGCAGCTCCTTCGGCAGTCCCGGAGCTTTTGCGGTGAACTGT
Source organism: Aegilops bicornis (assembly GCA_021605145.1). Lineage (NCBI taxonomy): Eukaryota > Viridiplantae > Streptophyta > Magnoliopsida > Poales > Poaceae > Aegilops > Aegilops bicornis. Next base: position 97,256 of record JAHIAL010000160.1, read on the forward strand.
TTCCAAACCCTGCAAGACAAAGAAAATAATTATTACTTGAGATATCAGGAAATGAACAAAAAGTTGCCGATATGGAGCGATAATGATCGATTGAACTTACTTGTTGAGCAATTTAGTCATGTCCGCATAGGTTTCGGGATCTTTTCATCCCGAGTCTAAGACGGTTACTAGTCCCCGCTCAAGCTTAATCTCCAGAAGAACATAATGGAAGCTGCGCACGCATGCATAACTCATCAATTACATTACTATAACCTTGCTCGAGTAATAAGGGAAACCGAATATGCACACGAAAGTAACACTCACTTGAAGTTGTAAGGAAAGAGTATGGTATCTTTGTTTTGATTTTTGATCAACGATTGTAGCAAGTTGGCCTTGGCCTCTTCGGCGTGCTTTTTAACCTGAATTTCATCTATGATATTTGTGTTAATGAACCCAATATCATACATTTCTTGTTTTCTGCACTCGACGATCTTCAATCTGCATAATAAAGTGAGGATAATTAATTATAAATATATGCAATGAAAGAGCTGAGCTATATATAGACTTAATGACAGAAATAGTACTTACAGACAGTAGCAAAAGACCGTTAATTTATCGAGGGCCTTTTGATTGAAGAACTCGAAGAAATCCTCAAATGGAATAGTCAACAGATCAGTTCCAACGAGGCCGTGCTCCTTTTTAATTCTCAGATATAAAGTATTCGTCCCCCCAGACTCGCTGCAGGTTTTCATGTACCAATTATGGAATCTTCGCATCATCGTTGTTCGAGATTTTTCATATTTGACGAGAGGCTTCCCGTACTCGTGTCTGTGTTTGTCCACCTCCATGAAATCAAAATGTACATCGTCAGGCAGGTAATCTGCAAGATTGCCATAACCGAACACCGCCCTCGAGCATTAGCGACGATGTCGCTAGACACATTGAGCGGGGGCACGATTGGTTAAACTTGTTCGCCGAGCTGGGCAATTTTTTTCCCAGCTGCTCGTCGTTCTTTTAACCTTTGATCACTGACAGTAGGTCCCTACCGCGACGCTTCTTGATATGCCTTTTGAGTAATGCGCTCATAGTTGGTTTTCGGCGGAGACTTTGGTGGTTTCCTCAGGGCATCGGTAGTGCACTTTGCTTTCACCGGATCTACCTTCTCCTCCGAAGGTGGATGTCTCTGCGCTTTTAACCCTTCAAAGAAGTCCTTCACTTTGGTCCGCACAATCTTCTTGTTTTCCTCCACGGTCATCTCGTACGGTAACTTCTCTAGAGGCTTGAGAGGTGGGTATGTCATGTTGCCTCCCGCCTCTTGCTGTCTTGCTAGACGCCGGAGGCAGACGGAGCGGCTTCGCTATCTTATTTCGTGCTTTCTTAGGAGGCGGAGGAGAAGGACTACGACGCACCGGAGCAGCCGGGCGGCAAGGGTCTCTTCCGCCTTCTTGCCGGGCGAGGGCGGAGAAGGAGGAGGCTGCTGGCTGCTCAGGCGCTGGCCAAGAGCGGAGAAGGAGGCGGAGTGCCGCCACGCGCCGAGAAGGAGGCCGAGTGCCTTGATCGTCACTCGCCGGGAGGAGGAGGCGATGGAGGAGGCGGAGTGCCTGACTCGGGAGGAGGAGGAGGAGGCGGAGGCGTCCAGTTCGTAAGGTTGATGAGCTCCTTCCGCCATAGGCATGGAGTCTTGAGCAGAACCCAGCCTAGCCTCCCCTTCACCGGTAGGGTGGTCAAGCTGGAGGTCCTCAAATCCCTCCGTTATTTCATCCACCATCACCCTAGCATATCCTTCTGGAATCGGCCGGCAGTGAAAAGTTGCGCCGGGTTTAGTAGGATAAATAGAGCCAACAGCCGCCTTGACCTTCAAATTCATCAATTGCGTCATAATGTGGCAATTTTGAGACTCCGTAATAGCATCCACGGGATAGCTGGCAAGAGCCATCAAGACATGCTCCGGCTGAAGCAGCTTGCACTACAACAAGAACCCCCCTATAGCAACGTATTGATGCGTTGTCGTACATCCCTATAAGTGTTGCAATGGGCTACACCAACGGATTAATATGCGTTGCCGTTGGTGGCGTTGCAAGGGTCTACAACAACGTATACACATCCGCTGGTAAACGACGTCCAGAAACGTTGCTATCTAGCAACGTATATGGTTAGAGTCCAACAACACTATGTATGCGTTGCTGACCACCCTGCACAAAGGCTTTTCAAATGGGAATATCTATATAATAATGCCATCCAGCCCAATATGGGTTAGGCTTTTCAAATGGACATATATATCAAATATTGCCATCGAGCCCAATATGGATTGATCAGTGCACATTTCTATTAGGCCATGACCATCTCTGCAATTTTCTGTCTCTCTTGGAAAAGATATTATGTACTGTTATTAGTTGGTCCAATTCCACACATAATATTTATCCCATCGACCAACACAAGGTATTTTCAAATCACATGACAATTAATTACTCTATAAACATCAATGCAAATTCCACATCACGATTCATAGTTCACATTCCCAATAAGCCAAAATAACACAAGCCATCTATCAACCTGATACAACATGTAGCATCAACAGACACCTGGAAATAGATTAACAAATGAGTGTTGTCAGAAATAGATTAACAAATGAGTGTAGTCTTGACTCTCAAACATAACCGTATAGCTCTCGGCTTCAAAGTTACATTTGGTGGAGCCTTCTCTCCTCTTGTCTTGAAGGTAGCTAAGGTTGCTTTGGTCTTTGTTTGTCCATCCCAACTTCTTCAAACACAAGTTGCATATCATCCCATCATAAGAATAGGGCTAGAATTTGCAACAAAGATGTAAGCATATTAGTAAGCATGAGTTGTAAAAAATAGCTACTATTGCAAGAAAATTCAGAGTTTACTATTAACCATGTTCTCCTGACTGTAGCTTATGTAAAAATAACCTAACAGAACACTACTTTTCATAATATTCATCATGATATTTTACCTATGCTGATAGGAGAACCATATCCAAATGAAAATGATAAATAAAGTTAATGGCTCGAGATATCACATTATCAGCTAATAAGAACAGAAGAAGCCATGATCTTCCTCACACAAACCACCAAAATCTTTGCCATTAGGGATTTGCTTGTCAAATAGGGCTCCAATTTTTGAAGATAACCATAGCTTGGGCCCTAAAGACCAAGCAAAATGTTAATTAAGATATATATATATGTTAAGAATATGGTCATCATGACAAAAAGGTACTCTATTTTCTGTATGATCTCTCATACACACATACATAGTCAGGACAACAAATTCATTGTTGTGCAAATGAGGTGATCATTATTGATTGAGTTCTAGGATGAAGTCCGGCATCGTCGCAGTCTTCGCTGTAATGGACTCTTCCCTTGGGCTTTGCACTATACTCCACATTGTGTGATTTATTATTTTATCTTGTCACATGGTTTTTTTCGCTGTCTCTGGAGATAACAGCCCATGCTCCATAACCTGCACTTGTATCAATGGTGTTCTTACTATAGTAAACTAGGCAGTTTTGTAACCTGTTAGCTCTGAATGGTGATACAAAGCTACTACTTGAAAATGTGCTAAACTGGACCTGAAATAAATTTAGAAATCAACCAGACTAGCTGGGATTCCCTCGTGGGTAGTAATTCTAGCATAGTTGGGAGAATGGTATTTCGACATGTTGTATCTACCATTGATAAATCAATATGCATGCGCCAGACAGACTATCTAGAGACTATACAGCAAAAACCTGTGAAGTACTACTACTTATTAGTACCTGGTGAGTATCCTGAGCGTACAAGAATTCAGCCATCTCACTGGAGCGGAACTGCAATAGTAATTCGTTCCTTTGGCCAAATTTGGATCACCTTTGATGAAGCTAGCATTATGGATCTCACACCTCCTTTATCCTGTGAAGGAGAATAAAGCAGATTAGATCACATAACATGGTTGAAGTGAACTGCAAGCTTGCCTGGAACCGGTACTGTTGCCACTTGAGTAGAGGACAATAGTGCCTTAGGGGATGCCTATTAGTAGTAATTGATTTGGCAATTAAGCAGATTCATGAAGCAAGGCAAAATATGAAGGGCTAGGTACGGACGAGGAAATTGCGTCTCAGAGTGGAGCAGTTAACAAAGGCGGGTTCAAATTTCATTGGTACATTATAGTTAAGTTGTTAACAAGCAATCAAACAAGCGGACGACGGAGGGAGTAAGCGTCTGGCCTACTGCGGGTTGAGCGATACAGCGACCTTGAAGGTCCACGTAACATGCCGGCGGTGCTGCTGCGGCGGGAGGTAGGGGAAGCGACTGTGAGGAGGCATCGGCGAGGTGGAGATACCTGAGGCAAACGGACCTGCTACGAGCGGCGCTGTTGGCCGAAGACCATTGAGGAGACGATATGGGGGGAGCCCGAATTTGACGCCGTCCCACATCGGAGGTGGCCCACCGCCGTGGACCTTGCCCCTGCGGCCCTGCCGCATGATCCAAGACCAAGAGAACAAATGGAGGTTGATGAGAACGACGGAGATAGTGAGCGATTGGGTGGCAACCGACTTCCCCACGGTGCTCCTCTTCGTCTTCGGCGGCGCGACAACGACGGGGAGGGGTTAGCCGGATGGAGAGGAAAAACACCGGAGAGGCTAGATCTGGCGGGGAGGCGAGCCGTGAAGGCGCTATCGGCGGCGCTAGTATAGGGGGCGGTTGCAGCGGGAGAGCCGGCGGCGTTGCGGTGGTGGGTTCGAGAGAGATGAAGTGTATATATGGTTAGCCGGAAACTTCCAAGATCCCGCCACGCGTATCCAAAACATTTCGCGCCGTGCGCTCAATATTTTGGGTATATTCTACGATGTCTTTCTCCGTTGGGAAGCTACTATTTTGGATCCGACGTTACGTTGTTAGTTTGATTGACAGATTTGGTTGCTTTGAAAATTCTTTAGATGTACCACGTTACATTGTTCATCTCATCAAGTTTTTTTCTTTGCGAACGAAAATCAAGTTTAACAAAATACATATCTAACTCGGACCCTCAAAACGTCCGTAAATATTTGGACACCGGACCCTTAAAACATAGTGCGGAGTGAGGTGTCTGGACTAAGTTTGTCATCCAACGTGGAGCCTTATTTGTCCAGTAAATCAGGGGAGGTTTGCGGGCGTCCAAACCACTGTCATGTACGCGGCTAACACCCCGGTCTCACCTAAAACCATCTCTCGCCCGGCGGCACCTTTGCTCCTCATGCTGCATTCATGCCGGCCCAATGCGGATACGTCCGGTCACTCGATGCGACATTGAAGCGGCAAACCGGCCGAGAGCGCCGCCCGCGCCGCGTCCTGTTCTCCGCGCATATTCAATACCAAAGAGATGCGAGTGGTCGGGGAAACGGGATGGCTATCTAACACATTTAAGCCAACTGTCCCCTCCGCCCGCCTGCCGGCATTAGACAAGTGCATAGACAACGAGCTCTAAAATGTTGTGGGACGCCTCTTGCTGAAGCAAAATAACGAGTTGTGCGTGGCGCATAGAGACCGGCTTGTCGGCGGGCTTGCCTGAGGTAAGCGACAATGGCCTGACGATGGAGGAAGCATATGACAATGAGCCGACGCAAGCACCATCCCATACCGACTTCAATATGAAGCTGGCGTAGGTGCACTTCAATGTTGTCATGGCGAAGGACCAGCGGACGCCACTGGCGTCGGCGTTTCGACTAGCGCAGGAGGACCAATGCTACAATGTCGCCATGCTCGCGCATCATTGGCGGCGGAGGGCCAAATCTACGGCAAGTTCGTGAGCCAGGAGGCTGTGGCGTCCATGGTCGTGGAGGACCCGAACCTCCTCGACCAGTAGTAGGAGCTCTACTAGGATTAAGGATGGCAATTTTACCCATGGGTACGGGTACCCGCGGGTACCGTACCCGCATGGAAAAGGTATGGTCACACCTTTATACCCATGCGTATTATCCATACGCTACCCGTAAAGTCATGGGTAGGGTACGGGTAAAGCCTTGTCCCCGTGGGTATACCCATACCCTGCCCGCTTGTGAATTAATGTTAAGTTGTCGTCAATTAATTATTAATTTGTCATGTTAATCATCTACTATTGACTTATGAGTATGATGTGTTTTCTAAATTATGATAGTGGTCATGTACTCATCTACATATTATTGTGATATGAGATAATTGGTTTTGTCAAATGTGCTATCATTGAGTGTAAAATTGTGAACAACCTATGAATTTTTTTTCTACCCGTTGGATACCCAATGGGTACGGGTACCCGTCGGGTATGGGTATGGGTAAAGTTTCATACCCATGGGTACGGGTATAGCTAGAATTTTGTACCCACTGACTATACGGGTATGTGTATGGTATTGCTCTACCCTACCTATACCCTGCCCATTGCCATCCTTAACTAGGATGCGTGCAAAGCTCGCACGGGCTGCAACGCGATCACGGCGGTGGCGGATGCGGAGGCGGTGATGACGATCGCTGAAGGGAACCGTGACAACTCCATGTTGTTCACTTCGCTTGCGCAGTTCCCACCGGGCCGCAACAACCACGAGGCTGCCCCATCCACATTGTTTGTGGCCCCCACCTTGGCCGGCGACGTCCACATGGGTTCGTCCATCTGGACAAAGTCGATGGAGGTCCGACGTAGATTCCTGCCGCCTCATTAGGGCTGCGAGGTTAGGGTTTCTTGTCGTGCGTGCATGGTATCAAAGATTTGGTCTTAATTGCTTCATATCTATTCAAGGGTTCAACGGTGACATCTGCGGTTCTAGGGCGTTGGTCCTTAGGGACACGTGCGTGAAGACTTGTCAAGTCGGCTCTAGAGGGAAGCGGCGACAACAACACGACGGTGGCTCGTTCTGGCGGCGGTAGTGGTCGTTCGATGGCCTAGAGACCTAAATGTCATTTTTGTTATGTTTGAGATGTTTTGTACTCACAGGCTCTTCGTCGGTGCTGGATCAAGCATCTTGGAGATAGGGACAGGCCATAAAGTCCTTATCCCAATGCGGCATTGCCGCCACCACCATGTCAATGTCACCAAGGAACCAATGCGGGAAAGCAAGGACATACTAGAAAAAAACAGAGAAAGGGGAGGGTCACCCATCCTCAAGCCAACGACAAGGAACCCTAGGCTTTTGTATGTTTTTCCATGTTTCCTTTTCATTTAGATTTTTTTATGTATGAAAACCTATAAATATATGTTAATTTTTTTCTAAATGTGCAATAAATTTTTTTAAATATGTGACAAACATTTCTAAACACATAATAAAAAAATTCAAATATATATTAAATATTTTTATATACTTGACCGACCTTTTGAAATATGCCATGAACACGATTAAAATACACAATGAACTTTTTTCTGAAATACATAGTTTCCTTTGAAATGTGTGAGCATTTTATTAAATACACGATGAACAAATTTTTAATACACAGTTTACATTTTTAAAATATACTATGACCTTTTGGTAATACATGATGAACATTATTGAAATATACGATGAACAATTGCTAAATACATGATAGTTTTTATGAAATATAGCATGTATAATTTTTAAAATAGATGATGAATATTAATAAAATACATGGTAAACATTCTTTTAAATGCACAATGAACATTTTTAAATCACACGAAAATTTTTGTTACACTTTTTTAAAGTTCCATGTTTTAAAAGAAGCATGAACACTCTTCAAAATTAGAAGAACAATTTTCGTTTACATGAACACAGTTTTCACTAAAAAAAAGTACCTGGTTATATAAAATTAGTAAACTAAAATATTTTTATAAATAAATTCTTAATTTCCTAAAGTGTCGGATTTCAAGTGAACATAAACGTACAAGTAGTAACTTAGTTTTTAGTGTAACATACAAGTATTTTTTTTGGAGAAATTCATACAAATAGGACCTATTTGTGAGTAAATTGCAAGTAGCAACTGATCGATATTAAAAACCGGCAAACCCCATTTGGCGCTGCAGGCGCCCGTTAAAGGCCATTTTGCTAACGGTTAAACGTCCCCCTGCCCCGATTGGGCTAGCCCAGTTAGTTTCCTTCACTGTTTATTTAAAAGTTGAAAAAAGGGTCGGCGGGGCAAGAACTCAAACACGAGATCTCTTGGAACATGGCGAGCTGCGCTAACCACCTAGGACAACACATATCATGTGTTACGTTTCTCCCATTTGCCTTTTTTGTTCTTTCTTTTTGTTTCTTTTATCCCTTTCTTGTTTGCATTTTCTATTTATTTTCTTTATTTTTCTTTCTCTTTTCTCTTCCTTTTCAAATATTAACAAACTTTTTAATTCATTGAACTTTTTCTTCAAACCGATGAACCATTTTCCGAATTTGATAAACTATTTTCAAATTCTACGAACATTTTTCAAATCCAACGAACTTTTTTTCAATTTTGACGATTTTTCTTTTCCAATTTGATGAACTATTTTTTCGATTTTGACAAACTTTTTCTGAAATTCGATGGACTTTTTTCAAATTGATGTACTTTTTTTAATTCTTACGAATGTTTTTCAAATTTGATGAACTTTTATTTAAAATTGATGACCTTTTTCGAATTTGATGAACTTTTTCCTAATTTGGTGAACTTTTTCTAAATTTGATGAACTTTTATCAAGTTTGTGATTTTTTTTCAAATCTAATAAACTTTCAAATTTGTGAACTTTTGATTCAAATTTCATCGAATTTGAAAAATAATTCATCAAAAAAATTAAAAAAGTTTATTTTATTTGGATGATTTCACGAATTTGAAAAAAAATATTAATTAAGGAAGAAGGAAAAAAATAGAAAAACCAGAAAACGAAAATGGAAAAAAGAAAAAGGTAAATAGGAAAAAGGAAAAAGGAAAAAAGAGACAATATATGAAATGGAAAGATTTGAACCGCGCTCGTAAGTGGCCGAGTGGTTAGCACAGTCTACCACAAAACATGAGTACGCAGGTTCAAATCACTCCTCGTCTTTTATCCCCTTGTTTTTCGTTTTCGAAGCGCCCCCTTTTTGGCGGCCCAAGATCGCTGCTGTGTGGGCGCCGAAACTCCTAGTTGGCGCCGAAGGCGCTGTCTAGAAGCTCCCTTAAAAACCAGCGGCGGTCCAATTTGCTAGCACCCGTGCGCACGTTCATGGGCCATGATTTGCTAAGGCCCAACTGATGGGGCATTGTTCATTAGGAGGAAATCTGAAAGGGCACCACGTGATGTATTTGACTGAGGTGGTTTGTTACTCTCATAATAACAGTGAGGTGCTCGGTTCGAGGATCCTGTAGCCCTTTTTTCTTTTTCCATGTAATAACGAAATGATAAAATGCGATCTGCACAGTGGACATATGGATTATTTAAAAATGAAATAATAACATGCGATCTGCACGCTGGACATATGGACTATTAAAAATGGCAACGCACACTGCAACACAAAGTAGCCGTTGTTGTTGACATCATTAGCAACATATGTCTTCCCAACACATATATGCGTGGCTATAGCACAAAAGTTACAACACATAAATAGAGCGTTGCAAGTCATGTGTTGCTATAGGGGTTCCTGTTGTAGTGTTGGTGGAAGCCACGCTGCTTCTCCGCTGAGATGGCGGGGTAGCTTCGGTGGAAGCTTCGACAGGTCGTTTGCTGCGATCTGCTTGTCGTTCCTCTAGCCCCATTACCCTTTCGTGGAGCGCCTGCAGTTGGCTCTGCTCCAGATTCGTACTCCTCTCCCGGTTTTGTAAACCCTGCGTCCGGAAAACCAACCTTCCACGGAATGGAGCTCGGGCGTGCCTCGTGTCCGTCCAGGTGCTCGAGATTCCCAGGGCCATTGTGAGCTCGTCCTTCTCCTGTCGAACGAACGTCCCTTGCTACACAGATCGATATAGTGCCAAAGCTTGGTGGATCGTATTTTCAGCTGCTCGTCGGTCCAACGGCACTTCCCCGACATGGTCCAAGGTTCCGCCAGCCCGAAGAACCAAGTCCGCAACGGTCTGGCCGCCCATTGTCTCGGTTCGATCCCTTTATCAAGCAGATCATTCTCGGCGTTGGACCACTTAGGCGGGCTTTGAGGTAGCCACGACCCGTGCGATGGTGAAACTTCTTCTTCGCAGCATTTTGCTTGTTTGTTTCAACATCTTCTTACTCTTTTCCGATGTCTTGTGGGCCACAATGCGGGCCGTTGATCTTCGATCTTCTCATATTTGCCGATGAATTTCGTGTCTCTTCTTTGTCGACAAACTTGTTCAGCTCTTTCCTCCACCTCCTGAATAGGCTTGCCATCTTCTTAAGAGCACAAGACATGATTAATTGCTCTTTAATTGGCTTCTCCGGATCCTCCTCTGGAGGTAGGGTGAAATTTGCCTTCAGCTCAGTCCAAAGATCATCTTTCTGCATATCATTGACATAAGACACCTCAGGGTCTTCCTCCTTAGGCTTATACCATTGGTGGATGCTGATCGGGATCTTGTCCCTAACAAGAAGGCCCACACTGAGCAGAAAATGCGTTGTTTGTCCGGATGGGTTCAATCGGTTCGCCGTCGGGCGCGATTGCTGTGATCTCAAACCTTTCATCCGAGCTCAACTTTTTCTTCGGCCTCGCCTCCTTACCGAGTTGTGCTTGATCCGAGGGCTAGAAAAAGGAAGAAATACGAGTTAATTAATATGTATACATATACCAAAACAATGAATGCATCAATTAACTAGTCGAACGGGCTTAACTAATATGTATATACTGGCCGGACTCGGTTCGATCACCGGAAAGCGGTCGGCCACGGTCTACTTCTTGTAACTCCATTGGGTCACCGGAGCCATCATGAACATAGCCCTCTTCTTGTACCGGCATTAATGGGCCGGAGCCATCATGAACATAGCCCTCTTCTTCACCCAGTCCTTCCTGACCATCGGTGTCGTTGAGAAATGGCGCAACAACATCACTTCCTTGTGCAATTATGTCCCCCAACATCGCTTCATTGCTTCGTCTAGAGTGCTCCATAGTTTACTGCAAATATTTACAACATGTCAATTATTATTCAAACATGGTACAAATGGATATATATTAGTGGCAAACGTAGAACTAGCTAGCTAATCACAATAAGGAATCATGTTAGTGGCCTTGACGCTGCTTCTCTAGGGTTTGGGGTGGCCTAGACAACGCTTCAAGGGTTTGGGGTGGCCTCGACACAACGCTTCAAGGGTTTGGGGTGGCCTCGACGACAACACTCTTTTAACTTGGTAAATTTGGGTGGCCTCGAGAGAGTTTGTCGGGTAGGGGCGCGGCGGGAGGGGGTAGTGGACCAACATCGTTTTTTCTCTAGGGTTTGGGTGTCCTCGAGAGTTTTGGTCGAGCGAGAGGGCAGAGGGGGTGTCAGCTGTGGTATAAGTTATCACGGTCGAGAGGGGGTATATATATCGACCGCCTCATGTCGGGTTATCCGGGAGGGGGTTATATCGGCAACGACGCGACATGCATATACATGGGAAAATAATGTTATCGGGGAGGGGGTATCGGTACCCCCCTCGTGTTGAAGTTTCTCAGGAGGGGGTATATCGACAACGACATACTTCTATTTTTTTTCTTTCTCCTCTATTCCTTTCTTCTTCTCCTCTTCTTTTTCTTCTTCTCCCTCGTGTTGAAGTTATCGGCAGGGGTATGTCGACGACGACAGAGGAGAAGATCGAAGAAAAAAAAGAAGAAAAAAAAGAGGAGAAGAAGAAAAAAATAGAATATTTTCTATTTTTTCTTCTTCTCCTCTATTCCTTTCTTCTTCTCCTCTTCTTTTTCTTCTTTTTTCCTCTTCTTATTTATTTCTCCTCTTCTTCCTCTCCTCTTCTTCTCCTTTCTTCCTCTTCTTATTTTCCTTTTTCCTCTCCTTCTTTTCTTCTTCTTCTTCCTTCTTCCTTCTTCCTCTTTTCTTCCTTTTCCTTATTTTACTTTTTCCTCTACACTAACCTAAAATGCACTAACCTAAAATCGATATCTACTAACAACCTAAACAAAAAATTAATACATATATGAAAAAACATATATAAACAAAAAATGCTATGAATATTATATTCATACATACATAGACACATCCATTCATCATATAGCTACCACATACATATATACATTATATATATGAAAAAATGCAATGAACAAAAAAATAAACACGTATATATGAAAAAAGACTGAACACAGAGCCGTGACGGCGGGCGGCTCACATCGACGACGGGGTGGCGAGGGCGCCGGCGACGACCACCACGGGGCGCGGTCGAAGGCGTGGTCGGCGACGACGGCGACGGTGGGGGCGTGGTCGTAAAGGCGGCGCGACCAGCGCACTTTTCGAAGCGGCGAGCAGCGATGGCGTGGGTGGCGGACGGCGTCGGCGTGAGCTCGGCGGCCGGACCGCGGTAGAAGGGCGTGGCCCGGCAACGGCAGCGACGGTGGGGCGGGTCGTGAGGCGGCGCGACTGGCGCTTCGAAGCGGACGGCGCATCGTGGGCGGCCAGACGGCGTGGCGTGGGCTCGGGAGTGGCGGGCGCGTCGGCATGGACTTCGAGGGAGCACGCAGGCGGCGACGGCAATGGCGGGCAACTGGCGGCGTCGAGGAGGTCGGCGTCGTCGAGGGCAACTCATGATGAAATTTGAATTTTTTAAAGTGTTTGCTTATATAGCAAAGCCATTGGTCCCGTTCATGAAACCAACTGACTAATGCACTCTTTAGTCCCGGTTGGTGCCATCAACCGACCAAAGGCTCTTTTCAAGAGCCCAAAAGGGCGGAAGCGGTTTTGGTCCCTGGTTGGTGGCACCAACCGGGACTAGAGGGCATTGGTCCCGGTTTGTAGCACCAACCGGGACTAATGCACCCCTTTAGTCCCGGTTGGTGCCACCAACCGGGACCAATGGGCCTTGCACAACGGCGCGGGGGTGGGAGTTTAGTCCCACCTCGCTAGCTGAGAGAGAGTCGCAAATGTTTATAAGGTGCGATGCGCCAACCCTCTCGAGCTCCTCTCTAAAGCAGGCTTTCGGGCCTAATCTGTCTCTATGTGCCTGTGGGCCTACTGGGTTTACTACGAGCCTGAGTCCTGGCCCATCGTTGGGTTTCTAGTCGTATCCAGGCCGTGGAGGCCCAGTAGGAGGCACTTTTTTTGTTTTTTTGTTTTCTTTACTTATTGTTGCTATTTATATTTTTTTCCAGTTTTTTTGTTTTGTTTTCTGCATTATTTATTTTCTTTTGTTTTTTACTTTATTTTTTAATTCTTTTTTGCTTTTAGTTTTAGAAAAATAATAAACTTTCTGTTAGTGCCATTAGTTTTCAAATTTGAAAAAACTTTTTTTGTTTTTTTGTTTTCTTTGTTGCTTTATTTATTTTATTTGGTTTCTACTTACAATAAAATACTTATTGTTGCTATTTTTATTTTGTTTCCAGTTTTTGTTTTGTTTTCTGCATTATTTATTTTCTTTTGTTTTTGCTTTATTTTTTAATTCTTTTGCTTTTAGGTCAGCAAAATTATAAACTTTCTGTTAGTGCTATTAGTTTTATAAAAATTATAAACTTTGTGTAAGTGCCATTAGTTTTCAAATTTAAATAGTTAAATTTAAATTCTTTGAAATTTGTGTGAATCACAAGTTTGTGATTAACTTTACTAAAAATGAACATAGATGCGCTTATAGAGAAAATTCAACCTAAATTCATAATAAATTTCTATGAATTTCAGAGAAATTCACTATGAATTTAGGTCAAATTCCCTTTATAGGGGCATCTATTTTCACTTTGAGAGGAGCTCAACAAGGCGAGAGGGACGAGCTTATAAACCGGTGTGAGCGCCTTCTTGATTTGGCGAGGTGGGACTAGACTCGAGCGCAATGAGGATCATCTTTAGTCCCGGTTTGTGGCACAAACCGACTAATGGTCATGGGCCAGGGCGGCGCATTGGTCCCGGTTCGTGCGTGGAACCGGGACCAAAAGGTCCAGACGAATCGGGACCAATGGCCCACGTGGCTGCCCTCTTGAGAGTGTTCTTGGTGAGAACATAGTTGACAAGGAGCGAACCGGGATTAATGGTATTACGAGGGCCAAACCATAAGACATTAAAGCATTTCAAATGAACTCTGAAAAAGTTGAAAGTTGGCATGGTATCATAATTTCACCCACATAGCATGTGCATGTACAAAACGGACAATGGTATCATACTCAAATGCATTATAAAGTTGGCATGGTATCATCATAATAGTTGCGGTGGAGAAAGTCTTCACTTTTCTTCGCTTGTGTCATTTTCTTATTGCGCCAGTAACCATGGATAATCTTCATCGCTTATCAGGATGCTTGGGTCAGCCTTTGACTTTAAAGGAGGAATTTCATGAAACTTTTCATAATCTTCGCACATGTCCGTCTTTGCCTCCACTCCCACGATGTCCCTTTTTCCCGAAAAGAACTATGTGGCGCTTTTGACTCATCGTATGATGTACTCACTTCCCTATCTTTTCTTTTTCTCGGTCCGTAGACATGTCCTTCACATAGATAACTCATGCCACATCATTGGCTAGGACGAACGGTTCGTCAAGGTACCCAAGATTTTTCAGATCCACTGTTGTCATTCCGTACTGTGGGTCTACCTGTACCCCGCCTCCTGACAGATTGACCCAGTTTCATTTAAACAAAGGGACCTTAAAATCTACTCCGTAGTCAAGTTCCCATATGTCCACTATGTAACCATAATATGTGTCCTTTCCCCTCTCGGTGGCTGCATCAAAGCGGACACCGCTGTTTTGTTGGTGCTCTTTTGATCTTGGGCGATCATGTAAAATGTATTCCCATTTATCTCAGATCCTTTACAAATCATTATACCAAAGATGGTCCCCTCGACAACAAGTACAGCTCATCACAAACAAAGGTTGTCACCTCTGAGACGTGTTTCCAACCAAGCTGCCGAAAAGTCCTGATGTGTTCACATGTAATCTGGGCCGTCGACCGCCTCCGTGTTTGGAGCGCAGATCGTTCTTGTGTTCATCGACATACGGGTCACCAAGGTAGAGTTATGTAGAAGCTGTAGTGTGCTTGAGACCAAGAATATCCGTCCTCGCATATTATTGAGTCCCTTCCAAGCGTGTTTTTCCAAATGGGCCTCCCCTCATACCGCGATTTAGGGAGACCTATCTTCTTAAGGCCAGGAATGAAGTCAACACAAAACCCGATGACATCCTCTCGCTTGATGGCCCATGGAGATGCTTCCTTCCGCCGAGCGCGTTACGGACATATTTCTTTAGAAATCCCATGAACCTCTCAAAGGGAACATATTGTGTAGAAATACGGGCCCCAAAATGACAATCTCGTTGACTAGATGAACTAGGACGTGCGTCATGATATTGAAGAAGGATGGTGGGAACACCAGCTCGAAAATGACAAGACATTGCGCCACATCACTCCTTAGCGTTGGTATGATATATGGATCGATCGCCTTCTGAGATATTGCATTGAGGAATGCACATAGCTTCACAATGGCTAATCGGACGTTTTCCGGTACAACCCCTCATCGCAACCGGAAGCGCTATGCGTCATAATCACGCAAGGCGTCATGAGACTTTAGATTCTGGAACTTTTTCTCCGGCATATTTATTATTCCCTTTATATTCGACGAGAAGCCGCTTGGGACCTTCATATCGAGCAGGCATTCAAGAAGATTTCTTTCTCTTCTTTCAGAAGAGCGTAGTCGGCAGGACCTTCATACCGCTTCGGAGGCATGCCGCCTTTTTCGTGCAAGCGTTGCGGTGTCCTCCCGTGCCTCGTGTGTATCTTTTGTCTTCCCATACACGCCCAAGAAGCCTAGCAGGTTCACGCAAAGGTTCTTCATCACGTGCATCACGCCGATCGACGAGCGGACCTCTAGGTCTTTCCAAAGAGGGTAGGTCCCAACATATAGATTTCTTCTTCCACATGGGTGCGTGTCCCTTAGCCGCCATTCGAACAGCTAGTGCGCCGACCCTTTCCAAAGATTACGTGTAAATCATTGACCATAGCAAGTAATGCGTGATCACCCAGACGCATGGCGGGCTTCTTCCGTGATCTGCCTCGCTTTTGAAATGATTGCCTTTCTTTCGACATTGATGGTTGGTCGGAAGGAATCGACGATAGCCCGTGTACACATTCTTCCCGCAGCTTCCAGGTATATACTATCGGTGTCACGTAAACAGTGCGTGCATGCGTGGTATCCCTTGTTTGTCCGTCTGAAGGTTACCGAGAGCGGGCCAATCGTTGATGGTCACGAACAAAGCAACGCCTTTAGGTCAAATTCCTCCTGTTTGTGCTCATCCCACGACGCACACCGCTTCCATTCCACACCTGTAAAAGTTATTCAACTAATGGCCTTAGGTACAAATCAATGTCGCTGCCGGTTGCTTAGGGCCTTGGATGAGAACTGCATCATAATGAACTTCCGCTTCATGCACATCCAAGGAGGAAGGTTATACATACATAGAGTCACGGGCCAGTGCCGTGATTGCTGCTCTGCTCCCGAAAGGATTAATGCCATCCGTGCTTAAAGAAAACCACACGCCCTTGGGTCACTTGCAAACTCATCCCAAGCATTTCTCTCGATTTTTCTCCATCATGACCCGGCCAACGGGTGCTCTCAACTTCCCGCCTTCTTATGGTCCTCACCGCCATCGCATCAACTTGGCATGCTCTCCGCTTCTAAACAGACGCTTCAACCATGGTATTATAGGAGCATACCCCATCACCTTGGCAGAACCCTCTTCCTGGGGCTCGCCGTCAACCTCACCGTGGTCATCCTGCCTCGATTTATATCAGAATGCACCGTGACACCGGGCATGCGTTCAGATCCTTGTACGCACCGCGATAGAGGATGTAGTCATTAGGGCATGCATGTATCTTCTGCACCTCCAATCCTAGAGGGCATACGACCTTATTTGCTGTGTATGTATTGTCGGGCAATTCGTTATCCTTTGGAAGCTTCTTCTTCAATATTTTCAGTAGCTTCTCAAATCCTTTGTCAGGCACAGCATTCTCTGCCTTCCACATCAGCAATTCCAGTACGGTACTGAGCATTGTGTTGCCATCTTCTCAATTGGGGTACAACTCTTTTTTGTGATCCTCTAACATGCGATCGAACTTCAGCTTCTCATTTTGACTTTCGCATTGCGTCCTTGCATCGACAATGACCCGGCGGAGATCCTCATCATCGGGCACATCGTCTGTTCCTCTTGATCTTCAGCAGCTTCGCCTGCTTGCAAGATCATCGCGTACATCGTCTGGTTCCTCTTGATCTTCAAGAGCATAACCGTATTCAGGGGGCACATAGTTGTCGTCGTGACTCTTCTTCTTCGCCGCCTTCCATCATAACCCCTATTTCTCCGTGCCTCGTCCAAACATTATAGTGTGGCATGAAACCCTTGTAAATCAGGTGGGTGTGAAGGATTTTCCGGTCAGAGTAAGACTTCATATTCCCACATATAGGGCACATATAGGGCATGGACAACACATAAAACCATGCTGCTTGTTTGCCTCAGCCACTTCGAGAAAATCATGCACGCCCTTAATGTACTCGGAGGTGTGTCTTTCACCGTACATCCATTGCCGGTTCATCTCAAGGCATTATATATAATTATGTGTCAAAAATCATTACGTAACATCATGAATAGATAATTAAGTGACCAAATTAATAGAAGTTCATCATCACATTAAAACCAAAGTACATACATAGTTCTGATCTAACAACATAAAGCTCTGCAGAGCATCTAAATTAATTAAACCATACATTGAAACTATGTAAAACATTTCTATGTGAAACAAATGCGATCATAATCGCAACCAAGGTAACAATCGATCCAACGGCATAATGATACCAAGCCTCGGTATGAATAGCATATTTTCTAATCTTTCTAATCTTCAAGCGCATTGCATCCATCTTGATCTTGTGATCATCGACGACATCCGCAACATGCAACTCCAATATCATCTTCTCCTCCTCAATTTTTCTTATTTTTTCCTTCAAGAAATTGTTTTCTTCTTCAACTAAATTTAACCTCTCGACAATAGGGTCGGTTGGGATTTCCGTTCAACAACCTCCTAGATAAATAAAATCTATGTCACGTTGGTCAGCATAATTTTCATAAACAATAAATGAACCAATATATACCACATCCGAATCATAGATGTGGATTTAGGGCCGACGGGGTGGATACCAAAACCATCGCACTATATAAGATGCAATAATAAAAGTAAGAAAATAATACAAGTATCTATCTAAACATACAAGTAAGAATATTTTCCTTTCGTAAAGAAGATAAGAACAAGAGGCTCACCACGGTGGAAAGCCAGCCGATGAGATCGGCGCGCAAGCGATCGACGGCGGTGAAGACGGAGACGGACGTGATGCACCGCTAAACCTAGACAAATATTGAGGAAAATGGAGTTTGGAGGTCGAGCTTGGAGAGGAGAAAGTTAAGTAGTGTGGCTCGGGCATTCATCGAACACCTCGTGTGCATAGGAGGTGAGCTAGAGCACCACAAAGCTCTCCAATGGCCGGCAGAAAAACAGAGCAGTTGAAGTGCTCGTCATGGGCGAGGGGTATATATAGGCAATTCATTGGTCCCGGTTCGTGGCATGAACCGACTAAAGGGCAGCCTTTGGTCCCGGTTCAAGCCACCAACCGACCAATGGTGGTGGGCCAGAGAGAGGCCCATTGGTCCCGGGTTCGTCCCACCAACCGGGACCAAAAGGTCCAGACGAACCGGGACCAATGGCCCACGTGGTCCTACCGACCCACAGGGCTCATGAACCGGTCCAATGTTTCATGGGTCCCGGTTCTTGATTGAACCGACTAATGGGCTGACCTGCCCGGACCATTGCCCCTTCTCTACTAGTGATGGGGATCGCCAGACTCTGCCGACGGGACGTGTGCACTGGGTTCAACCCAAATGTCACATTCCCCATGGACACCCGGCCCATCGCACGCCTCGCCCGCCTTCACCGACGCGTGCAAGTACCCTCCATACAACTACTGCAGCCACAGACGCTGCGTCCTTCCACGACGCCTCCTCTCCGCCATTGCGCACTGCCCTTTTCGCACCTCGACGACGCCGGCGAGACCGAGGCCGACATGGACGACATCATCTCGGAAGGATCGGCCGCGGCCGCCGCGTCTCCCGGGTTTACCGCGGATGAGGCGGTGGATCTCAGTGGCGGAGCAGGAGGAGCAGGAGGAAGAGGACGGCGAGCTCGGCTACGTCTACGGCGACAAGGAGCAGGAGGAGCAGGAGGAAGAGGACGGGGAGGAGGACGAGGAGGAGGAGGAGCCGGCAAGGAGGCGCGAAGAAGAAGCGGACGGCCAGGTCAGCCGAGCCGCGCATCAAGTGGGCGTCCAAGGAGGAGGAATGCCTCGCCGAGGCATGGAAAGTCGTCTTCCTCGACCCGACCACCGGCGCGAACCAGAGCATCGAGACGCATCGGCACGATCAAGGCCGAGTTCGACGAGCGCAAGCTCGCCGATCCCTTACTTCAAAGTCGCCTACATGCAGCGCTGGTCGGCGCGATGGCGAACCATTGGGGCGCATCCAGGGGCGTGCAACAAATGGCATGGTGTCGTCGAGGAGGTGGCCGCCGCTGGAGAGCGGGCGCCAACATTGAGGATCAGGTATGCCACGCCGTCTCCCCTGCTCTTCGCTGCAGCGCCCACCAACTGTTTGTTCGTCCCCGCACAGTTGTTGCGCTTGTTCGGCCTGTATAGGCAGAGCAACAACGACGCCGAGTTCAAGTACCTCCATGTTTACAAGCGCATTGACAAGTGCGACAAGTGGGCGGAAGTCCGGCGCAACCTCGAGAAGGCCAAGGAGACATACAAGCCGGACGCGCCGGCTCCGGGCGCGTCAGAAGGGCGGCCGGACGGCAACAAAGGTGCCAAGAAGGGGAAACACGCCGACGCGGCCACCGCTCGCGTGCAGGAATCCATCCAAGACCGCCGCCGACGACAGTGCCCGAGCCGCCCTTCGTGAAGAGAAGACCGAGGCGCGGTGGTCGGCGTTGATGTCGACAAGCGCCGTCCAGCTCGACCTACTCCGAACCAACGTCGCCGCGAAGAAGAGGAACACCGACCTGGCTTTCCTGCTGGGCGGGCGGACATGCTCCAGAGCACCGACGAGGCGGTCAAGGCGTGGTACATGGCGCATGCCGGCCTCATCCTGGACCAGCTTCCCTCGATGACGCCGACCCCGCCCACGCCCACGCCGACGCCCCCGCCAAGCCCGACCGATGATGCCCCCGAGACAGCCCGCACCGCAGAAGCCACGACGCCAAGCACAGAGACCCGTCAAGCCTCACAAGACGCCGACTCCGGCGACGCCGGAGGCCGACCTCGCCGTCTGATGCGCGCTTCCGTTCTGATTTTTGTACGCCGAACTTTTCATCGATCGCCGATCACCGCTTGATCGCCGGATTGTGGCGTTTATTTTTGGGCGCGGGAATGAACTACGTTTGAATTTGCCAAGGCTGGGGGGCGCCTGGGGGCGTGGTTGGGAGCTAGGCCGCCCGCAGGGGCCGAACTAGCGCCAGCTCGCCCCGAGGGCGCAGTTTTTCGGCGCCCTGGGGGGGCAAACGGCTGGAGATGCTTTAAGACAGCAGATTGAGCATGTTCAGTTATTCCTTTCCATGTAGATAACAAGGGATCAAGGTCCTTGTTTAACTCCTCCCAAGAATGGCAGGCGGCAACTGTACGAGCCGTCAGAGTAAATCCAGGAGGTCATAATAACTTTGTAATGCCCTTCAACCGGGTGCGTTCTATCCTAGTAATCTTTTTTGAAACTCCAACTTTGTTGCCACGGGAGACCAATATCTGCAATTGCAAATAGAAGGCTCTTGAAATATGGTTTCCCCCCACTTTATATTACAAAGCAAATCACATTGCTGGGGCGAACAACACATCAAGTCCAAAGATAAAACAAGAAGAAGAAGAGAGAAACAAATACCAACAATGGCAGCTTGACGACACGTGAATGACCCGCCACCGCTGCGCCCTCCTAAGTTGTCCCACCACGTACCCAACACTCCGGAGCGCCTGGCATCAAGCAACACCTTCAGGAAGGATAGCGACGACAACGACGCTGTTGCCCGGACTTGTCCTAGGGATTCCCCCGACACGCGGAGGAAGAAGGTGAAAGGGGTCACCCGACGCCCTCCAAGGAGGGTGACGACACCCACAGGCGTCACCGCGTCGGAGTCGGATGAGCCGACATGGATTTCTCCCACCCCCAGAACACCACTACCCAATCGCTCCGAAGTCTCCCACCCAGCCCGCTTCCCCACCTGCCTGCGCCACAACGGTCTTGAAGCCACCCACGCTGCCTCACTGAGGCCACCACCACGAGGCCTAGAGGACGAAAAATGAGAACGCATGGAGCCAGGGGCGGCAGCACCGTGGCCGAGCGGGAGGGGACAACCTCCACCGCCGTCGCACCAGAGGCCAGTTCCTCCAGCGCCATCGTGGTAGCCGGCCGGACGCCGCGGCAGGAGGCAATCCAGGCCACCCGCCCGCCAGGCTCAGATCGAAAGCACGCAAAGACTCGCCGCCACGCTGCAGCAAGTCGGACGACAGCGCCGCCACCACCCAAGATTCCGACGCCCAACCTCCGCCTCCAGGAAGCTACGCCGTTGATCAGAGCCGCCGGCCCGCCCCGGCCCTGTTGGGGCCCAAAGGGGACCTCAGGCCCCATCTGGGCCGAGCGGGCGGCGCCAGCCCACACCACCGCGGAGCTCCGCCACCAACGGTCACACCCATGCCTCCGACCACCGACTCCAGCGGGCGAGCCAGGCCGCCGCCGCCGCACCATCACCGCCTGGACGCACCTCCTGAAATAGCGCCCCACGCAGGATCCACCGCAGGAGGGGAAAAGCGTCGCTGGCCGCGCCAGCGCCGCCCGGGCCGAGCCAGCGGGCGCACGCCGCGACGGCGGGAGAGGGAGGGTGGGGAGCGCTTAGGAAGATGGATCGACGGGCCCCCTGCTGGGGACGAATGCGTCCCATGAGGGGTCGAGGTCAAACACCTGCCAATTGCTGGTTGGAAGGCTAATTACGAAGTTTAAAAAGTTTCTACCTATGCACCATACAGATTTTGGTTTGTCAGAAGAAGGGCATTCTTCGGAAAGTTTTGGTACTTAGACCTGCCCTTCATAGCCAGGAGGATGGGGCGTCGCGTCACTTTTGGCAGTTTGACAGCACAGAGATTCTGAATTTGGGCTCCAGCAGCAAGGAGCGAATAGGGAAGAATGTGTTCTTCGTCAAGTTCTCTACCTTGAGGGCTGAGCAGTTGAAGCACATGAATCATCTCTTCCGCACAGGACCCATATTACTTAGATGGCAATGAACAAGTGACACACAAAACATATATTGTCTAACAGTACAATAACAGTGTGTATCATAGAAACGTACATTGTCTAACAGTACAACAACAATTTGCAATACAGAAACATATTTCTATCAGTACAGCAACAATCTGCATCACAGAAACATACATTGTCTAATAGTACAACAACAATTTGCAACATTTCTAAGAGTACAACAACCAGAGACGGACACCGTCGAGCTCTAGGGTGGCACGCAGCAGTGGATCGCCATGCAGTTGAACATTCAACATCCATCAGCCAGAATTGGGAAAAGTACAACATAATACATTATTCAGCAAATGAAGCGATTGACTCCTGAAAGTCCAGTTCACAGGGCAATTTCCACACGCAGACCCAAGAAGCCATGTCTGCATCTCCAACACACATGCGCAGCAATCGATCTCATAAGTCGAACAAATTTGAACTGCTCATCCTGAAAAATGCCACATTATATACTCTGCAGTACAAATTTGTAATGCTCAATAATTTATATACCAGTACAAAGTAAATCAGAAAATATTTCATTCTGCTAGCACTTAGAGATAAGCTTACCTACTCTATTTGTATACCACGAGAGCATATCTGTCTGGATAAACATATTATGCATTGTGCAAAACTTCTGCTTCACCATGTCCACCACCAAAGCCTGTACCTACAAGCATATGAAGTCAGGGAACGAACAAGATTCTAGCGATAAGAAAAAAGAAAAGATATGATGGGACCTCAATGAGATATTAAGATAAACTCAAGTATAATCTGAGGAAAACAACTCAGGTATTTTTTTTTTTTTGGATGTAAGCTTAGGTCTGATACAACATTAGGAATAGGCAAACAGAAAACCCATCTACTACTGCCCCCGATCAGGTTTATAGGGCCATCAGGCAGATTCGGCAAAACCAAGCAAGGGCAATGGGGCTAGAGTCGTAGAGATCGGCCTTTCTATTTTAGTAGGGGCCAACGAGTGCACACTCTTCGCTGGGAAATAAATCCACTAAATTTCCTCTTTAATCGCATGATTAATTCGTTGATCATTCAGATTACACATCAATTGATGCTAAAAACTTACCCCAGCTCTCTCGCTTATGCCGCATCGCACACCGGCTCTTTCAAAGCAACTCGTTCATTCATGTCAGATGCATGCCCAGTCGGAGAATCATCAATCACACTTTCACTGGCTGCTGATCTAAATAAGTGTCTTAGATTTGAGAGATGGCATTAAAGTTCTGGAGAGCAGGTGTGATTCAAATTCCATTCCTCACGGGTTATAAATTCAGGCAGCTTCTCCATTTTCTTTGTTTTGGGGAATCAAAAAAGAAGAAGAATATGCACTCTCGGACTATTAGCTGATCAGAGTGGACAAGTTATCCAAAATTACTCTTAATCTCGCTCCATGCTATGTTGGACAAAAATATATACCCATACCAACATATTCACAAAGTGACGATGACTATTCCCTTCTTAAAATAAATTTAACCAGAAAAGATGAAATGAACTCTATTTATTAATTATCTCTGCCACAAATGAAATTGCCTATTGCCACAGGACTATTTCTAAAGTAGTAAAAAATAAACAGCATTCACAACCTGCTCATTAGCATTTAGCAGTTAACTAAAACCTTGGAAATTAAAGATGGTAAGCGCACTGGCGGCATGGAGGAACGCAGGTCTGTGGCTGCATGAAGAAGGCGTGGACAGGCACATATGCAGAGTCAGTGGTGAAAGAGAGATGGCTAGATGAGGAGAGCAAGCAGCAGCCAGTAGCCCAGCACACGGCGGTTCATAGGAAACAACATGGAGACACCGCACTCTTCATGGCGATTAAAAGCGGCCACACAACTGGCAGCACTATCCGATCAAACAGTTGGTGAAGGATTGGAAATTAGATTTGTCCCAAAATCAGTTTTGCCAGACTAAACCCTCTTAAATGAATCAGATTTTACTGTACTTCTAACACTCTACAAGGAGTACTAGGTACCATGAATTCTCTCAAACAATATGGAATGGAAGAAATGTAACTAGCTTCTAAGCTTCAGAATGTGCCAATTTTGCTACCTATCCATTTAGTGCAAAGTACCTAGTTTTCTTAATGTAATTGTCTTCAGTTTCCAAACCATTATAAACACTTGCACTGCATGCTATGCACCAATACTAACATTATATAATTGTCGAATATATCATCTAGTTCAGTTATTATAGAAAAAAATGCATATTTTCCTTCACTGTTTTATAAGGGAACTCAACATCAAGGTCACCAGGGAGTTCAATTAATTAAGGGAAGTCGACATCAGAATACATAGTTACAATATTACAACTTGCTACAGAGGCATAATTAGCTAGCTACCTTGTTTTTCAAGGCATAATCATCACATAGAATGTCAAAAGACAATCGATTATAAATAAAACAAAATGAAACAAAAAACTAAAAAGATCATCAGGCATAGAAAAGAAGGTGACATGAGTGTTAGCTTAATGCTAAAGAATGGAACACAAATCCATTAACCCAATTATCAAAAATAAATTGGTTTAGGAATGCTATTACCTGCAGCGTAGACACATTCAAATGCATGGACGAATTCATGCACGTCAAATATGTGCTCGTGGGTCCTGGGAAGTTTCTTTAACTGCAATGAGTCAAGCTCAAACATAAACAGGCCAATAAACGTCTTCAAGAGTATCACATTATTCTTCTCAGCAAACCCTAGTATCCCTGTGCCTCCTTATGTTCATTCTCGCAAAGTAGTTTGTACTTCTTCTCTTCATTCAGTGAAAGTAGCTTGTCCAGCTCAATGACTCTTTCAATCATCCATGAACCAACGCCATCACAATCTTTCTTCCAGTTGTATAACACAGCCTTGTAGTCCCACTTTAACAGACAGAGGAAACCAAGCCCACCCCCATCAGCCTGCAAAATCGAGTAGTGGCTCCTGTGCATCATATGCAATTGCCGCGGCACAGGTATCACAATTAATCTCTCCGTACCCAAATCAAACTCAACGATGCTTGATGAACTACCAACAAGGATCCAGTAAAGCGAATTCCCAGCGAGCACAGCGGGCTTGGCCATTTCTCCTAAGAAGTCCCAGGATGGAAGCAATGTGGAGGTGGGATCACCCCATTCGCGGGTCTCGGACGAGTAAATCCAGGAGAACAATCTTCTATTTTGTTTTTCCTCCTCTGCCATCAACAAGACTACCTGGAACTGGTCTAATCTGGCACGGCGAAGCACCGCCCCGTTGTTCCACCATGAGAGCTTAGCATCATCAGGCGCCAGGGGAATGGGGATGCGGTGCTGGTCGCCGCTGACAGGATCCCACACCAGCATCGGGCGCCACGATGCCAGGGGTGTTTTTGTTTTCTCGGGGCATCTCCAAGGTAGCCGGAGAATGAGGACGAGACCATCGCGGCATCCAAGGAGCGCGCGGTAGCCGTCCTCTGGGTCGGCCGGCAGCAGAAGGTCTCCGGCCATCCGGCAGACGATTGGGGCGATCCATGGTGGGTACGAAGTAGATGTGGTGAGAACTTCCCTCAGCGTAACTAATATTGAAGAAACCGAGAGGAGGAGCGTTGCGGCGGTGGTGGAGGCGGAAGCGGCGGAGGAAACTGGGATCTGAGACGAGGCTACGCCAGGGATTGCACACGAGGGAGGCGCGCGGGAGGGAGGACGGCTGCGGCGGGAGGCGGAGGAGAACCTCGGGGAGCAGATCCTTGTCCTCCAGCGGCTGCGCCGCCGTCGACCGGAGGCGGCGATGGCTCGTCATCTCTCCCCTCCCGATCCCGGGTGCTCCTCGTGCGGGAAGTCAAATCTGAGATTGTGGTGTGTGCTGTAGAGGACTAGGGCGAGACTCGCAGATGCGAGTCTGCGACTGAAGTCCAAGTCTTCGTATTGTTTTTCCCGAGAGGGAAAGCCCGTGATAGCCACACAAAGCCCACTATGGTCAACCGAAAACAGATTAATACTAGTAGAAGTTACCAAGGGATCTTTGTCTCAAAAAAAAAAGTTACCAAGGGATCACCTAAAAAAAAAGTTACCAAGGGTTACAAGAACGTCTCTTGTTTTATCACAGTTCCGACCCCTTAGTCTCGGGCTCTCGCCAATGTCCTTCACAAGATAGCATAAAAAAAGATAGCGAACAGATTGTATCTAATATTGCCTAATATTATTTCGGATGAACAGTCAACCTTTTTACCACTGAAGTCAGAGGTTGGATGAAGAAGTTGTTGTCTCTCAGGGAAGGAGGTACTGAAGGTCAGAAGGACAGATGGCACTATTCAGAGAGTGTTTGCAGCTTTGTGAACTTGAGGATCTTGGCTTCTCTGGTATGCCGTTTACATATGATAATGGGCAATATGGAAATAATAATATTAAGGTGCGATTGGACCGAGCATGCGCTGATGAGCGATGGAGGGACTTATTTCCGCCACTAAGGTGGTGCACGTGGTGTCTTCATGTTCGGACCATTGTCCGTTGGTGATCCAAGTAGTACCGACTTTTGACCAGCGACGTCCCTCTGTTCCTAGGTACGAGATCATGTGGGAGAGGGATTCAGCCCTCCCACATATAGTGTCCCAGTCATGGGCAAAATCAAATCCCCAAGGTAACTTGGGTTCCGTTGCTGCTTCCTTGAAACAGATGATGATGAGCTTGCGTTCTTGGAGCAAGCGTAATTTTGGTCATGTTAACCATGAGATAGAAAAACTGCGCCTGAACTCACCAATTTGCAGGAGGGTAATGCAGATAGATATGTTGTAAAACAAAAGATGAATGCCCTGGATGAACTCTTGTATAGGGAAGAGATGATGTGGCTTCAGCGGTCACGAATTATGTGAAAGCTTAAGGAAGGTGAACGAATACAGAATATTTGCATCGGAGAGCGGTATGGAGATCACGCCCGTAACCATATTCAGCGACTCACGTTAAGATTGATGGCACATGGTGCGATGTTCCGTCGAGAGATGGAAAGGATGGCCTCGTCTTATTTTCAGGAGGTGTATACAAAAGACCCAACGCCTCGTCTGGAGAGCTGTTGGATTGCATACAGCCAAAAGTGACGGAGGTAATGAATGCAAACTTATGTGCACCTTTTTCGAAAAGGAAATATCGGATGCGTTATTCCAGATCGCCCCTAAAGGCACCAGGTGCATGATGGTTTCCGCACGCTTTCTATCAACGCAACTGGGCTGTCTTGAAGGGTCAAATTATTGCTGCGGTATTGGACTTCTTTCATATCGATCATGCCCGATGGGGTGAATGATACGGCCATTGTTCTAATTCCAAAAGTTCCACATCCGAAGGAGCTAAAGGATTTTAGGCCAATTAGCCTATGTAATGTCATATATAAAATTGTCTCTAAGTGTTTGGTCAACCGATTAAGGCCCCATTTTGTCCGAAAGTTAATATCGGAGAACCAAAGTGCTTTTATCCTGTGAAGGTTGATCTTCGATAATTCTATCATTGCTTTTGAGTGTATTGATTATATCCAAAATCTGAAGGCTAATTCACTGGCATGTTGTGCTTACAAGCTTGATCTTTCCAAGGCTTATGATAGGGCGGATTGGGAGTTTCTGGAGAAGGCCCTACTTAAGTGGGGGTTCTCACATCAAGGATTTCATGGATAATGGCATGTGTTTGTTCAGTGAGATACTCGTGAAGTTTAATGGGAAACTTTTAAATTCTTTCATACTCTTCACGAGGACTTCGACAAGGTGATCCCTTATCTCCGCTTTTGTTTCTATTTGTGGTCGATGCTTTCTCCGCTCTTGTCAACAGAGCAATTATGGACGGGAGTATGGAAGGTGTAAGGATATGTAGACGTGCACCAGTGATCTCTCATTTATTATTTGCGGATGATTCTCTATTATTTTTCCGGGCTTCCGAACAACAAGCTACAATTGTCAAAGGTTTGTTGAACACTTATGCAGTGGCTACGGGTCAACTTATTAACCCTTCAAAGTGTTCCATCCTTTTTTCTGATAACTGTTCGGAGACAAAGGCAAATGGGGTTAAAGGAATCCTAGATATTACAAAAGAGGTCTTTGAGCCAAAGTATTTGGGCCTTCCAAAGTGCTGTAAGGTAGGATGCACAAAGGTAGGTTTGAAACAACTCAAGCGAGAATTAGTAAGAAGCTAGTGGATTGGAGTGAGCAATTCATGTCCTCGGGCAATAAGGAGATTCTAATTAAGTCTGCTATGCAAGCTATCCCCACATATGTTATGAGTGTCTTCAAATTGCTCGCTTCAGGTGCGATGATTTAACACGCATGATGAGACAATATTGGTAGGGAGTTGATAAAGGAAAGAGAAAATGGCTTGGCTCAGTTGGGATAAAATGCGCCTTCCAAAATCGAAGGGGGCATGGGGTTCGAGATATGCTGCTTTCAACCAAGCCCTGCTAGCTAAACAAAGCGTGGCGGTTGATTGAAACCCCGGATAGTTTGTGTGCTCATTGCTTCGAGCAAAATATTATCCAAACGGAAATATTCTGGATACGGTGTTCATCGCTATTCTTCGGGTTGTCCTGAAAGGCATTGAGTATGGCCTTCAGCTATTGAAAAAGGAATTATTTGGAGAATTGGTGATGGCTCTATGGTACGTGCGTGGCGGGATCCTTGGATACCTAGGGGTAACGACTCACGACCGATCACTCCAAAAAGAAACTGTCGGTTTAATCGAAGTTTCAGATTTCCTTTTGATAATGGTGGATGGAATCTGGAGCATCTCGAGCAGCATTTCGGGATGTGGATGTGCAACGAATTTTGAGGATACGACGTCGCCGAGGAATCGTGTTGATTTCCTTGCTTGGTTCCCGTGAGAAATCTGGACGCTTTTATCGTTAAAAGTGCCTATCGCCTTGCAACGAAAGATCATGATGATTCATTTATGGTGGGGCATCTAGTATACATCCGTAGGGAGAACGATCTATATGGAATTTTATATGGCGAGCTAAAGTCCCTCTCAAGATGAGGATAACTGCATGGAAGGCCGTCGGGAGCTCTTGCAACAGAACAAAACAAGTTGTTTCGCCATCCGGCACCACAGATCGCTGTCGGGTGTGTTGTCGTGAAAGTGAAGACTCCTTTCATGCGCTGGTTTGCGTGCACTCAGCGGCGTCTGGTTTGGCAAAGCATGCGTGGAATATGGCCGTTGCAGGTATGATGTGCTAGTAGATAACGGCAAAGAGTGGATATTGCATGTATTGGCGACATGTGATAACAAAACCCGTGATATGGTAATTCTGCTTGTATGGAGGATATGGCAGCTACGTAATGACGTTGTGCATGGGAAAGAAGTACCACCCATTGAGGTTACTTTGGATTTTCTAGATAGTTACTACAAATCACTTGATCTTGCCAGGAATCATAGTATGGAGGAGATTATTAAAGGTAAAATGTTAATAGGGGAGGAGGTAGTACGTCCAATGGTACATCGATGAGGCATACAACTCCTTGGCCACATCCTCCGCCAACCGGACTGCCTTGTCTCTGTTGATGGCTCTTACTCATCTCGTGATGGCAAAGTATGGGTGTTGGTATGATTTTGCGGCGTGACGACGGATCGGTAATTTTTGCCGCCTACCGTGTTATTTTTAATTGTAACGAGGCGTTGGAGGCGGAGATTCATGCACTTATGCAGGGATGGCCTAAGCGTTACAACATACGTAACGGCAAGTAATGGTGCAATCTGATTCTTCCGGTTGCTATCAATCCTCTCAAGTGATAGCTTGTCTCGCTCGCTTATGGACACCTAGTAGCAGAAATCAAGACATTGATGAATGAAAGGGAGTGTGTTCCACAGAAAATTAGTAGAGCTCAAAACAGGGTAGCAAATTGTATGGCAAACTATAGCCGTATTGAGTCATGTACTGCGGTGTGGATGTGCAGATGTCCTCCATGTTGTGAGGACTTATTGTCTCTCGATTGTAACCCTATAAGTTTGGAATAAAACTCCCATATGATTTCGCAAAAAAAAAGGAGGTACTGATAAAGTTAGTCGCACAGGCAATTCCCATATATTCTATGGCGTGGTTCAGTCTTTCTAGGGGTCTTTGCGAGAGTGTGACGTCGATCATACGACAGTTTTGGTGGGGAAGCAAACACATCAGACGGGAACCTTGTTAGGTATCATGGGATGTAATTACCTGGCCGAAAATTCTTTGTTGGGGCTGGACAGCAACAATGCGCTGCACAAATTCACCGACATGGCAAATATGCACACTACACAGCCCCCTTCACTTGTGATGAACTTTGAGGACAGCTTCAACCAACAAGTAAGCAGCGGAATAACACAAACAACATGCACATGTGACACAGGATTTAACATGGAAAAACCTCCTCAACTTGAGGAGTAAAAAACCACGGCTGTGGACCCACCGGTCCACACAACTTCACTATAAGAATGATGAGTGCAAAGTGTTCTCTAGAACTTCTAGAGAGATTTACAACACACTCTCCACGTTGCCAACCGGCAACAGCAACTACAACCACAAGAAGTAAGATTTCAGCAAAGCAGAGTTTACACAGCTTCAGTACCTTCAAGTGTTTTGCAAAATGCTCTTAAACCGCTGAACCAAACAGCACCAAATTTGGTAGACAAGTAGACACACGAGTTCCTGAGGTCCCCTCCAAATTTCAGCTCAATCGGACATCGTTTGCCTACCCAAATTGTTCGTCTCCCAAAACTACTCTGTTCTGAAACTGCAGCAGTCAGAGCTGACAAAACCACTCTCAAATCTAGTTCTCCACTGACCCAATCCTCAAACCAGCTAACCAAATCGAAGTATTCAATGTAAGGACCGAGCTCACCAAGTTTGGGGTCGATCCAAGCACGTTTGAGCCTCCAATCACCAGCTTGAACACTGTCTAGTCAGATGCAACAAATCTGGACAGAACCTCTGCTTCTTCTTCTTCCTCTCTCTCAGGTTATGTTTTCTCTTGTGTGCTCTCTCTCTCACTCTCACGAATGGCAGCCACCACCAGAAAGGGGTGGAGTGGCTAGATTTTCTTCTTGCTTCACTTCCCTTGGAAGCGCTCTCAACTGTTGGATGCAGCCAAGATCAACGGGCCGACATGTGTTGGACTTATGGGCTGATGTTGGGCTGCCAACACACCTCCATGTGGAGGGACTTAGCCCAACAAACACCCCCTCCCAACATCATGGAGGGTCTCACTGCCTTCCGACAGCCATGCCAGCGAGCCGGCAGCATACTTCGAGCTTCTTCCTTGTCACCACTTTAGTCAACATATCAGCCCCATTGTCATCGGTGTGAACCTTCTCAAGTTGCATTTTCTTGGAATACAACATATCTCGAATCCAATGATAACGGACTTCTATATGCTTAGACCCTGAATGAAAACTTGCATTCTTACTCAAGTGAATAGCACTTTGGTTGTCACAAAACAACACATACTTGTCTTGCTTAAAACCAAGCTCACAAGCCAACCGTTTCAGCCACAATAGCTCTTTGCTCGCCTCTGTTACAGCAATGAATTCAGCTTCAGTTTTATTCAATTCCACACACTTCTGCAGCCTGCTTTGCCATGGCACCGCTCCCCCTGCATAGGTAACCAAGTAACCTGAGGTAGACTTCCTTCGGTCAACATCTCCAGCCATGTCAGAATCTGAAAAAGCAATCAGCTTTGCCTCACCATCAACAAGGCAAAGTTTCAGACTTGTGCTGCCCCGGAGATATCTCAAAATCCACTTCACGGCTTCCCAATGAGGTCTTCCTGGATTGGACATAAATCTGACAAGATTACTAAGCGCATGGGCAATGTCAGGCCTTGTACACACCATAGCATACATCAAACTCCCAACCGCAGAAGCATAAGGAACATGATGCATTTTCTTTTTCTGATCATCAGTGGTAGGACATTGCTTTCTGCTCAACTTGAAATGGGCTGCTAGTGGACAACTTACAACTTTAGCATTTTCCATCCTGAACTTCTGAAGTACCTTCTCAATATACTTCTCTTGAGACAAGTACAACTTGTTGCAATTTACATCTCGCTCAATTCTCATTCCGAGAATGTTCTTTGCCGGACCTAAGTCTTTCATAGCAAAACATTTGCTCAACTCCTTTTTCAACTTAGCAATCCTAGAGACATTCTTGCCAACAATCAGTATATCATCAACATAGAGCAATAATATGATGAAATCATCACCTGAGAACCTCTGAATAAACACACAATGGTCTGAGCTACACTTCTTGTAGCCTTGCTCCCCCTTGACAGTTTCAAACTTCGTGTACCATTGTCTTGGTGCTTGTTTCAGGCCATAGAGACTTTTCTTCAGCTTGCACACTTAGTCTTCTTTGCCTTTCACAAGAAACCCCTCAGGTTGCTCCATTGATATTTCTTCCTCCAACTCACCATGAAGGAATGCAGTCTTCACATCCATTTGCTCAACCTCCAAGTTGAGACTTGCTGCAATGCCAAGGATTACTCTTATGGATGTCATGTTCACAACCGGAGAAAAGATCTCATCATAGTCAATGCCTTTTCTCTGGCGAATCCTTTTACAACTAGCCCGGCTTTATACCTTGGATGTGATGTGTGCTCTTCTTGCTTGATTCTCAGAGACCCACTTGTTCTTCAAAATTTTCTTGCCCTTGGGCAACTTCACCAACTCATAAGTGTGATTCTTATGCAAGGAATCCATCTCTTCTTGCATAGCCTTTTTCCACTCCTTGTGCTCATCTTCCATTGCATCTGCAAAGCATTCAGCTTCTGAACCGTCAGACAATAACACCACGTATTGATCTGAGGGATACCTGCTGGAAGGAATTTGACCCCTGTTGGATCTTTTGAGTGGAGCGGTGGTGGACTTTCTGGTGCTGGTGCTTCCTGCTGATCCGGATCATCACCTTCAAAGATCATACTCTACTCTTCTGCTGCTGTTGCGGAGCTTCTTCTTCACCTGCACCACCATGTGCATCACCATGTACATCTTCTCGTGATCTGCTTCAACTTGCACGGAGCTGGAGCTGCAGGAACTGGGTCGAATCAATCATATCTTGCTGCTTCCGAGGAGGAACCTGCCCTTTGTCTTCACAATATCCTCAATTGTTTGGTCTTCAGCAAACACAACATCACGGCTTCTCACAACTTTCCTTGCTATAGGGTCAAATAGCTTGTAGCCAAACCATTGTTCGGGAATTCGTAATCGGTAACTACTCGATTGACTATTGATTAGCGATTAATCGGTTAATCGCCATTTAATCAATTAATCGGTCGATCATTAATCGGCTGCACATGAGAATATATTGGCAACATGTAACAAGTTTTTCACTTATTGTACCACATAATCCAATGCTCACAACTACGTATTATACATTTATACTAAAATATAATGTCGTAGGCATATAAAAATTATGGACAAGAGGTAGAATTGTTACCTCGCCAGTTTGGTCATGATGCATCCAAACTGGAAGGCAACAAACCTACATAATTGATGATAGATATGCATTTGTATATGCTCTAAACTTGTCAAGATAAATGAGTAAATGACAGCCATACATGTGACAACAAGCAGCCACACATGAGACATGATAAGATAAATTAAAATGAAAGCCACACAACTTGGCAATATGCAGCCACACATAACAACATAAATAGCAGCCACACATGTGAACATTGAATAATTCACTAAAAGGTTCAACACAAATAGCGTAACAAGATAAATAACCCCCTTTATTTATGGATGTCGCTTGAGTTACCTGACGATCACCGATTAATAGGTTTGACAACCGCTAATCGTCCCGACAACCGATTAAATGCTAGTTAATTGGCTTGACCATTTAATGAACCGAGTATGTGCTATTCGCCTCAGTTAGGCATTGATTAGTGATTAAATGGGCATTTAAATGGTAACTCGGCCGAGTTCTTGAACAATGAGCCAAACTCATCACCACCATAACCAAGAAAGATACACTGCCGGGTCTTCGAATCAGGCTTTGACCTTTCATCTTGAGGAATATGAACAAAGGCCTTGCACCCAAAAACCTTCAAGTGGTCATATGAGACGTCCTTGTCACACTGCACTTATTAGGAACATCTCCCTGCAAAGGATAACTTGGTGAGAGATTAATAAGATAAACTGCAGTCATCTAAGCCTCACCCCAAAAGTGTTTGCGTAGCTTTGCACTTGACAACAAGCATCTAACTCTCTCCACAATTGTCCTGTTCATCCTCTCGGCAAAGAAGACCATTCGGTTGTGGTGTCTTCGAGGGAGTAAATTGATGCCTAATACCTTGCTGGTTGCAATATGCATCAAATGGCCCAATGTACTCTCCTCCATTATCGGTCTTGAATGCACTTGATCTTCTTCTCGATTTCTCTCAACCGAGGCTTGGAATTGCTTGAATACACCTAGTACTTGATCTTTGGTCCTCAAAGTGAAGGCCCAAACTTTCTGGACAAGTCATCAATAAAAGTCACAAAGTACTTAGCACCACCAAGAGATTTTACCGACATTTTGCAAACATCGGAATGTATCAAGTCCAGCTTCTCGGTCTTCTTGTGAGGAGGTAGAGTCTTGAAGGCAACTCGGTGTTGCTTCCCTGCTAGACAATCTGAACATTTATTGATGTGAACTCCTTTCACACCCTTCAACAATTTTTTCTTCACTAGCACTGTCATCCCCTTCTCACTCATGTGCCCAAGTCCCTTGTTCCATAAAGCACAATGATCATCCTTCTCTAGTGCATTGACGGAAGCACTAAAGAGCTTAGCATGAACATGATACAAAACTGAGACCATTTTACCTCTTGCAACAATCATGTTGCCTTTGGTGAGCTTGTAACGCCTTTTCCAAAACTGCTCAAGTAATCATCTCCATCAAGCAAACCAACCGAGATAATATTGAGACGTAAGTGCCTCAACATGCCTCACAGATTCGAGGACTAACCTTGTACCATTTGCGGTCTCCAAATGCACATCTCCTTTTCTAATGATGGTTGCTCTATCATTGTTCCCCATCTTCACAACACAAAAATCACCTGATATATAGTTAGTGAAGAGCTCTCTGCGAGATGTAGCATGAATGGTAGCACCGCTGTCCGGTATCCAAATCATCTCGTCACCATCCACAAGGTTGACGGTTTCATCGTAAACAACAGTGATCCTCTCCTCATCGGTGGAACCAGATCTGCCCTCATTTTCTTCATGCATAACAAGCATGATATCCTCTTCATCGCAGATTCTCGGTTTCCTCTGTGTCACTATCACCGCCAACTTGCTTCCGATCTTGTTTCTTCTTTTTCTTTTGTCTTTCTTCCACTTGTCACATTGCCACTTAATGTGGCCCTTCCGATGGCGGTGATGGCACTCATAATCAGCATACTTACTTTTGGAGTTGCTCCTACCTCTTTCTGCCCCTTTATCTGGACCTCTGCTCTTGCTTCTGCCCCTGGACTGAGTGACCAACACCTCTGAATGGGAGGAAGAACTAGCTTCAGCCACCTTTCTGGATTCTTCATTTAGTACCCTCGTTTTCACAAGATTCCAAGTGACAACTCCATTAGGTGCTGAATTGCAAACCGTGACCTTAAAGGTCTCCCAGCTGTCCGATAATGAGCCTAGTAGCAGCAAAGCTCTCACTTCATGTTCAAATGTTATTCCCATTGAAGAAAGCTGATTCACATGATCTGCAATTAGAGTGCCCTCTTTGTACCTCAAGCACATCAATTGTTTGATCAAGAACATCTTGTTTGTACCTTCTTTCCGAGCAAACAACTCTTCCAATTACTGCCTAAGGTGCGTGCATGTGTCTCATCAATGATATGGTTCAAAACATTGTCATCGACCCATTGCCGAATAAACCCATAAGCTTGGCGATGAAGTACCCTCCATTGACCTTCCTCAATGCCCTCCGGCATCTCAGTGGAGAACACTGGCTTCCAGTATTCTTTCACATACAATAAGTCCTCCATCTTGCCCTTCCATGTTTGATAATTTGTACCATTCAAAGATATCATACTGCTGGTATTCACTTCCATCTTTCACCACAAAAACTCAGCAATTTGCACAAGCAAACCAAGGCTCTGATACCACTTTGTTGGGGCTGGACAGCAACAATGCGGTGGACAAATTCACCGACACGACAAATATGCACACTACACAGCCCCCTTCACTTGTGATGAACTTTGAGGACAGCTTCAACCAACAAGTAAGCAGCGGAATAACACAAACAACATGCACATGTGACACAGGATTTAACGTGGAAAAACCTCCTCAACTTGAGGAGTAAAAAACCACGGCTGTGGACCGACCGGTCCACACAACTTCACTATGAGAATGATGAGTACAAAGTGTTCTCTAGAACTTCTAGAGAGATTTACAACACACTCTCCACGTTGCCAACCGGCAACAGCAACTACAACCACAAGAAGTAAGATTTCAGCAAAGCAGAGTTTACACAGCTTTTGTACCCTTCAGTGTTTTGCAAACTGCTCTTAAACCGCTGAACCAAACAGCACCAAATTTGGCAGACAAGTAGACACACGAGTTCCTGAGATCCTCCAAATTTCAGCTCAATCGACATCGCTTGCCTACCCAAATTGTTCGTCTCCCAAAACTACTCTGTTCTGAAACTGCAGCAGTCGAGCTGACAAAACCACTCTCAAATCTAGTTCTCCACTGACCCAATCCTCAAACCAGCTAACCAAATCAAGTATTCAATGTAAGGACCGAGCTCACCAAGTTTGGGGTCGATCCAAGCACGCTTGAGCCTCCAATCACCGCCTTGAACATTGTCTAGTCAGATGCAAAGAAATCTGGACAGAACCTCTGCTTCTTCTTCTTCTCTCTCTCAGGTTGTGTTTTCTCTTGTGTGCTCTCTCTCTCACTCTCACGAATGGCAGCCACCACCAGCAAGGGATGGAGTGGCTAGGGTTTTCTTCTTGCTTCACTTCCCTTGGAAGCGCTCTCAACCATTGGATGCAGCGAAAATCAACGGCTGACATGTGTTGGACTTATGGGCTGATGTTGGGCTGCCAACACACCTCCATGTGGAGGGACTTAGCCAACAATTACCTGGCCAAAAAATCTTGGTGGATTGGGCTTCCGTGATCTTTAATCTTGTCTTGCTGTCCTGGCAAGCCTGGTTAGTTCTAAATGAGCCGAGCTCTTTGAGCGCCCGAATACTCAAAGCAGCATACTCTTCCTCTTGTTCGATTATTGACCCGAACTGGGACAACATCCCTCGCAAGTTTGGAGGGCCATCCTTGATGGGCGGGATATCATCGACCATGGAATCATAAGGAGAATCGGCGACGGAGCTACCACACGAGAATATGGACGCAAAACTGAATCCCGAGGCAAGGAGTTAGGAGTTATGAAACCTTTCACATCTTTGGTTGCAGACCCTCAGCGGCTTGTTTAAAAAAATATTGATCACTCTTCTGCGAGTTGGCACGAGGATCGGATCAGGGAATTTTTGTTTCATGTTGTTGCCGAAGCTATCTTACAAACCCCGTTGTGCACAAGATAGGTAGATGATGTCTGGAAATGGAATGAGGACACACAACGTCGCTTTTCGGTACCATCAACATATAAGATGATTGTCCG
This sequence comes from Aegilops bicornis, assembly GCA_021605145.1. Lineage (NCBI taxonomy): Eukaryota > Viridiplantae > Streptophyta > Magnoliopsida > Poales > Poaceae > Aegilops > Aegilops bicornis. The sequence goes on from JAHIAL010000160.1 coordinate 135,145, forward strand.
AACTAAGCTTAGCAGAGAAGCATGGTTAGACGTGAGACAAGATGTATCAAATTCGATGATAGGGGGCAAAGGGATGAATGTTTCTCTGGAAAACCTTGGTTGCATCAAAGTTGCGGGTGGTTACATGTCGCTTAGCTCAACACTCACTGCCTGTGAGTGATGTTCTTCATGCAAGAACATGCCAACATCTTGTGTTTGTCCTTTGTGCAGAGCTGCTGATAGTTGGGGCCACTCATTGATCGATCGCATTGCTTCATAGAGTGTCCTGGGCCTTGTCCAAAGGAGGAGATGGTCAATCATATGATCATGACGAGGGAACAAATGCTAAGCTATGGCTCTTTGCCATGAACAAGTCTGTACCGGCTAACCAATTTACCTTGTTGATAGTCACTTTGTGGGCTATTTGGAGTTCCTGAAGGAAAGCAATACACGAGGACAATTTTCAAACTTCATTTTCCATAGACAGGTTCGTTGCTTCGTACCTAGAGGACATAAACTTTATGCAGAACACAATGCCCAGATCGCCACTGCCGGACCAGACATAAAATCAATGCCGATGCGGCAGTTGCTAGGGATTTCGAGATCTCCATACGTTTAATTTGGACATGTTGGCAAAACAGGGTTGGGTACTTATCATTAATCTATGTGAGTCCAAAGATCAAAATACTATCCATATGGAAATGTGTTGATGGCAGGCCCAAAGAAAGGGTTCTCGTTCACATGGCGTAGTAGTTATATATGGTCTTAATACATTCAAGAGAGGTCACATTTTGAGGGTTGGATCGCACCCATATAAACACTAGTAAGCTTGTACACGTTTCACTAAAAACAGTGTTTGTTTGGGTGGTAGAAAAAACTATATCACATGGACCAATGAAGAAGGTGTAAATAATATAAAAGCTCAATGAATGTATGTACCAAGTGTATCTAGTACCACTAACAACTTTTAGCTATTTTTTGGCTTTATCATTAACATGTTTCTACCCTACTGTCCCATCAAGAAATTATCGTCTTTTGTTTATTGCCTAGCTCCATGGATGCAGTCACAAAGATATAAGTCATCTCCTTAGTTTTTCAAAGACACTAAAAAACCGATGTCAGAATTTTAAGCATAGCAACTCATATGTTTCTCATGGCAACTTATATTGGCGCGATGATGAAAATTTCAGTTTGCAAGCACGGCAATTTTCAGACAAAAAATTGAACTGAAGCGGATTTGTCATGCTCGCCAACTAAATTTGCCAACCGAGGAAAACAAAATTTGCCATGGTCAAAAAACTGGCATTACAATTGTATTGGATTCGTAGCCTTTAGCATACTCTATTCAAAAGATTTTGTGTTATATAAAAGTCTTGTGGTAGTAATGGTAGAACTTCCAAATCAGGCATTACTTATCTTAGCGGAGAAAGAACCCGCTTCGTCTCACCCAACCCGCTTGCTCAAGTGGGGGTGGGGGGCAGGGGGCGAACCCACGCGCAACCTCCTTCAACTCTCCACTGTCTCCCCTCTCTCCCTAATCGTCGGTGGGCAAAGCCTAACCGGCATCGGTGGCGGCAGGCTCCTCACCCCTCCTCGTGGTGTTTGCTGGTGCGGGGTAGCATCTGTGAGTGGAGGCGTGTGGCTAGGCAGGGCGGCGCGATGCGGCTGCATCAGAGGCGGACGAGTGGCGGTTCCTGTGGTGGAGGTGCGGGTGGCTACGCAGCGAGGGTTTAGGTGGAGCGTGCATGCGCAAGGCGGCGGTGGTGGGCCTCTCGTTCCACATCTAGATCGAGGGCTCGTCCGCCGGCCAGACGCAGCGGGCGCGCCGTGACGGGCATGGGATGCCGGAAGGTGTGGGGATTGGCATGCTCTACGGGCGCCGCTCCTCTGCAGTTGGTGCGGGAGCGGCACGGTCACCCCGGGATCTGAGTTCCGCTTGGGAGAGCCATGGGTGTCGGCCTTGAGCTAGCCAGGCTGGCCAGCTTCGCGGTGCAGCCTGTGGTGCGCTGGTGGGCTAGGGCTCGGGGTCGACGACCGGTGATTGTGCTGCGGGTTCTCCCTGGGAGCATGGAGGCGGAGCTGTGGTCGGCCGGTGGTGGCTTGGGCATGGTCGGCGGTGACCAAACCATGTGCGCAGAGTCGAGTTGGGGCGAGATTGCCAGAATGACTGCTAGGTGGCCGGAGTTGCTGGCCGCCGTGTGCAGCCCCTAGCGGTTGGGCCGGCGACCGCCCTGACTTGGTGTGTGCTGGCAGTAGGCCGGTGACATTGCTGAGCCGTCGGGTAGGAGTTTAACCTGGTCCTCCTACCCGGAGATCGTTGCTCCGTGTGTGTGGCTGGGTCACCTCTGGCTAGGCCAAGGTGGGTGCTTGCGGTCTGGTTGGAGAGGTGTCCTCACGCTATAGCATCAGTGGAGGTCTGTGGTAGTGGTGGTCGGGGCATCCGTGTTACGGTGGTTGGACCTGTAGGAGATATGCCCTAGAGGCAATAATAAATGATATTATTTATCTTCGAGTTCATAATTATGTTAATGTTCCATGCTATAACTGCAATGATTCTCGAGTCTGCAATATACACGAGGCTCGGAGGAAGACTCATATGCACGTGTGGAATAATAAACTGTAAGAAGTATTCCTAGTCTGGCCTCTAAGACTAGCTCAAGTGTTGCATGATGGTTATGTTTTCCTGATCATGGGCATGTCTATGCCATCAATTTTGAGGGCACAATGTTAAGAGAACATTTGTGTTGAATCGACCCGGATTGATGTTATGCTAAGATATACATTCGTCACAAGTTAATGGTGCATAAAACAGAGATGGTTAACGTTTGCATGATTCCTTAGACCATGAGAGTATCGAGTTTGTTCATGCTTGCTTCATGAACTTTGGGGTTTGTTAAACGTCATCCGTACAAGGGTGGCTATTATGGCGGCTTACGGGTTCATGGAAAAGTGTGCCAATTAACCTGATAGCTCAAGATTGGGATTTGCTCCTCTGACGAAGGAGAGATATTCTCGGGCCCTCTCGGTATTACTGTATCCATCATCGTCTGGCCAGACACAGTGTGATTTGATCACTGGGATGCGGGAACACGGAAACGAGAAAAGATAACAAAACCGGTAACGAGGTAACTTGGATGGTGGACAAATTGTTTGTCCACGGGGATGAAACAAATCTTACCTCGGGTGTTTGTGACATATCGCAAAGCAACAGGAATAGCTCACTGCAACTTTAGGTTCACTCAAATATTCATTCGTGTGGGTATAGGGGTCAATATGGGTGTCCACGGCTCCGATATTGATCATTGATCGGAAGGGGTTCCGGGTCATGTCTATACTTCACCGAACCTATAGGGTCACACGCTTAAGGGTCATCTATCTGCTGAATACTAGACAGGGAGTCTGAGAGAAAATCATCAAAAAAGTTTCGGACACCGAAAAGTTTCGGACAGCAGAAAACTTCCGCAGAGAGAGGTCACCGGATGAGTTTCGGTGAAACCAAAATAGTTGTTTCGGGGTATGCCATTAAGTCAAAATGGTTTCGGCACATGCCTGATAATTCTTGGAGGGTGCAAGAATCATTCTGGAAACTTTTGGAATTTTCATAAATAAAACCGGAAATGTTCCGAGTCTGCAGGAACCGGTTTAGATGCTTTTCGCAGATGAAAATCACTAAACTGGAATTGTTCGAAACGCGTTGAAAATTATTATGGTGGAGTACTGGAAATGTTCTAAGCCCACATAAATATTTCCAGTTTGAACGAACGCTGAAAAATGTCACTGTGAATAGTGAAAATGCTTTTTGGGATATTTTATGGAAAGCCACCTTTTGGGGCTTTGCCCAAAAGATCTAGGGATGACATGGATGGATTGGGAGGCCCTCATGGGGGCCCCCAAGGGGTGTGGCTGGCCACACTTGGGGCTCCACCTTGGAGCCCCTCTTGTTCCTTTGTTTCACTCTTATGCCCTTGAGGAAGGACTTCATTCATGTGCATTTTGGGTTTTTGTGTTAAACTACCCTACCCCTTGGCATTTCCTATAAATAGAGGTGGAGGGGCAGCCGTCCACACTCACTCTTTCTCACATACAAGTGCCATGCATGATCTGGCTTTTCTCTCCCTCCCAGCGAAATAGTTTCGTAGAGCCGTAAGGCTGTCTGGGTTCCGGCAGGAACTAGTTATGGACGGCGAAGCCTTGCCGGATAGATGACATTGTATGTGTGCAACTATGTAGAGAGATCGTAGTTTTGGTCTTAGTTTGTGAGTGCCTCCCGAAGGGCTGTCCGTGTGACCATCCAAGTTTTGAAGGTCCTCCCGAAGGGCTGTCCGAGTGACCGTTAGAGTGTCGAAGGTCCTCCCGGAGGGCTGTCCGCGACACCGTCTGGGGGGCTGTGCGACCGTCTCCCAGAGAGCTGTCTGAGGAGCAGATGAGGGTAAACATCCCCGCAGTTGGGAGCTTGAAAATCCTAGCTGCGGGGATCTGCACCGCCGATCGTCATCGACTCTACTTCCCGCTACGCTACGAGTCGGTAATGAAAAAGATCAAACCATGTATGCAGTCTCCATAGTGGTCCTGGGCTGGTGCGTAGGTCGGAATTTTTGTTTTCATCAGTTCCCCAACAAATGGTATCGAGCCGTGCTATGCGTGAGATGCGGATTGAGATCTAGAATACATGGAGATGTATGGGTGTTACACAATATAATTAGGTAGTAGATGAGTTCTATTACTGAAAATTATTTGTGCGGGTAGCAGCTGAAATCTATTACCCGATGTTCTTGTTGCTTCCCTTAAATTTCCGTAGTCCTGATCTTGAAAGCATTGTGGAATTTGACAAAGTTCTGGCAATCCGCGATCCTTTCATGCTGCTCCTGAGCATGTTGATTGACAGATCAACGAAGTGCTAACAGTTCTTTGGTTTCCACTTTAGTCTAAGAAAGATGGATGTTTCGTAGACTAAAGGGCAATGCAGATATGATCTGCACGGTGGTCATGCGTATGACAAAGTTCAGTGTGGGGCCCAAGATTTTATTATCTCGTGTTTAATACACCCCGATAAGTTAATCTAGCGCTTGAATTATCATAATTGATGATGGACGTTGGTAGCTTCGGTTTGTTTCGAGAGCTTAGAAGCCACGTAGAACAAGTTTTTTCATGAACTGATTAGAGACGTCTAACTTGGTTTTGCAGGAGGGTTTTGCATGTGCATGTGATGTGGTATAGCAGTGCTCATAATAATTTGATTATGTATGAAATGACTATATGATGTAAAATTGATTAACATGACCTGCGAGTCATGATTCGGCATGATGGTTGGAGCCATATGATTGCACTTTAATGACCTGCGTGTCAACCTTAAGTAATGCATTAATTTTATACACTATGGAGATAGCAATATTATCTGGTGCATCGACAAGGTGGTGGCAATCTTCGCGAAGGTGAACACCGACGCGAATGCCGAAGATGAAGAAATGAAAGACTTCTCCGCCAGAAAGGGCTATACCATATCATGCTATTATTAATTGCCTGTGATGTTTATCCCTTATGATGCACCCTTGTTGATTGCGCAGTAGTCGCTTTTTATTAGGGTGATCTCTCACTTAAAATATCAAAGTAGTTAGTGTTCACCCAAGTGTAGCACCATCTGAAATTCGTATCTTTTCGGGGTGCGCCATGTACACATGAGCACGAACGAATCGAGGGGAATGAGGCGGGTGAGGTCAGACCTCGCAGCAAGATCACTTGGTTTTCTTTGACGTTCAGGCAGGAGAGTCCTGAGCTCGGAACACGCCCATCGAAAGATGAACAAGAATCACATAGAGATGTGGTTGGCAAGTTGGCCTACCGATTGAAATTTGTGTCATCAGTGATGAACCCGTCAATGGCATCGAATAGAAATATGGATCTTGAATCACTCAAAATCAATTATGAGAGATATTGATTTGATTGGGAGCGCACTGTTGAATTAACATGTTTAATTGTCAGTGCAATTAATTATGAACACTGTCTAAGTGTTTCTTGCAAAATAGTTGTAGAATAATGGCTCGTGTTTCCACCTTCCCTCTTAAAATTTAATAGCTGTTAAATATGTGGTTAAAACTTTACGATTGGTAACGTAATGTGAGGATTGTCCTCAAAAGTGCCGATAAGGACTTTGTCCTATCGCATGCTTTCTGTATCCTCCCGCTAATGCTATGGATCATGTGACTCTCGTCCTTCGATCCAAAAGCTACAATTCTGTTACGGTCAAGTGGAATATGTTTGCTTCCATGAAACCCAAACTTCGAAAGTTGGGATAGTTATATGATATTCATGGAACTGAAGATTATTTTCAGATACAAACAAAGCAATGTTTGTTTGCAAGTATTAGTAAAAGTGTTTACTATGCATTTGACTGTTGGGAAAGGGATCCAGAAGAACGACTGTCATATAATGAAAGGTGAATAAAACAACAAATTAAAGAGAAAGGAAGTGTCCAAAGGGTGTTAGTATGACTTACACGCCTAGAAAGTCCGGGGCTAACGCCAGCCTTAAGTTGTGTGCTTCTTTTGCGAGTAGGATAAATACTAAAAGTTAAACTGTTAGAAGTATAAAGGCAGAAAGAAAGATGACTGGAATATCCAGCTCATGTATGAATGTCATACAAGTTTTTGATGTATAGTAGGCTGGTCAAAGATATAGTTCTTGGGAATTATGGTTAAACATGTTAATCACTAACTCCTAGGTATTGTGAGTTAATCACAAAGATACCCGCTCGATTGCATTCTGTTACGAATCAATGTAAGAGCTACTATGGCCTAAAAATACTAGCCAGAAATGAGGTTAAGGTATACACAGGGAACATAGTAAATGTTACTATACCTTCCATTGGTGTCTTGCCGTCTGTATTTATTTTCATAATTCATTTAGAGTTTTACAAACTCTAGCCCATTGCATAAGGTATCTTGCAAGAAGGTTGTTCATAAGAGAACTTTTTATGTTCGATGTTATGAATAACACAAGGGCCATACTTTCATTATGAATGAGATGTATGTTATGAATATTGATAATAATACAATACCTCTGGGTTTACTTTCATAATTCATTTTAGAGTTTCATACACTCTAGCCCATTGCACAATGTTTGTTGCAAAAGAGTTGTTCATAAAAACAACAATTGTTGTTAAGTATTATGAATAACATGAAGGGCCATGCTTCCATCCAAGATGGGATGTATGTTATGAAGATTGATGGTAATATGAAACATCCATAACACTGACGCTAAATGTCGCAAGACTAAAAGAATACCACACAAGTGTGGCACTACATTTGGTCACATTGGAGAAACCGCATGGAAAATTCCATTATGATGGATTTTGAAGTCTTTTTGATTTTGAATCATCTGACCCTTGCAACTTTCCTCCGAAAAGTGAAGTGACTAAAATACCGTTCACAGGCCATAAGGAATGAACAACAAACTTATTAGTGATCATAAATTTGATGTGTGTAGTCCGATAAGTGTTGTTAGTGCTGGATTTATTTATCTTCAGAAATGACTCAGGTAGATATATGGATATTTACTTGATGAGACATAAGTCCGGATCTTTTGAAATCATTCGTAAGGTTTTAAAAAATGAAGTAGAAGTTATTGTAACAAGAAAATTTTGTTTCTGCAATTTGATTGCACAAAGGAATATTTGAGTTACATGTTTAGCGAATGTCTGATGAGTTGTGAAAGGGGTTTCATAACTTGCACCTCCCGGAACACCACTGCAAGTGGAAAGTCCGTGGAGATGTAATCAAACCATTTATGACATGATATAAATTTTCCATTATCACTTTTGAAGAGTAATGCTTTAGAGACTGAGACTTTTACACTGAAAAGAGCTCCATCAGGTCTGTTGAAATGACGGCATGGTATGGTACGCCCAACCATATTATATCTTTTCTTAACATTTGGAATATGGAGCTTGTGTAAAAGGTTACAAACCTATTCCAAGTCAGACAGGTGCTACTTTGTAGGTTATACCAAAATGTTGGGTATTCCTCCCTCACTACACCGAGGCAAATAGTTTTGCCGCGAAACAGTGTGCTTTTAAAGAGAATGGTTCTTTCAAAAAGGTGAGTGGGAGAATAGTGCAACTCGACAAGATACATAGTATCTTCATCATCAGATCAAAGGAAAGAGACCTTGGAAGTAATTCCAGAGTTTGCTACTACGACTGATACGGAAGTCTCTACCATAAAATGTATGAACTTTGGTCGAACTTGCAGCTGAACCATGTAGGCACGGCTCGTGCAAACCTCTCAATAGAAAGCGAGATATTGTTGTTAGACAACATTATACCTACGATACACAAGGAAGCGTTGATGGGCCCTGACTCGAATTGGCTAAATGCCAATACAACCCGAGTTAGTTTCCATATAAGTGATTCAAGATTAAAACCTTGATACACCTTTCGGAAGACTTAGAGTCTAACGAATATTTATGGAACTTAAAACTGATACGGATAAAAATGTTTTATCCATAAAGCTCGACCTGTTGAAATAACAAGTTCAAAACTTGACTATGATGAGGTTGTTTTCATCTTAGCGATGCTTAAAGTCGGTTCAGGTTGAACTAGCAATTAATACATATTTCAATCATGAGATATGAAACATGGATGACAATAGGATTTCCATCTGATGGAAGTGAAACAAAGGACTTGCATGTGTTACAGTCCAAGGCATTTTGTCTATCCATAGGATGCTAGTAAAGGTGCAAAATTCAGAGTTCCAGCGATGGACAGAAGAGAGCAAAATGGAGTTTGAATCTTCGTGCTTTGATGAAAAGGTCAAAGGGTTCTGACTTCACCAATGGGTAACGAAGATGCTTGTAATTCAAGAAAGTAAGTGGGAGCATAATAATATTTCTAAAAACCTTGTGTGCTTGACACATTGTTAATTGGAAATAAATTTCTTGACACAATTAGGACTTCATTTGAAAATAGTTTTTGATGAAGTGCATAGGCTAAATAGCCTCAATATTAGGCATAATGATCTATGGAGATAGATTTACCTAATAGGGCTAAGCAATGAATACATATTTACAAGGTGCTAAAACCTTTTAGCATTTAAAACCGCAAAGGAGTGATTCTTGCCGGAGTCACATGGAAGAGTTTTTTGCAAGACTTGGTGTCGCAGAACACTGATGATAAAACTACATGATGCAGATTCCACACACTTTTGTGTTTCGATTAATCATGTATTCCATGTTATGTAAAACAACTAGATATGTCCGATACTCCCAAGGTGTTGCGAGTATGGATATTAAAGTGATCAAAGTACTTATCATGGGACAACAGTGAAAGATGTCATTGAGTACTAGAGTAAGTACTGATGATATGTTTTCTCGCAAGCCGAGATCATGAAGAGTTCGTTGTAAATTGTTACATCGATACAGTCTTCATCTTTTCTCCATGCGATTTCCGATTTAAGTTAAGGGTTTTGTGTAATACACAATATGGTGGCACGGTAGTTGGAAATTGTTCCCAACAGGATACTGTGGCGAATTCAATAACAAATGACTAAGTATGTTGACACTTTAGAAGCGACAAACAAGATGTTGAATCATATAGTTCATTCATGAACTTAGTATGGTTCCAAGATGGCTTTTGTCAATGGGACATTACTGCAGGTAGTTTCTCCATAACTCAGTCTGAGGAATCCAGGTTCGACCTGTGATGCACATACATAAAAGCCAAGTCCGCACAAAATATGAATTTTGTGAAAGCGTGAAAATGCGAGGATATGCAAAGATAGACACGGAGCTGAAGTTGTCAGATCCGATGGACATCAGGCTATACCACATGCGAAGCATTTTTTTACACCAGTATGCCATAGGTGTGAAGTGCATTAGCATTAACTGGATTATTGACTCTAGTGCAAGCTGGATTCTGTAGAAGATATGCCCTAGAGGCAATAATAAATGATATTATTTATCCCCGAGTTCATAATTATGTTTATGTTCCATGCTATAACTGCAATGATTCTCGAGTCTGCAATATCCACGAGGCTCGGAGGAAGACTCATATGCACGTGTGGAATAATAAAAAGCAAGAAGTATTCCTAGTCTTTCCTCTAAGACTAGCTCAAGTGTTGCATGATAGTTCTGTTTTCCTGATACTGGGCATGTCTACGCCAGCAATTTTGAGGGCACAATGTTAAGAGAACATTTGTGTTGAATCGACCCGGATTGATGTTATGCTAAGGGATACATTCGTCACAAGTTAATGGTGCATAACACAGAGATGGTTAAAGTTTGCATGATTCCTTAGACCATGAGAGTATCGAGTTTGTTCTTGCTTGCTTCATGAACTTTGGGGTTTGTTAAACGTCATCCGTAAATGGGTGGCTATTATGGCGGCTTACGGGTTCATGGAAAAGTGTGTCAAGTAACCTGATAGCTCAAGATTGGGATTTGCTCCTCCGACGATGGAGAGATATTCTCGGGCCCTTTGGGTATTACGGTATCCATCATCGTCTGGCCAGACACAGTCTGATTTGATCACTGGGATGCGGGAACACTGAAACGAGAAAAGATAACAAAACCGGTAACGAGGTAACTTGCATGGTGGACAAATTGTTCGTCCACGGGGATGCAACAAATCTCACCTCGGGTGTTTGTGACATATCAGAATGCAACAGGAATAGCTCACTTCAACTGGAGGTTCACTCGAATATTCATTCGTGTGGGTATAGGGGTCAATATGGGTGTCCACGGCTCCGATGTTGATCATTGATCGGAAGGGGTTCCGGGTCATGTCTATACTTCATCGAACCTATAGGGTCACACGCTTAAGGGTCATCTATCGGCTTAATACTAGACAGGGAGTCTGAGAAAAAATCATCGAAAAAGTTTCGGACACCAAAAAGTTTCGGACATCAGAAAACTTCCGCAGAGAGAGGTCACCGGATGAGTTTCGGTGAAACCGAAATAGTTGTTTTGGGGTATGCCATTAAGTCAAAATGGTTTCGGCACATGCCTGATAATTCTTGGAGGGTGCAAGAATCATTCTGGAAACCTTTTGGAATTTTCAGAAATAAAAAGCGAAAATGTTCCGGAGCTGCAGGAACCGGTTCAGATGCTTTTCGCAGATGAAAATTACTAAACTAGAATTGTTCCAGAACGCGTTGAAAATTATTATGGTGGGTAAAGGAAATGTTCTAAGCCCACATAAATATTTTCAGTTCGAACGAACCCTTTGGGGCTTTGCACAAAAGATCTAGGGATGACATGGATGGATTGGGAGGCCCTCATGGGGTCCCCCCAAGGGGAGTGGCCGGCCACAAGGTGGAGCCCCTCTTGTTCCTTGGTTTCACTCGTATGCCCTTGAGGAAGGACTTCATTCATGTGCATTTTGGGTTTTTGTGTTAAACTACCCTACCCCTTGGGATTTCCAATAAATAGAGGTGGAGTGGCAGCCCTCCACACACACTCTTTCTCACATACAAGTGCCATGCATGATCAGGCTTCTCTCTCCCTCCCAGCGAAATAGTTTCGTAGAGCCGTAAGGCTGTCTGGGTTCCGACAGGAACTAGTTCTGGACGGCGAAGCCCTGCCGGATAGATGACGCTGTATTTGTGCAAATCTGTAGACAGGTCATAGTTTTGGTCTTAGTTCATGAGTGCCTGCCGAAGGGCTGTCCGTGTGACCATCCAAGTTTCGAAGGTCCTCCTGAAGGGCTGTCCGAGTGACCGTTCGAGTTTCGAAGGTCCTCCCGAAGGGCTCTCCGCGACACCGTCTGGGGGGCTATTCGACCGTCTCCCGAGGGCTGTCTGAGGAGCAGATGAGGGTATACATCCTTGCGGTTGGGAGGTTGAAAATCCTAGCTGCGGGGATCTACATCGCCGATCGCCATCGACTCTACTTCCCGCTGCGCTACGAGTCGGTAACGAAAAAGATCTTCGTAGAATACGTGGGAGCCAATATGAGCATCTAGGTTACACTATTGGTTATTGACCGGAGACGTGTCTCGGTCATGTCTAGATAGTTCTCGAACCCGTAGGGTCCGCACGCTTAACGTTCAATTACGATCGGTATTATGAGTTTATGTGTTTTGATGTACCGAAGGTAGTTCGGAGTCCCGGATGTGATCATGGACATGACGAGGAGTCTCAAAATGTTCGAGACATAAAGATTGATATATTGGACGACTATATTCGGACACTCGAAGTGTTCCGAGTGATTTCGGATAAAACCGGAGTGCCGGAGGGTTACCGGAACCCTCCGGGGAACTAATGGGCCTAAATGGTCCTTAGTGGAGAGAGAGAGAGGCGGCCAGGGCAGGCCGCGTGGCCCCTTCCCCCTGTGTCTGAACTGGACTAGGAGGGGGGGGGGGGGTGCCCCCCTTTTCCTTCCCCTCTCCCACTCCTTCCTTCCCCTTCCTAGTAGGACTAGGAAAGGAGGAATCCTACTCCTACTAGGAGCAGGATTCCTCCCCTCCTTGGCGCGCCATATGGCTGGCCGGCCTCCCCCCTTGCTCCATTATATACCGGGACAGGGGGCACCCTAGGACACACAAGTAGACAATTGTCTTAGCTGTGTGCGGTGCCCCCCTCCACCATAATCTTCCTCGGTCATATCGTCGTAGTGCTTAGGTGAAGCCCTGCGCCAGTAACTTCATCATCACCGTCAACACACTGTCGTGCTGACGAAGCTCGCTCGACACTCTGCTGGATCTAGAGTTCGCGGGACGTCACCGAGCTGAACGTGTGCAGATCGCGGAGGTGCCATACCTTCGGTGCTACGATCGGTCGGATCGTGAAGACGTACGACTACATCAACCATGTTGTCATAACGCTTCCTCTTTTGGTCTACGAGGGTACATGGATAACACTCTCCCCTCTCTTTGCTACGCATCACCTAGATGGATCTTGTGTGTGCGTAGGAATTTTTTTTAAATTACTGCGTTCCCCAACAATGGCATCCGAGCCAGGTCTATGCGTAGATGTTATATGCACGAGCAGAACACAAAGAGTTGTGGGCGATAATATTCATACTACTTACCAGCATGTCATACTTTGATTTGGTGGCATTGTTGGATGAAGCGGCCCGGACCGACATTACATGTACGCTTACGCGAGACTGGTTCTACCGACGTGCTTTGCACACAGGTGGCTGGCGGGTGTCAGTTTTTTCAACTTTAGTTGAATCGAGTGTGACTATGCCCGGTCCTTGTTGAAGGTTAAAACATCACACTTGACGAAAAGTCGTTGTGGCTTTGATGCGTAGGTAAGGACGGTTCTTGCTCAGCCCGTAGCAACCACGTAAAACTTGCACCAACAAAGTAGAGGACGTCTAACTTGTTTTTGCTGGGCATGTTGTGATGTGATATGTTCAAGACATGATGCTAAATTTATTGTATGACATGATCATGTTTTGTAACAGAGTTATCGGCAATCGCGAGAGCCATATGGTTGTCGCTTTATTGTATGAAATTCAATCGCCATGTAATTGCTGTACTTTATCACTAAGCGATAACGATAGTCGTAGAAGCAATAGTTGGTGAGATGACAAAGATGCTTCGATGAAAGTCAAGGTGTCAAGCCGGTGACAATGGTGATCATGACGGTGCTTTGGAGATGGAGATCAAAGGCACAAGATAATGATGGCCATATCATATCACTTATATTGATTGCATGTGATGTTTATCCTTTATGCATCTTATTTTGCTTAGTTCGGCGGTAGCATTATAAGATGATCTCTCACTAAATTTCAAGGTACAAGTGTTCTCCCTGAGTATGCACCGTTGTGAAAGTTAAATGCGTCTTGAGACACCACGTGATGATCGGGTGTGATAAGCTCTACGTTCACATACAACGGGTGCAAGCCAGTTTTGTACACGCAACATACTCGGGTTAAACATGACAAGCCTATCATATGCAGATATGGCCTCGGAACACTGAGACCGAAAGGTCGAGCGTGAATCATATAGTAGATATGATCAACATAGTAATGTTCACCATTGAAAACTACTCCATCTCACGTGATGATCGGACATGGTTTAGTTAATTTGGATAACGTGATCACTTAGATGATTAGGGGGATGTCTATCTAAGTGGGAGTTCTTTAGTAATATGATTAATTGAACTTTAATTTATCATGAACTTAGTACCTGATAGTATTTTGCGTGTCTATGTTGTTGTGTCAATGACCCGTGCTACTGTTCCTTTGAATTTTAATGTGTTCCTAGAGAAAGCTAATTTGAAAGACGATGGTAGCAACTTCACGGACTGGGTCCGTAACTTGAGGATTATCATCATTGCTTCATAGAAGAATTACGTCCTGGAAGCACCGCTAGGTGCAAGACCCAGTGCAGGATCTTCACCGGACGTGGTGAACGTCTGTCAGAGCAAAGTTGATGACTACTCGATAGTTCAGTGTGCCATGCTTTACGGCTTAGAACCGGGACTTCAACGACATTTTGAACGTCATGGAGCATATGAGATGTTCCAGGAGTTGAAGTTAATATTTCAAGCAAATGCCCGGATTGAGAGATATGAAGTCTCCAATAAGTTCTATAGCTGCAAAATGGAGGAGAATAGTTCTGTCAGTGAACATATACTCAAAATGTATGGGTATAACAACCACTTGATTCAGCTGGGAGTTAATCTTCCTGATGATAGTGTCATTGACAGAATTCTTCAATCACTGCCACCATGCTACAAGAGCTTCGTGATGAACTATAATATGCAAGGGATGGATAAGACAATTCGAAAGCTCTTCGCAATGCTAAAGGCTGCAGAGGTAGAAATCAAGAAGGAGCATCATGTGTTGATGGTCAACAAGACCACCAGTTTCAAGAAAAAGGGTAAAGGGAAGAAGGGGAATTTCAAGAAGAACGGCAAGCAAGTTGCTGCTCAAGTGAAGAAGCCCAATTCTGGACCTAAGCCTGAGACTGAGTGCTTCTACTGCAAAGGGACAGATCACTGGAAGCGGAATTGCCCAAGTATTTGCCGGATAAGAAGGATGGCAAGGTGAACAAAGGTATATTTGATATACATGTTATTGATGTGTACCTTACTAATGCTCGCAGAGTGCACAGGTATTTGATACTAGTTACATTGCTAATATTTGCAACTCGAAGCGAGGACTATGGATTAAGCGAAGATTGGCTAAGGACGAGGTGATGATGCACGTGGGAAATGGTTCCAAAGTCGATGTGATCGCCGTCGGCACGCTACCTCTACATCTACCTTCGGGATTAGTTTTAGACCTGAATAATTGTTATTTGGTGCCAGCGTTAAGCATGAACATTATATCTGGATCTTGTTTGATGCGAGACGGTTATTCATTTAAATCTGAGAATAATGGTTGTTCTATTTATTTGAGTAAAATCATTTATGGTCATGCACCCTTGAAGAGTGGTCTATTTTTGTTGAATCTCGATAGTAGTGACACACATATTCATAATATTGAAGCCAAAAGATGCAGAGTTGATAATGATAGTGCAACTTATTTGTGGCACTACTGTTTGGCTCATATTGGTGTAAAGCGCATGAAGAAACTCCATTCTGATGGACTTTTGGAATCACTTGATTATGAATCACTTGGTACCTACGAACCATGCCTCATGGGCAAGATGACTAAAACTCCGTTCTCCGAAACAATGGAGCGAGCAATAGATTTGTTGGAAATCATACATATTGATGTATGTGGTCCAATGAATATTGAGGCTCATGACGAATATCGTTATTTTCTCACCTTCACAGATGATTTGAGCAGATATGGGTATATCTACTTGATGAAACACAAGTCTGAAACATTTGAAAAGTTTAAAGAATTTCAGAGTGAAGTGGAAAACCATCGTAACAAGAAAATAAAGTTTCTGCAATCCGATTGTGGAGGAGAATATTTGAGTTATGAGTTTGGTCTTACATGTTACTCATGAGTCATTGCACATCCCGGTACACCGCCGGAGGCATTCATATAGAGTCATATTTTGATCTAAGAATCGAGTTGTAATTCTTGAGTTGTAAGTAAATAAAAGTGTGATGATCATCATTATTAGAGCATTGTCCCAGTGAGGAAAGGATGATGGAGACTATGATTCCCCCACAAGTCGGGATGAGTCTCCGGACGAAATAAATAAATAAAATAGGCCAAAGAAGCCCAAATAAAAATAAGGGGCCATAAAAAAAGAGAGAGAAAAGGCCCAAATAAAAAAAGAGAGAGAGAAAGAAAAAGAGAGAAGGGCCAATGCTACTATACTTTTACCACACTTGTGCTTCAAAGTAGCACCATGATCTTCATGATTGAGAGTCTCCTATGTTGTCACTTTCATATACTAGTGGGAATCTTTCATTATAGACATTGGCTTGTATATTCCAATGATGGGCTTCCTCAAATTGCCCTAGGTCTTCGTGAGCAAGCAAGTTGGATGCACACCCACTTAGTTTCTTTTCTTGAGCTTTCATACACTTATAGCTCTAGTGCATCAGTTGCATGGCAATACCTACTCACTCACATTGATATCTATTGATGGGCATCTCCATAGCACATTGATACGCCTAGTTGATGTGAGACTATCTTCTCCTTTTTGTCTTCTCCACAACCACCATTCTATTCCACCTATAGTGCTATGTCCATGGCTCACGCTCATGTATTGCGTGAAGATTGAAAAGTTTGAGAACATCAAAAGCATGAAACAATTTCTTGGCTTGTCATCGGGGTTGTGCATGATTTAAATATTTTGTGTGATGAAGATAGAGCATAGCCAGACTATATGATTTTTTAGGGATAACTTTCTTTGGCCATGTTATTTTGAGAAGACATGATTGCTTTGTTAGTATGCTTGAAGTATTATTGTTTTCATGTCAATATTAAACTTTTGTTTTGAATCTTATGGATCTGAATATTCTTGCCACAATAAAGATTATATTGATAAATATGCTAGGTAGCATTCCACATAAAAAGTTCTGTTTTTATCATTTACCTACTCGAGGACAAGCAGGAATTAAGCTTGGGGATGCTGATACGTCTCCAATGTATCTATAACTTTTGATTGTTCCATGCTATTATATTATCTATTTTGGATATGTATGGGCTTTATTAAACACTTTAATATTATTTTTGGGACTAACCTATTAACCCAGAGCCCAGTGCCAGTTTTTGTTTTCCCCTTGTTTCAGTGTTTCACAGAAAAGGAATATCAACATGAGTCCAAACGGAATGAAACCTTCGGGACAGTAATTTTTGGAACGGAAGCAATCCAGAAGACTCGGGGTGCACGTAAGGGAAGAAACGAGGAAGGCACGAGGCAGGGGGCGTGCCCACCCCCTGGGCGCGCCCTCCACCCTCGTGGGCCCCTCGTGGCTCCCCTGACGTATTTCTTCCTCCTATGTATACCAATATACCCTAAAAACATCGAGGAACAGAATAGATCGGGAGTTCCGCCGCCGCAAGCCTCTGTAGCCACCAAAAACCAATCGGGACCCTGTTCCGGCACCCTGCCGGAGGGGGGATCCCTCACCGATGGCCATCTTCATCATCCTGGCGCTCTCCATGACGAGGAGGGAGTAATTCACCCTCGGGGCTAAGGGTACGTACCAGTAGCTATGTGTTTGATCTCACTCTATCTCTCTCTCTCTCTCGCTCTCTCTCTCTCTCTCTCGTGTACTTGAGGTGGCACGATCTTGAGGTATCGCGAGCTTTTCTATTATAGTTGGATCTTATGATGTTTCTCCCCCTCTACTCTCTTGTAATGGATTGAGTTTTCCCTTTGAAGTTATCTTATCTTATTGAATCTTTAATGATTTGAGAACACTTGATGTATGTCTTGCATGGGACAACCGTGGTGACAATGGGTTATTCTATTGATTCACTTGATGTATGTTTTGGTGATCAACTTGCGGGTTCCGCCCATGAACCTATGCATAGGGGTTGGCACACATTTTCGTCTTGACTCTCCAAAGAGAAACTTTGGGGCACTCTTTGAGGTTCTATGTGTTGGTTGAATAGATGAATCTGGGATTGTGTGATGCATATCGTATAATCATACCCACGGATACGTGAGGTGACATTGGAGTATCTAGGTGACATTAGGGTTTTGATTGATGCGTGTCTTAAGGTGTTATTTTACTACGAACTCTAGGGCTGTTTGTGACACTTATAGGAATAGCCCAATGGATTGATCGGAAAGAATAACTTTGAGGTGGTTTCGTACCCTACCATAATCTCTTCGTTTGTTCTCTGCTATTAGTGACTTTGGAGTGACTCTTTGTTGCATGTTGAGGGGTATTTATATGATCCAATTATGTTATTATTGTTGAGAGAACTTGCACTAGTGAAAGTATGAACCCTAGGCCTTGTTTCCTATCATTGCAATACCGTTTCTGCTCACTTTTATCATTAGTTACCTTGCTGTTTTTATATTTTTAGATTATAAAAACCTATATCTACCATCCATATTGCACTTGTATCACCATCTCTTCGCCGAACTAGTGCACCTATACAATTTACCATTGTATTGGGTGTGTTTGGCACACAAGAGACTCTTCGTTATTTGGTTGCAGGGTTGTTTGAGAGAGACCATCTTCATCCTACGCCTCCCACGGATTGATAAACCTAGTTCACCCACTTGAGGGAAATTTGCTACTGTCCTACAAACCTCTGCACTTGGAGGCCCAACAACGTCTACAAGAAGAAGGTTGAGTAGTAGGTATCAATCGTCGACAACAAATACTCTATGCCCGTAAAAAGTAACATTTTTTAAATGATTGGATTGTGATAACTAAAATTCTATATGCAAATTCTAAATTTTTCTATAACTAAAATTATAAGAAACTAAAAAAAACATCGATCATCATATAACAATTTGACATTAATCTAATTCATCTAGCTAGAACTAACATTTGTAAAGTTTCTAACATTTCTATATAACTAACATTTCTATAACTAAAAAATAGAAAAAATTCTAACATTTCTATAACTAAAAAACAGAAAAAGTTTCTAACATTTCTAGAAATATTTCTATAACTAAAAACATAAAAATACTAACAATTTTACAACTAATTAACAATGTGTGTGTGTGTGTGTGTGGACATGGCGACAGGGGCAGGAGCTCACCGGCAACGGGGACGGCGACGGGCGGTGATGACGGGGATGGGGACGGGGCGGGGATGACAGGACGACGGGGACAGGGCGGGGATGACGTGACGATGGGGGCGGGGCGGCGACGATGACGGGGACGGGGCGGCCTGGCCTGGACGATGGGGACGGGGCGGCAACGACGACGGGGACGGCCATAGACGGCAATGACGACAGCAGGGCTGCAACGACGGACGGGCGGCGATGGGGGCGTCGACGAGGGTGGCGACGGGGCGGCGGGCGACGGGCGGTAGAAGAAGTAGACCAAAATCGACGAAATTTGTAAGTGCCGCTTATATAGGATGGGCCTTTAGTACCGGTTGGAGCCACCAACCGGTACTAAAGGTTAATTTTGGCCAGGCCAAGCGGCGGGAAGGGCATCCCTTTAGTACCAGGTGGTGGCTCCAACCGGTACTAAAGACCCAAGCTTTAGTACCGGTTGGAGCCATGACCCGGTACTAAAGGGGGTACGCTGCCAGGCGAGGGGCGCAAACCTTTGTCCCACCTCGTCGGGCGAAGGGCAGCCGCACTGGTTTATAAACCCCGCTGCGGCTGCTCCTTCGAACTCCTCTATAAAGCAGGCTTCTGGGCCTAACTATGGCGCACTGCCATGTGAGCCTGCTGGCCCTTCTGGGCCTGAATTTCCACACCCGAGGTCTGGCAGGCCACCGGGCAAATTAAACAATTTTATATACGCTTTTTTCTTTTCTGCATTATTTATGTTCTTCTATTTATTTCTGAGTAATTTTTATATAGTTTTTTCTTTTCTGCTTTATTTATTTTCTTCTATTTATTTCTGAGTAGTTTTTTTATATAGTTTTTTTCTTTTCTGATTTATTTATTTTCTTCTATTTATTTCTAAGTAGTTTTTTATATATTTTTTCTTTTCTTCTTTATTTATTTTCTTCTATTTATTTTTGAGTAATTTTTTTATATAGTTTGCTTCTTTTCTGGATTTGTAATAAGTTATTAAAATTTTGAATTGCCGGTGTAATAGATGAGTTTTCGTCCGAAACCCTGATACTTCGAAAGAGATTGCCTAGTTTGTATATGAAGTGCATCCAGTTTTTGCCGTGACCCTCTCTACTTTTTTGCACATGCTATGCAGGTGAAATGATGATACCATGCCAAGTTTCAACCTTTTCAGAGTTTATGTGTAGTGCTTTTCAATTTCAGGGCCATTTAGCTCAAAACAAACCAGTAAATGCATTAAAAATAGCAAATTATGTCAGAAAGGGTTGAAAGTTGATGACGAGGCTTTGAATGGCGCCTGCTGAACGCAAAAAGTCCGGAGTTTGAGAGGACAGAGTGAGGGTGTAAACATATAAAAATATACATAAAAAATACATTGATCATCAATGATCTTTCTGTGTACAATCTGAATTGTCAATATGAGTCCTCAACGGTTTAGAAACCGGTGAAGACTCATATTGCGGCCACAAATTCTACACATAGAGTTCAATGAACACCAAGTGCTTGTGATAGTTTGAGAAGTAACATATTCAAGGTGGTAAAAACCCTGTTAGCCGAGCGAGGTGGGACTAAAAAACAGCTCCAAATACAAACCTCTAGTACCGGTTTGTTGTAGGAACCGATACTAAAGGTGCTGGTGGGGCCCCAGACGGACCACGGCGTGCCACATCCTCTGGAACGAACCGGTACTAAAGGTTCGCAACGAACCGGTACTAATTAGCTCCGCCCGCCTAGCCGTTCGAGCGAGGCACTAATGTGCACATTAGTGCGGTTTTGTTACAAACCGGTACTAATGTGCTTCACATTAGGCTGTTTTTCTACTAGTGAAAGTAGAACTTGATGAGGTAACTGTACCTGCTCCCTTATTGGAAAGTAGTTCATCACAGAAATCAGTTCCTGTGATTCCTACACCAATTAGTGATGAAGCTAATGATGATGATCATGTAACTTCAGATCAAGTTACTACCGAACCTCGTAGGTCAACCAGAGTAAGATCCGCACCAGAGTGGTTTGGTAATCCTATTCTCGAGGTCATGTTACTTGACCATGACAAACCTACTAACTATGAGGAAGCGATGATGAGCCCAGATTCCGCGAAATGGCTTGATGCCATGAAATCTGAGATGGGATCCATGTATGAGAGCAAAGTGTGGACTTTGGTTGACTTGCCCGATGATCGGCAAGCCATAGAGAATAAATGGATCTTCAAGAAGAAGACTGACGCTGACGGTAATATTACTGTCTACAAAGCTCGACTTGTTGCGAAAGGTTTTCGACAAGTTCAAGGAGTTGACTATGATGAGACTTTCTCACCCGTAGCGATGCTTAAGTCCGTCCGAATCATGTTAGCAATTGCTGCGTTTTATGATTATGAAATTTGGCAAATGGATGTAAAGACTGCATTCCTGAATGGATTTCTGGAAGAAGAGTTGTATATGATGCAAGCCAGAGTTTTTATCAATCCAAAGGACGCTAACAAAGTGTGCAAGCTCTAGCGATCCATTGATGGACTGGTGCAAGCATCTCGGAGTCGGAATAAACGTTTTGATAGTGTGATCCAAGCATATGGTTTTATACAGACTTTTGGAGAAGCCTTTGTATTTACAAGAAAGTGAGTGGGAGCTCTGTAACATTTCTAATATTATATATTTTGATGACATATTGTTGATTGGAAATGATATAGAATTCTGGATAGCATAAAAGGATACTTGAATAAGAGGCTTTCAATGAAAGACCTCGGTGCAAACTTATATATTGGGCATCAAGATCTATAGAGATAGATCAAGGCGCTTAATTGGACTTTCACAAAGCACATACCTTGATAAAGTTTTGAAGAAGTTCATAATGGATCAAGCAAAGAAAGGGTTCTTGCCTGTGTTACAAGGTGTGAAGTTGAGTCAGACTCAATGCCCGACCACTGCAGAAGATAAAGAGAAAAAGAAGGTCATTCCCTATGCTTCAGTCATAGGTTCTATCATGTATGCAATGATGTGTACCAGACCTGATGTGTGCCTTGCTATTAGTTTAGCAGGGAGGTACCAAAGTAATCCAGGAGTGGATCACTTGACAGCTGTCAAGAACATCCTGAAATACTTGAAAAGGACTAAGGATATGTTTATCGTTTATGGAGTTGACAAAGAGCTCGTCGTAAATGGTTACGTCGATGCAAGCTTTGACACTGATTCGGATGACTCTAAGTCACAAATCGGATATGTATTTATATTGAACGGTGGAGTAGTATGTTGGTGCAGATCTAAGCAAAGCATCGTGGCGGGATCTACGTGTGAAGCGGAGTACATAGCTGCTTTGGAAGCAGCAAATGTAGGAGTCTGGATGAAGGAGTTCATATCAGATCTAGGTGTCATACCTAGTGCATCGGGTCCAATGAAAATCTTTTGTGACAATACTGGTGCAATTGCCTTGGCAAAGGAATCCAGATTTCGTAAGAGAACCAAGCACATCAAGAGCCTCTTCACTTCCATCTGCGATCAAGTCAAGGAGGGAGACTGTCGGTGGGAAACGACACCTATGGGATCACGAGAATCCCTACTATGGTTGCCGGGGTGCAGGGTTGTGAGGAGAGCAGGATTAGCAGTCAACACAAGGATCGTTTACCCTAGTCCTGCTTTGCTGGATGTATTGAGAGAGTTCTTGAGCTCTTGTAACATCCCAATTTTTATTAAATTTGGATGTTAATAGAATCATTCAATGCATATCATATTTCTTTGCATTTTGGAGTTTTTAAAATATTCAAATAATATTTTTACACTCGAGAAAAACAAACGAGAGGGGATAAGATGACTTCCTCAAAATATAAAAGAGTGGGAAATTTTATTTTGAATATTATTTGAAGTTTTGGAGTTTATTGGTATTTGGTTTATTTGCAAAAAAATGCATTAATTGCATTAGGAAAATATTTTAAAAATGTTCTGTGCTTAAGTTAATGTTCATTAGGTTCTAACTATTGTATAGTTATTTTAGAAATTATTGTGGTATTTTTATTAATTCTTTTGAATTGTTTAGGGCCCCTTTAGTCTTCGTTTAAAAAAAAACAAACGCACGCACTCACCGCAACCTGGACCGAAATCGGGTTCGCCCAGAGCGCTCTAGCCCGCCAACCCGCCATTCCGGCCCAAGGCCGCCCACGCTCAAGCCTCCCGCCGGCCGATCGCTCGCACCTCCCTCACTTCGCTTCTCTGCTGCCGCCCGCTTCCAGTGGGGCCGCTCCCAGGTCATCCCCAACCTCCCTTGAGACCACGGATGACGACAGCCATCGCACTCCGGACCCGCCGGCCGAAGCTCTCGGGATAGAGCTTATCCCACTGCTCCCCGACGCCCTAGCCTCGCCTATAAAAAGCCCCAGACTCCCACTCTCCATTCTGCAACTTCGCATCAACCCTCGCTCCTCACAGCCGCCCACCTTTGCCGCGTTGGATCTCATGGAGCCGGAATATCTCACTGAGTTTTACATCGTAGACTCCCCTACCTTCACTTTATTTACATCAATCTTCGTTACTCGAGGCTGCATCTTGTTGACATGTTTTTGCCGCCTAGGTCTCGCCCGAACCGCCGCCTGACGACCTGCGTCCTCGCCGAGCGACGGAGCCGCCGCCATCTACCTCGCTGTCCCGGGCGCCCGACCACCACCGACCCCACCACCGGACCGCCCCGCCCGCCCCTCCCCGACACCTCCGGCTGCCGCCAGACCCGCCCGTCACCGCCCAGGCGCCGCTGTATCTGTCACGTCGTCGTCGTCGAGGTGAGCGAACCGCTCGCTCGCTATTCGTTTAGTTTTTTTCTCTAGATCGGTTTAGTTTAGTGTTTTTTTATCGGTTCATCCGGTTTAGATTAAACCGATTAGTTTAGATAAACCGATCTCGGTTTTAGTTTTTTTTTCTAGCCGCGGTAGCTGTTTTACCTAAGTAGCGGTCGATTCGTAGTATGCGCTTCCATGATGACGCTGCCAGCCACCCGCAGCCATGCCACGTGGCCGGGGACTTGGTTGCGATAGTTTTCTTCACGCTTAGTCCCTAGAAATCACAAAGTTAGTCCACGAGCTTAGATTAGCCATAACTCTTTAACCGTAGATCCAAACTCGATGAAACTAGCGGCAAATTCTTCGTATTGTTTAGATCTATCCAGTGGTATCCTTTTGCAAACTTTTGTCAGATTAAAATTTGAATTTATTCAGATTTGAATTCAAACTTCAAATGGCCATATCTCTCAAACCGTAGCTCCGATTAAGTTGATTCTTTTTGCACTTTGTCACGATGAACAAACCCTATCACCGGAACTTTGTCACAATAATTTTCACACACTAGAATCTGCCTATTAATATTTTACTAGTATGCATAGTATGCACTATAGTTCACATCACTTCTTGAACCATGTGCCTATGTTGTTTTGCACCTAGAAAATTTTCATGCTAGTTAAGTGTGATGTTTGTTCATTTGGTTTTTCGAGACTTACGCTTTGCATGTTCTTTCTGGTTGTCTAGAATGTTTGCTTATGTTTGTTTATCTTCTTTGCGGTAGATTGCGGTCTGCGAAGCGAATATTATCGATCTTTAGAATTCAACCAGCGGTACCAAGGCAAGTTGCATCTTGATCATAATTCATTACCTATGTTTTTATTATGCATCGTAGTTCTTTGCAGTGGGACTGCATGATAGAAATTGATGCCGCATGACTATGCTTTTCACCCGATAGTTCATTGAGGTAGGTGCGAACCTTATAACATTGTCGCCATCGTTTTACATTATGTTGCTTCGCTAAGTAGGCGTGGATTGGGGAGTGATCATTGTAAAGTATGAGTGACAATGTAGTAAATAGGACCTAAGATAATTAATGAACTACACAGGCGGAAACTTGTTGGAATGGTGGCCGAAATGCGATGGGGCACGCATGGGAAATCCATGGTGGTGCACCACTAGTGGACCGTCCGCTCAGGCTCAAAGAGATCAATCGTATTCTCATGTCTAGAAGCTTACGTGTGCAGCCACAAGCCAATATGGGCTCTGGCTTAGTTGAGACGTTAGTGTGACCCCTTCCGTGGGTTAAGGGGGAACATTTTCGAAAGACTATGTCTCGATCTTCCGATGATGGAGGTGGTCGAGTCTTGTGGGGAAAAGTGCATAACCTCTGCAGAGTGTTAAAACCTAATCGATTAGCCGTGTCCCCGATTCACGGACAAGTTGAGCATCTAGTAGTGGAAATGCGGAGATCTCCTCACCTTTAATTAAGCAGTTGGGATCTAAATGAAACTTGGGAGCGGATGGAGTTGGGTTTTCCAACTCATCCTATGCAAAAGTGTAGTAGTAGAATAACATCTTTTCTAATAAGGGAAAAACTAGCTTTATGCAAAAACTAAACTTAGAGCTTTCCACCAGCCAAATTGCATGTACGAATAGGCTCTTTACACTTATGATGTGACTTGCCGGTACATTCAATGTCTTGACCTATATGGCTGCAACTTATCACGTTGCGAGATATATCCGACGAGGATTAAGGTGCGATAGGTCGATGTTCTACACTCAACCTTGCTCGTGGGGTTGGACTCATTTACTATTTTGCTTCCGCATGATATTTGTTTATTGGCTCTATGCCCTATTTTGTAATAAATGTATTGCTCTGGATTATCGATGTAAAAAAGAGATGTGTGTTATTTACATTATTTCATCGAGTCTTGTGTGTGCTAGCAAGTCGATCCGAGGACTAGCACAGTAACCACGAGACTTGACTCTTACCGAGTCGGCCGCTACAAGATGGTATCGAGCACCACGTTGGTAGGGGCCGCGACCCTAGAAAATGGAAAAGCCATAGGATAAAAACTATATTTTTACCTTCCCTATACATCCTTTGGTCTCGTACCTTCTCTACTTGATACTAATTTCTTCTCTCTTTCAAAATGTAGATGTAAATCGCCATTGTTGAGTTTGAGCAGCCCGATGAGACCATGCCCTTTGGGCGGTGATGAAGATCGTGAAGCACCTGAAGATTGGGCTTCCCACCTTTATTGGAACCTTCACCGCCACCTTGCCCGAGAAGACACGTTGGAGGATCGATGCCCATATCCCCGGACGCATCCTCGGAAACCGCACCAAGCCCATTGATTTCCATGTGGATCTTGCAACATGGGGCTTGGCGAGGCATCGCTGCTCACATTGCTCTCGGACACATTCGGGAGGAGTATAGCGAAGACCTCAAGAGGTCCTCCTTCGTGATGTACTGGACGCCTTGTGACGCAAATGGAGATGTGGTGCGTACCACGGAGGGCGAGACGATAGCATCCCATATCCAGGACATGGAGGATCACATTACGTATGATGGAGCTGGAGTTGTCTGACAACATGATCGTCATCAAGAACCTCATGACCCGCAAGGCCGATCTCGAGGAGGAACTCCAGGTCGCTCGCATCGAGCATGAGGGAGAGCTGGACGCACTGCAGAAGAAGATCGACGGCCTGAAGCTTGAGCTTGAGGAGGCCGAGGAGAAGCTGGATGAGGGAGAAAACATCCAGGAGGATCACTCTTGTGGAGATTACATCAGCCAGGACAAGGACCAGGATGATGAGCTTGGAGATGACGACACAGACAGTGATGCAAGGACACCTGATGTCAACATGGTTGACTGGTCCTCATCCGATGAGAGTTAGATTTTATACCACCATGAGAGTTAGAAATTCGATTTCGTTATCCGATTAGTTTTATCTCATTTGTGAGACCTTGTCAAATCTTGTGACATGGCTTACCTTAGGTTTGATTGTTCTTGTGGACCTCTTGATTGAAATTGAATTGGAGTGATTTGAAGTTCTATTGCTACCATGTGCATATGGGTAGTGTGATTTTACTCACTAGGCCTTATTCTATCCTAACTTCTCATCCACTCTAAACCCATCAGATGCCTCCAAGACGTGACCCCGGGTTCAACTTTCCGCCGGAGCTCACGCAATTGATCCAACAGCAGAATGCTCTTATCTGAGATGCTCATTCGAGCAACCCGAACCGAACAACCACAACAACAACCCACCGCCGCCACCCCCAGTTGACAGTCTTACCCGTTTTCTGAGGCTGAACCCACCCGTGTTCTCCAGCAGCACGGAGCCGATCGTCGCAGATGACTGGCTCCGCAAGATAGGAAGGGAGCTAGCCACGGCAGGATGCAATGATGCTGAGAAGGTGAAGTTTGCCGCCCATCAGCTGGATGGCCCGGCCGCTGCTTGGTGGGAGAACTACACCACCACATACCCCTTGGAGAGTGTGACTTGGACTCAGTTCCAGCAGGCGTTCCGCACTGCTCATGTCTCAGCTGGAGCCATGAGTCTGAAGAAGAAGGAGTTCCGCAGCTTGCGCCGGGGAGGGCATGCGGTATCTCGATATGTTGATGAGTTGATAAGTTGGCCCGTTATGCCCCGGAAGGGCGTGGCCACCGATGCAGCCAAAGCAGGAGAAGTTTCGGAGGGACTAAGCGATGAGTTGGGAGTTCAGGTTGATTGGTATGGCGACCTTTGCAAACTATCGAGTTGGTTGATAAGGCTACCATTCTCGAAGGCAAGCACCAGCAGATGGAGAATCGTAAGAGGAAATACGGTCATGGGAAGTATAACTCTGGAGTTCAACAGAAACCCCTTCTGGCCATTACTCGGGAAGTTACGGATCGAGGCACTAGCAAGTTTAGAGGGAATCATCATAACCATGGAGGTCACATTCAGCATGGAGGAAATGGACACAACCACCATGGTCATAAGCATGGCAATGGCAATGGCAATGGAGGGAATGGCAATCAGCAGCATTTCAACTCTTCTACACCAATGAAGAAAGATCTGAGTCACATCACTTGCTTCAAATGCAAGAAGACAGGGCACTACTCCAATGAGTGTCCCGAGCAGCAGAATGGGAATGGAAATGGGAATTACGGAGGCAAGAAACCTAATCCTTTCACTAAGGGCATGTGAATCATGTCAATGTGGAAGAGGTCTATGAGCGACTGGCCAGATGATTGGTAAGTTCTCGGTTAATTCATTTCCAGCACTCATTCTTTTTGACACTGGTGCATCGCATTCATTCATATCAAGGGGATTCGTGGATAAACATAAGTTGCCTACCGTAGCTCTTAAGTCACCCATTCTAGTGAGTCCCCAGGAGCCGAGTCTATGGCTAGTCAGGGATGTTTCCGGTTCCTTTGAACATAGGGGACATATTTTTCCCACGGATATGATCATACTAGAGTCACAAGGGTTGGATGTAATCCTAGGGATGGATTGGATGTCCAAGTATGAGGGAAACATTGATTGTGCTAGTAGATCGATTTTTCTCACCACTCCAGAGAAGAAGAGGATCAAGTATGTATCCAGGCTTAAGCCTAAGAGGACTCAGGTGAACTCTCTTACGGGAGTTGTCCAAGAAGAAGTACCAGTGGTGAAGGATTATCCCGATGTATTTACGGAGGAGTTACGGGTATGCCGCCGGATCGGGAGATTTAGTTTTTGATTGAGTTGCTGCGGTGCATGGACCTATCTCCAAGAGGCCGTATCGGATGCCCTCTAATGATTTGGAGGAAGTCAAGAAACAGATTAAGGAGTTGCTAGAGAAAGGTATATTCGCC
This sequence comes from Aegilops bicornis, assembly GCA_021605145.1. Classification (NCBI taxonomy): domain Eukaryota; kingdom Viridiplantae; phylum Streptophyta; class Magnoliopsida; order Poales; family Poaceae; genus Aegilops; species Aegilops bicornis. The sequence continues at coordinate 163,801 of JAHIAL010000160.1, forward strand.
CGAGTTCATCACCTTGGGGAGCCCCAGTACTCTTAGTGGAGTAGAAGGATGGAACTTTGAGGATGTGTGTGGATTACCGCTCTTTGAACGAGGTGACCATCAAGAACAAGTATCCCCTACCGATGATCAATGACTTGTTTGACCAGCTAGAAGGAGCTAGTGTTTTCTCCAAGACCGATCTTCGATCGGGTTATCCTCAATTGAAGATCCGTGAGAAGGATATACCCAAGACCGCTTTTACCACAAGGTATGAGCTTTATGAGTATCTGATCATGTCTTTTGGTTTGACTAATGCCCACCGCCTATTTTATGAGCATGATGAACAAGGTGTTCATGGAGTTCTTGGATAAGTTCATTGTGGTATTCATTGATGACATATTGGTTTTCTCCAAGAATGAGGACGAACACGCTGAACATCTGCGCTTGGTTTTGGATAAGCTCAGAGAACATCAACTTTATGCCAAGTTCAGCAAGTGTGAGTTTTGGCTCAAGGAAGTCGGATTCCTTGGACATGTTGTGTCAAGTGAAGGGATTGCAATGGACCCTACCAAGGTAGAGTCGATCCGCAGAATGGAATGCACCCACCACAGTCGGCGAGATTCGCAGTTTCCTTGGACTTGCTGGATATTATCGGAGATTTATTGAAAATTTCTCCAAGATTGCAAGGCCCATGACAGCGTTGTTAAAGAAGGACGCCAGGTTCGTTTGGACTGAAGAGTGTGAAGTCAGCTTTCAAGAGTTGAAGAAGCGTTTGGTTACAGCCCCAGTGCTAATCACACTTTGGCGTACACAAGGACTTTCGGTGTATTGTGATGCTTCACGTCGGGGACTTGGAGGTGTTCTTATGCAGGAGGGAAAAGTTGTAGCTTATGCTTCACAACTTCGACCTCATGAGTTGAACTATGCCACGCATGATTTGGAGTTAGCAGTAGCGCATGCACTCAAGACATGGAGACACTATCTTATTGGGAATCGTTGTGATGTTTACACGGATCACAAGAGTTTGAAGTACATTTTCACGCAGAAGGAGTTGAATCTCAGGCAAAGGAGATGGTTGGAACTTATAAAGGATTATGACATGAGTCTGCATTATCATCCAGGAAAAGCCAATGTTGTGGCGGATGCTTTGAGCCGTAAGAGTTATGTTAATACCCTTACGGCGGGAGGTTTACCTCGGGAGTTATGTGATGAGCTTAGAGACCTTGATTGGAAATAGTTCCAAGAGGTTATGTTGCCGCTTTTCGAGGTATAGTCCACCTTGTTGGGAAGAATCAGAGAAGCCTGAAGTTGGACCAAGGTATTGCTGAGATAAAGGAAATGATGAGCAAAGGGAAGCGGAAGGATTACGTGAGGATGAAAATGGAACCATATGGTTTGAGCAGCGGATTTGTGTACCCAATGATCCGAGAGATCGGGAAGTTGATTCTTCAGAGGCTCATGACTCACCATATTCGATACACCCAGGCAACACCAAGATGTATTTGGACTTGAAGGAAAGTTTTGGTGGGCGGTATGAAGAGAGAGATTGCAGTATGTGGCAATATGTGATGTATGTCGAGAGAGTAAAGGCGAACATCGAAACCAGCGAGGTTTACTTCAGTAGTTGCCGATGCACGATTGGAAATGGGATAAACTTGGTATGGACTTTATCACGGGGTTACCCAGGACCCGCTTCGAGTTATGATTCCATTTGGGTGATAGTGGATCGTTTGACTAAGGTTGCTCACTTCATTCCGGTGAAGACCACCTATACAAGTGCTAAGCTGGCAAAGATATATATGACCGAGGATCGTATATGCGCATGGAGTTCCGAGGAGCATCGTATCGAGATAGAGGAACGCGGTTTACCTCAAAGTTTTGGAAGCGATTACCACGAAACTTTGGGTACCGAATAGAGTTCAACAGCCTTCCATCCCAGTGATGATGGGCGAGCGGAGAGTCAATCAGATTACGGAGGACATGTTGAGAGCTTCTGCAGCTAGACTATGGGTCTAGTTGGGATGATAACTTACCCCACGCAGAGTTTTATTACAACAACAGCTATCAAGCCGGTTTGCAGATGGCCCCTTCGAGGCATTGTATGGAAGGAAATGCAGGACACCTTTGATGTGGAATGGAGTTGGAGATCGCAAATTGTTTGGGCCTGATTTGGTCGAGGATTACGAGGAGAAGGTCAAGTTGATTCGTGACAGACTTAAGATAGCTCGGTCAAAGGCGGAAGAGTTATGCCGATGCTAAGCGCAAAGGAAGTGATCTATGAAGTGGGAGATAGAGCATATCTTGAGTGTCTCCACTTGAGGTATTAAGAGATTCAGTCAAAGGAAAGTTAGCACCACGATTTGTGGGACCATCTGAGTTCTGGAACATAGAGGAGAGGTTGCATACCAAATGGAATTACGGAGGCTTTGTCGGGGAGTTCATGATGTGTTTCATGTTTCCCGGTGAAGAAGTGTCATGCAAGAGATGGCGAGATATTCCTTTGAGAGATACGGTACCACTCGAGGCAATTCAGTTGGAGAGCGATCGACTTATGAGGAGAAGCCGGTTAAGATTCTTGAGACTGCGAGAGAGAATCACTCGTACCAAGATCATCGAGTTACGCAAGGTTCGATTGGAGTCACCACACCGAGGAGGAAGCCACTTGGGAATGAGAGGAAGATCTTAGACAAGACCATCCACACCTTTTCTTTGGCCAACCCGAATCTCGAGGACGAGATTTATCTTAAGGGGGGTAGGTTTGTAACATCCCAATTTTTATTAAATTTGCATGTTAATAGAATCATTCAATGCATATCATATTTCTTTGCATTTTGGAGTTTTTAAAATATTCAAATAATATTTTTCCACTCGAGAAAAACAAGCGAGAGGGATAAGATGACTTCCTCAAAATATAAAAGAGTGGGAAATTTTAATTTGAATATTATTTGAAGTTTTGGAGTTTATTGGTATTTGGTTTATTTGCAAAAAAATGCATTAATTGCATTAGGAAAATATTTTAAAAATGTTCTGTGCTTAAGTTAATGTTCATTAGGTTATAAATATTATATAGTTATTTTAGAAATTATTGTGGTATTTTTATTAATTCTTTTGAATTGTTTAGGGCCCCTTTAGTCTTCGTTTTTTTTAAACGCACGCACTCACCGCAACCTGGACCGAAACTGGGTTCGGCCCAGGAGCGCCCCAACCCGCCCAGCTGGCCATTTCGGCCCAAGGCCGCCTGCGCTCAAGCCTCCCGCCCGGTCGACCGCTCGCACCTCCCTCCTTCGCTATCTGCTGCCGCCGCTTCGGTGGGGCCCGCTCCCAGTCATCCCAACCTCCCGCAGACCACGGGATGGCGACGTCAGGCGACTCCCGAACCCGCCGGCCGAAGCTCTCGGGATAGAGCTTATCCCACTGCTCCCCGACGCCCTAGCCTCGCCTATAAAAAGCCCCAGACTCCCTCTCTCCATTCTGCAACTTCGCATCATCCCTCGCTCCTCACAGCCGCCACACTGCCGCGTTGGATCTCGCCAGAGCCGGAGTATCTCGCCGGAGTTTTTACATGCCGTAGACTCCCCTACCTTCACTTTATTTACATCAATCTTCATTACTGGCGCATCTTGTTGACATGTTTTTGCCGCCTAGGTCTCGCTTGAACCGCCGCCCAAACGACCTGCGTCCTCGCCGAGCGCCGGAGCCGCCGCCCTCTACCTCATTGTCCCGGGCGCCCGACCACCACCGACCCTGCCGGACCCGCCCCTTGCGCCCGTCCTCCCGACACCTCCATTGCCGCTTGAGACCGCCGCCCGTCACCGCCCAGCCTTGGTACGCATCTGTCACGTAAATGCGTCGTCGAGGTGAGCGAACCTTCGCTTCGCTATTCGTTTAGTTTTTTTCTCTAGATCGGTTTAGTTTAGTGTTTTTTATCGGTTCATCGGTTTAGATTAAACCGATTAGTTTAGATAAACCGATCTCGGTTTTAATTTTTTTTCTAGCATGATGGCTGTTTTACCTAAGTAGCGGTGGATTAGCCGTATGCGCTTCATGACGACGCTGCCAGACCACCCTTGACCCGCCACGTGGCCAGGGACTTGGTTGCGATAGTTTTCTTCACTGCTTAGTCCCTAGAAATCACAGGTTAGTCCCTGAGCTTAGATTAGCCATAACTCTTTAACCGTAGATCCAAACTCGATGAAACCAGCGGCAAATTCTTCGTATTGTTTAGATCTATCCAGTGGTATCCTTTTGCAAACTTTTGTCAGATTCAAATTTGAATTTATTCAGATTTGAATTCAAACTTCAAATGGCCATATCTCTCAAACCGTAGTCTCCGATTAAGTTGATTCTTTTTGCACTTTGTCACGATGAACAAACCCTATCACCTGGAACTTTGTCACAATAATTTTCACACACTAGAATCTGCCTATTAATATTTTACTAGTATGCATAGTATGCACTATAGTTCACATCACTTCTTGAACCATGTGCCTATGTTGTTTTGCACCTAGAAAATTTTCATGCTAGTTAAGTGTGATGTTTGTTCATTTGGTTTTTTCCGAGACTTCTGCTTTGCATGTTCTTTCTGGTTGTCTAGAATGTTTGCTTATGTTTGTTTATCTTCTTTGCGGTAGATTGCCCGGAGTGCGAAGCAGAATATTATCGATCTTTAGAATTCAACCAGCATTACCAAGGCAAGTTGCATCTTGATCATAATTCATTACCTATGTTTTTATTATGCACGTAGTTCTTTGCAAGAGGACTACATGATAGAAATTGATGCCGCATGACTATGCTTTTCACCCAAGAGTTCATTGAGGTAGGTCTGAACCTTATAACATTGTCGCCATCGTTTTACATTATGTTGCTTCGCTAAGTAGGCGTGGATTGGGGAGTGATCATTGTAAAGTATGAGTGACAATGTAGTAAATAGGACCTAAGATAATTAATGAACTACAGGCGGAAACTTGTTGGAATGGTGGCGAAATGCGATTAGAACGCATGGGAAATCCATGGTGGTGCACCACCGGTGGACCGTCCGCCGAGCTCAAAGAGATCAATCGTATTCTCATGTCTAGAAGCTTACGTGTGCAGCCACAAGCCAATATGGGCTTTGGCTTAGTTGAGTAGTTAGTGCGACCCCTTCCGGGATGGGCTAGCGGATGTAGAATGATGTAGGTGTACCGCCTATCCGTGGGTTAAGGGGAACATTTTGAAGACTATGTCTCGATCTTCCGATCATGGAGGTGGTCGAGTCTTGTGGGGAAAAGTGCAACCTCTGCAGAGTGTTAAAACCTAATCGATTAGCCGTGTCCCGATTACGGACAAGTTGAGCATCTAGTAGTGGAAATGCCGGGAGATCTCCTCACCTTTAATTAAACAGTTGGGATCTAAATGAAACTTGGGAACGGATGGAGTTGGGTTTTCCAACTCATCCTATGCAAAAGTGTAGTAGTAGAATAACATCTTTTCTAATAGGGAAAAACTAGCTTTATGCAAAAACTAAACTTAGAGCTTTCCACCAGCCAAATTGCATGTACGAATAGGCTCTTTACACTTATGATGTGACTTGCCAGTACATTCAATGTCTTGACCTATATGGCTGCAACTTATCACGTTGCGAGATATATCAGAAGCGAGGATTAAGGTGCGATAGGTCGATGTTCTACACTCAACCTTGCTCGTGGAGTTGGACTCATTTACTATTTTGCTTCCTTGATATTTGTTTATTGGCTCTATGCCCTATTTGGTAATAAATGTATTGCTCTGGATTATCGATGTAATAAAGAGATGTGTGTTATTTCATTATTTCATCGGTCTGTGTGTAATGCTAGCTAACAAGTCGATCCAGGGACTAGCACGGTAAGCACAGAGACTTCGACTCTTACCGAGTCGGCTCGCTACAGCTCTCCAACTAGCTACGGTGGCTGCGTAGTTCAAAAGAGCCGAATCCCTCTCCAGTATGCCATGGGCCTCCTTTTATAGTCGAAAGGGGCTGCCACAGTGGCACACAGGAGGTGGAAAGGCGAACAGTGCTGCGAGCTTATCGCCCGTATTACAGGACAAGATGCATTTAATGCATCGCTTAGGTGTCCCTTTGGTTTATCGGGGACGGGAACGAGGCCCGTCCCATCCGTCGCTGCCCCTCCTCTCTTCGACACGCGCCCTGGCCAGCGACGCATGCGCCGCCATGTTGGCTGGCAGGCAGCTGAGGTGGCACGGTGGTAGGGTCTTCATGAAGATCTGCATGCCGCCAAGCAGGCGTTCGCTGTGTTGGCCTGGAAGCTGCATGTTTCCATGCAGGTGCCTACCCAGCTGGTTGGGCTGGCAGCTGCATGCGAATGACGGTGGGGATTTGGCTGGTGCGAGCCTAGTAGTGGCCCCGCTGGTGTCCTCGGCAAGGGCCTTGCCGGAGGGCCCGGCAAGGGTCTTGTCGTGGCATGTAGTCGTCCCCGGCAAGGCGCTTGCCGAGGGTCTTGTGGATCTCCTCGGCAAGGATCCCGCCGAGGGTCACCGTCGTCTGGTCCTCATCTGATCTCATATCTCTATGGTCTTGACAAATATCTGCATGCCACCAAGGAGGTGCCTCCCGAGCCTTTGTTCCACCGTGGTTTATTACGTTGGAAGCCGTGGGCTCAAGGGTGGCGCACTCAGCTGGTGTGGGGGCGAGCCGTCCCGGCAAGGCAATTGCCAGAGCCGCTGAGGCCACCCCGGCAAGGGTCTTGCCGGGGGAACCCGCCTCGTCCCTCTGCTCTTTGGGGTTGTTGGCATTGGCGTTGCCTTGGCCGTCTTGTGCTTGGCTTCTCTCTGGCTTCCCTCCTTTGACACCTTTCGCGTGCGGTGGCGCGTGGCTCTGATCAAGACATGCACAAGTAAAGGGGTACAAAGGTGTGCCCCTAATATTGTACACCGACAGGAGCCCCCAAGCCTGGGCCACACATAAGCGAGACACGTTGTTGGGCCAAGCCCAGAACGGTGCATGGGCAGGTTGGGCGGATTTTCACCGCGGTAACTCTTCGTCCGCTGCGCTTCCCCACGACCCGTGTTGAACCGTCTCGTGGAGGATCGTGCGTAACTTAGGGGGCATGCGTGGGGCGGTTCCCGCATGCATGCGTCACATCGTGGTAAAGAGGCGGCTCGCGCCTTCCCCGTAAAAAGAGGGAGGCATGGAGGCGCGGCTCATTTACTGGATGGACTCGGGTCGCAGTCTTTAAGGCGCCTACGCCCCCTGATCATGTGGCGGGGAACGGTCGCCTCACCCGTCCTATCAACCCTGCACGCCCGCCACACGTTCTTCATGCAAGTGGTGAGCTGTGGAGGTGGGAAACCGGGCCATCGCTGATTGGGCAGCGGGTCGGTCCTGATTCCTTGCGCCTCACTTGGTTGGATTGGCCGAGGGGCGGTTGAGTCTTGACCCCGCCCTTTATAAAGAGGGGAGGAGGGGCGCCATCCCACATTCTTGATATACATCCTTCTTCATCTTTGCTTCTTTCTTCCGCCTGCCATGGCGAGAGGAGGTGCTGGGCCTTCGACGGTGGCGGCGAGGGTTGCTGCTCGTCAACGCATCCCTCCTTCCCATGAATCCGTGGCGGCGGAGCCAGCCTTGAGAGGAAGGGGGAGGGGGCGTGGCCGAGGTCGCCGTGGCGGTCGGGGGAGAGGGGGACGAGGTGGCGCGGCGGCCATGCCTCCGCCAGCGGTGCCTCCCGCGATGGAGTGTCACGTCGGGGACTAGGCCCGCGAGTTCTTCATCAGGCTGCGCCGGCCACCGGGTCGTCATCTCCGTCTCCCCACCCCCTTCGCTGAGGAGATGGAGCTCGATCCGCCCCAGACCCTCAGATTGCACATGAGGGGCTGCGGGACCGGCAGCACGCGGGTCAACGTCGACTTCCCCGCTCCGCATGTTATGTATCTCTGTCATGGATGGAAGACATTTGCTCGCATCCATAGCCTGAAGGTGGGGCTCGTCCTCTACTTCAAGTTAATGGAGGGCGGCCTGCTCTCGTCACGGTCTTGGAGATCTTGGCACTGCTTTGAAGTGCTGCGTGGAGAGCTCCTCCAACGATGAAGATTCCTCCTCAAGCGGGAGTGATGAGGAGGACAGCGACAACGACGATGAGGGAGTCGGGCAGCAGGATGCCGACCCCGACTTCGACTGATCGCATCGCCCTCCCTCGGCCTCGCGCCCTGCCGAGGGCCTTCCTCGTCAAGCTCTCCATCGGCGCGTTCCCCATCGCCTCCTTGGGCGGCTGGCGTAAGAGGGTCGAAGAAAGCGAAGAAGGCGGTCAGCGGCCATCAACTCGGAGTACGCGGGCACCGACGCCTTCGTCGCGTATTGCCGGGCCGTTGCCTCATCTTCCAGCCCCTCCGCCGGCACCGGGATGCACTCTTGGCGCCTTCTGCTTCTCGCACCTCGCTAGGCGCTCCTTTCGCCCTCCTGCTGTCTTGTTTCACCTCCTGAGGAGAGGGACAAGAAAGGGATTACGGGCACCTTATCTCTTTTTAGTTTGTAAGCCTGCGGGCACTTGTTAACCTTTAGACTTGTAATCCCCTTGCTCATGTTGTTTATTCCATATGAACTGTACCTGTATGGGACGTTTTTAATGAAAAAGGGTGTTTTGCCGGGTTCGTTGTGTGTGGGCGAGGTCCAAGCCAAGGACGAATCCTTGTTATTTCTAAGGTAAACCTTGTCGCCCGGCAACAGGCCTTGCCATCCCCCCGCTTTGGTGGACCATTCTCACGCTCTTGGCGGAGGCAGGGGCGAAGTAGGGCTGGGCCCCTCGTTCATTTCTCTTGCCACCGCGACTACGACGAAGTTCCGACCCAGGGGATAGCTCTTGGGTACGATAAGAAGGGAGCACGATGGTTTTAAGAATATAAACGAGGTTTCATATGTCCCAGTTCTATACGGAAGCTTGGCTTGTCGTGGTTGGATCCTAGTGTCCTCGGCCCCCGGCGATATCAGTTTGCCGGGGCCGGAGTGCCGGTCCATCCTCTTCCTCCCAGGCGGCTCAGAAGATATGTCCACGTGCCCTGTGAACCAAAGAGGACAGAAAGATGCACATTCGACCTCTAGGCTAGGTGTTAGTCACCGCTAAGCACTATCAACCCTAACGGAGGAAGAGAGTTGACCTAGCATGCATGCTACAACTTAGGGCACCAACGCTTCATTTATTTATTCTCAGGGTCCGCGCCTGGCTTTGTACAGAGGGTTACATGCCTTGCTGGCAAAGCTTGTACAAAAGGTGGCTTGCCGGGGGGCCCGGCAAGCTGCGCCTTATGGGTAAAACTTACGGAGATGCTCAATGTTCCAGGAGTTGCTCACTTGGACAGCATCTTCGGTCTCCAGGCGGACTGCGCCGGGCCTGGTGACTGGTATTACCCGATAAGGGCCTTCCCACTTCGGCGTCAACTTGTTGGAATTCTTGGCGATCGAACGCATCAAGAACAAGGTCACCTTCCTCAAAGCTTCGGGCATGGACCTTGCGGCTATGGTAGCGGCGCAAGGCCTGCTGGTAGCGTGTTGCTCTCACAGCCGCCCGAAGACGATCTTCCTCATGGAGCGTTGCGTCATCTTGCCGCAATAGCTCTTCCTCAAGCTCATCATAAGCGATCACTCGAGGTGACCCGTATATGAGTTCTGTGGGGAGAATTGCTTCTGCCCCATATACTAGGGCAATGGGTGTCTGGACGGTGGCTCGATTTGGCGTCGTCCTGATCGACCAAAGAACCGCCGGCAACTCATCAATCCAGCGCCTTCCACTCTTGTGCAGCTTGTCAAAGGTCTTCGTTCTCAGGCCTCGCAACACTTCAGCATTTGCCCTCTCTGCTTGGCCGTTGCTCCGGAGGTGTGCCACGGAAGCAAAACACACCTTGCTGCCGAGATCTTGAATGTATTGCATGAAGGTGTGGCTTGTGAACTGCGAGCCGGTATCGGTGATGACTCTAATTGGCACACCAAAACGGCAGACTAGTCCCTTGAAGAACTTGACGGCTGACTGTGCTATCACCTTCCTCACTGATTCCACCTCCGCCACTTTGTGAACTTGTCGATCACAACGTACAAGTACTCAAAGCCCCGACAAAGACGGGAAGGGGCCCAAGATAAAATCGAGCCCTGCACCAAAAATGGCCAGGAGAGAGGGATTGTTTGAAGGGCTTGAGTTGGTTGATGAAGCATCTTTGAATGGAATCGACACGATTCACACTTCAGAACTAGTGCTTTGCCGTGCATCCTCGGAGGCAGGGCAGAAGAAGCCTTGCTGAATGCCTTGCCGGCAAGGGCCCTTGACCCTATGTGGGAGCCACATATGCCACCATGTATCTCTGCCAACAGCTCCAGTCCTTCCTCCCGGGGGATGCACTTCAATTTCACACTGTTCGGTCTTCTTCTGTACAGAACGTCATCTACGAACTAGTACAAGGCAGACCGACGGGAAACTTTTTCCGCTTCTTCCTGCTCCTCAGGAAGTTCCCCTGTCTGGAGGAAATGGACGGTATGATGTGCCCACGCTGGAGCCTGGGGCTCGACGGCAAGGACCAAAGTCATCTCTTCCGCCATGGGGGCAACCGTCTATATGCCCAGGGCTTGGTGCCCTGCCGGAGCCTGCCGTCCTTCGGCAGGCTCAGGATCCGCGCCAACACCCTTGCCGGCAGCCCCTGGGGGCTCGGTGGCAAAGTACTTGCTGTGGCCTGATCGTTGGAAATATGCCCTAGAGGCAATAATAAAAGGATTATTATTGTATTTCTTGTTCATGATAATTATCTTTATTCATGCTATAATTGTATTATCCGGAAATCATAATACACGTGTGAATACATAGACTACAACATGTCCCTAGTGAGCCTCTAGTTGACTAGCTTGTTGATCAATAGATAGTCATGGTTTCCTGACTATGGACATTGGATGTCATTGATAACGGGATCACATCATTAGGAGAATGATGTGATGGACAAGACGCAATCCTAAGCATAGCACAAGATCGTGTAGTTCGCTTTTGGTAGAGCTTTTCCAATGTCAAGTATCTTTTCCTTAGACCATGAGATCGTGTAACTCCCGGATACCGTGAGGGAGTCCTTTGGGTGTACCAAACGTCACAACGTAACTGGGTGACTATAAAGGTGCACTACAGGTATCTCCGAAAGTGTCTGTTGGGTTGTCACGGATCGAGACTGGGATTTGTCACTCCGTATTACGGAGAGGTATCACTGGGCCCACTACGTAATGCATCATCATAATGAGCTCAAAGTGACCAAGTGTTTGGTCATGGGATCATGCATTACGGTACGAGTAAAGTGACTTGCCGGTAACGAAATTGAACGAGGTATTGGGATACCGACGATCGAATCTCAGGCAAGTAACATACCGATTGACCAAGGGAATTGTATACGGGGTTGCTTGAATCCTCGACATCGTGGTTCATCCGATGAGATCATCGAGGAGCATGTAGAGCCAACATGGGTATCCAGATCCCGCTGTTGGTTATTGACCGAGAGCCGTCTTGGTCATGTCTACATGTCTCCCGAACCCGTAGGGTCTACACATAAGGTTCGGTGGCGCTTAGGGTTGTATGAATATGAGTATGCAGCAAACCGAAGTTGTTCGGAGTCCCGGATGAGATCCTGGACGTCACAAGGAGTTCGAATGGTCCAGAGGTAAAGAATTATATATGGGAAGTCGAGTTTTCGCAATCGGGAAAGTTTCGGGGTCAACGGTATTGTACCAGACCACCGGAAGGGTCCTGGGTCCACCGGTGGGGCCACCTATCCCGGAGGGCCCCATAGGCTGAAGTGGGAGGGGAACCAGCCCCTGGTGGGCTGGTGCGCCCCCCCTTGGGCCCCCCTCTGCGCCTAGGCTTGGGAACCCTAGGGAGGCGCCCACTTGCCTTGGGGGGCACTCCACCCCCCTTGGCCGCCGCCCCCCCTAGGAGATCCCATCTCCTAGGGCCGGCGCCCCCCCTGGGGACCCTATATATACAGGAGGGAGGGAGGGCAGCCGCACCCTTGCACTTGACGCCTCCCTTCCCCCTTGCTACACCTCCTCCTCCCGTAGTCGCTTGGCGAAGCCCTGCCGGAATTCGTGCATCCACCACCACGCCGTCGTCTTGCTGGATCTTCATCAACCTCTCCCTCCTCCTTGCTGGATCAATGCATGGGAGACTTCATCCGCTCCGTACGTGTGTTGAACGCGGAGGTGCTGTCCGTTCGGCACTTGGTCATCGGTGATTTGGATCACGATTTAGCACGACTCCCTCAACCCCGTTCACTTGAACGCTTCGCCGCGATCTACAAAGGTATGTAGATGCACTCCTATCACTCGTTGCTAGATGAACTCATAGATGGATCTTGGTGAAACCGTAGGAAATTTTTTATTTTTTGCAACGTTCCCCAACAAAGGGCATCATGAGCTAGGTCTATGTAGTTCTCTATTGCACGAGTAGAACACAAATCTGTTGTGGGCGTACATGTTGTCAACTTTCTTGCCGCTACTAGTATTATTTTGCTTCAGCGGTATTGTGGGATGAAGCGGCCCGGACCGACCTTACACGTACGCTTACGTGAGACAGGTTCCACCGACTGACATGCACTAGTTGCATAAGGTGGCTAGCGGGTGTCTGTCTCTCCCACTTTAGTTGGAGTGGATTCGACGAAAAGGGTCCTTATGAAGGGTAAATAGAAGTTGACAAATCATGTTGTGGCTTTTTTCAGTAGGTAAGAAAATGTTCTTGCTAGAACCCTATTGCAGCCACGTAAAGATGCAACAACAATTAGCGGACGCCTAACTTGTTTTTGCAGCAATTGCCTTGTGATGTGATATGGCCAAAAGTTGTGATGAATGATGAATGATATATTGTGATGTATGAGATCATGTTCTTGTAATAGGAATCACGACTTGCATGTCGATGAGTATGACAACCGGCAGGAGCCATAGGAGTTGTCTTAATTATTGTATGACACGTGTGTCATTGATTCAACGCCATGTAGTAGTAGAACTAATAGTAGATGAACTTAATTATCATGAACATTAGTCTAACATCTTTGAAAAAATGTCTTGTAGATCAAATGGCCAACGCTCATGTCAACATGAACTTCAACACGTTCCTAGAGAAAACCAAGCTGAAAGATGATGGCACCAACTATTCGTCTTTGGGTCCTAACCCGAGGATCATCCTCATAGCAGCAAAGAAACAATATGTCCTAGAAGCACCGCTAGGTGAAGCACCCATCCCAGAGAACCAAGACGTTATGAACGCTTGGCAGTCTCGTGCTGATGATTACTCCCTCGTTCAGTGCGGCATGCTTTACAGCTTAGAACCGGGGCATATGAGATGTTCGAGGAGCTGAAAATGGTTTTCCAAGCTCATACCCGGGTCAAGAGATATGAAGTCTCCGACAAGTTCTATAGTTGTAAGATGGAGGAAAATAGTTCTGTCAGTGAGCACATACTCAAAAGTCTGGGTTGCACAACCGCTCGTCCAAATGGACATTAACCTCCTGGACGAGGCGGTCATTGACAGAATCCTTCATCGCTTCCCACCGAGCTACAAGAGCTTTGTGATGAACTACAATGCTGAAGTATTTTCAATGCTGAAGTCAGCAGAGGTAGAAATCAAGAAAGAACATCAAGTGTTGATGGTCAATAAAACCACTAAGTTCAAGAAGGGCAAGGGTAAGAAGAACTTCAAGAAGGACGGAAAGGATGTTGCCGCGCCCGGTAAGCCGATTGCTTGGGGAAGAAGTCAAAGAATGGACCCAAGCACGAGACTGAGTGCTTTTTATTGCAAAGGGAAGGGTCACTTTGGAAGCGAACTGCCCCAAATACTTAGCGCATAAGAAGGCCGCAACACTAAAGGTATATTTGATATACATGTAATTGATGTGTACCTTACCGCATTACTCGTAGTAACTCACAGGTATTTGATACCGGTGCCGTTGCTCATATTTGTAACTCCACAGGAGCTGCGGAATATACTGAGATCGGCGAAGGACGAGGTAACGATCTTGGCGCGTCGGGAATGGTTCCAAGGTCGATGTGATCGCCATCGCACGCTACCTCTACATTTACCTCTGGGATTAGTTTTAAACCTCAATAATTGTTATTTAGTGCCAAGTTTGAGCATGAACATTGTATCGAGGATCTCGTTTAATGCAAGATGGCTACTCATTTAAATCCGAGAATAATGGTTGTTCTATTTATATGAGAGATATGTTTTATGGTCATGCTCCTATGGTCAATGGTTTATTCTTAATGAATCTCGAACATGATGTTACACATATTCATAGTGTGAATACCAAAAGATGTAAAGTTGATAACGATAGTCCCACATACTTGTGGCACTGCCGCCTTGGTCACATTGGTGTCAAGCGCATGAAGAAGCTCCATGCCGATGGACTTTTAGAGTCTCTCGATTATGAATCATTTGACACATGTGAACCTTGCCTCATGGGCAAAATGACCAAGACTCCGTTCTTCCTGGAACAATGGAGCGAGAAACCAACTTATTGGAAATCATACATACCGATGTGTGCGGTCCAATGAGCGTTGAGGCTCATGGAGGATATCGTTATGTTCTCACTCTCACCGATGACTTGAGTAGATATGGGTATGTCTACTTGATGAAACATAAGTCCGAGACCTTTGAAAAGTTCAAGGAATTTCAGAATGAGGTAGAGAATCAACGTGACCGAAAAATAAAGTTCTTACGATCAGATCGTGGAGGAGAATATTTAAGTCATGAATTTGGTACACACTTAAGGAAACGTGGAATCGTTTCACAACTCACGCCGCCTCGAACACCTCAGCGTAATGGTGTGTCCGAACATCGTAATCGCACTCTATTGGATATGGTGCGATCTATGCTGTCTCTTACTGATTTACCGCTATCATTTTGGGGATACGCTCTAGAGACAGCTACATTCACTTTAAATAGGGCAATCGCCTAAATCCGTTGAGACGACACCGTATGAATTATGGTTTGGGAAGAAACCTAAGCTGTCGTTTCTAAAAGTTTGGGGACGCGATTCTTATGTCAAGAAACTTCAACCTGAAAAGCTCGAACCCAAGTCAGAAAACGTGTCTTCATAGGATACCCTAAGGAAACCATTGGGTACACCTTCTACCTTAGATCCGAAGGCAAGATCTTTGTTGCCAAGAACGGATCCTTTCTGGAAAAAGAGTTTCTCTCGAAAGAAATAAGTGGGAGGAAAGTAGAACTCGATGAAATACTACCTCTTGAACCGGAAAGTAGTACATCTCAGGAAAATGTTCCTGTGGTGCCTACACCGACTGGAGAGGAAATTAATGATGATGATCAAGGTACTTCGGATCAAGTTGCTCTTGAACTTCAGAGGGTCCACTAGGACACGTTCCGCACCCAGTGGTACGGCAACCCTGTCCCGGAAATCATGTTGTTAGACAACGGTGAACCTTGAACTATGAAGAAGCGATGGCGGGCGGATTCCAACAAATGGCTCGAAGCCATGAAATCCGAGATAGGATCCATGTATGAAAACAAAGTATGGACTTTGACAGACTTGCCCGATGATCGGCGAGCGATAGATAACAAATGGATCTTTAAGAAGAAGACGGAAACGGATGGTAATGTTACCATCTATAAAGCTCGACTTGTCGCTAAAGGTTATCGGCAAGTTCAAGGGGTTGACTACGATGAGACTTTCTCTCCCGTAGCGAAGCTGAAGTCCGTCCGAATCATGTTAGCAATTGCCGCATACTATGATTATGAGATATGGCAAATGGACGCCAAAAGCGGCATTCCTTAACGGCTAGCTTAAGGAAGAACTGTATATGATGCAGCCGTAAGGTTTTGTCGACCCTAAGAATGCTAACAAGTTATGCAAGCTCCAATGATCCATTTATGGGCTGGTGCAAGCATCTCGAGTTGGAACATTCGCTTTGATGACATGATCAAAGCGTTTGGGTTTATGAAGACTTATGAAGAAGCCTGTGTTTACAAGAAAGTGAGTGGGAGCTCTGTAGGATTTCTCATATTATATGTAGATGACATACTTTTGATGGGAAATGATATAGAACTTTTGGACAGCATTAAGGCCTACTTGAATAAGAGTTTTTAAATGAAGGACCTTGGAGAAGCTGCTTACATATCAGGCATCAAGATCTATAGGGATAGATCGAGACGCCTCATAGGTCTTTCACAAAGCACATACCTTGATAAGATATTGAAGAAGTTCAAAATGGATCAGTCCAAGAAAGGGTTACTGCCTGTATTACAAGGTGTGAAATTGAGCTCGGCTCAATGTCCGACCACAGTAGAGGATATAGAAGAGATGAGTGTCATCCCCTATGCATCAGCCATAGGGTCTATTATGTATGCCATGCTGTGTACCAGACCTGATGTAAACCTTGCCGTAAGTTTGGTAGCAAGGTACCAAAGTAATCCCGCAAGGAACACCGACATCAGTCAAGAACATCCTGAAGTACACGAAAAGGACTAAGGACATGTTTCTCGTTTATGGAGGTGACGAAGAGCTCGTGTAAGGGTTACATTGGCGCTTAGCTTCGACACAGATCTAGATGACTCTAAGTGACAAACCGGATGCGTGTATATGTTGAATGGTGGAAGCGATGGCTGGTGGAGCTGCAAGCGAGCGTCGTGGCGGGATCTACATGTGAAGCGGAGTACATGGCAGCCTCGGAGGCAGCGCATGAAGCGATTTGGGTGAAGGAGTTCATCACCGACCTAGGAGTCATACCCAATGCGTCAAGCCGATCAAACTCTTCTGTGACAACACTGGAGCTATTGCACTTGCCAAGGAGCCTGTGTTTCATAAGAAGACCAGGCACATCAAGCGTCGCTTCAACTCCATTCATGAAAATGTTCAAGATGGAGACATAGAAATTTGCAAAGTGCATACGGATCTGAATGTCGCAGATCCGTTGTCTAAACCTCTTCCATGAAAGCAAAACATGATCAACACCGTAACTCTATGGGTGTTCGATTCATCACAATGTAACTAGATTATTGACTCTAGTGCAAGTGGGAGACTGTTGGAAATATGCCCTAGAGGCAATAATAAAAGGATTATTATTGTATTTCTTGTTCATGATAACTGTCTTTTTATTCATGCTATAATTGTATTATCCGGAAATCGTAATACACGTGTGAATACATAGACTACAATATGTCCCTAGTGAGCCTCTAGTTGACTAGCTCGTTGATCAATAGATAGTCATGGTTTCCTGACTATGGACATTGGATGTCATTGATAACGGGATCACATCATTAGGAGAATGATGTGATGGATAAGACCCAATCCTAAGCATAGCACAAGGTCGTGTAGTTCGTTTTGCTAGAGCTTTTCCAATGTCAAGTATCTTTTCCTTAGACCATGAGATCATGTAACTCCCGGATCTTGTAGGAGTGCTTTGGGTGTACCAAAGCGTCCTGGCGTAACTGGGTGACTATAAAGGTGCACTACAGGTATCTCTGAAAGTGTCTGTTGGGTTGTCACGGATCGAGACTGGGATTTGTCACTCCGTATTACGGAGACGGATCACTGGGCCCACTTAGTAATGCATCATCATAATGAGCTCAAAGTGACCAAGTGTTTGGTCACGGGATCATGCATTATGGTACGAGTAAAGTGACTTGCGGTACGAGATTGAACGAGGTATTGGGATACCGACGATCGAATCTCTCGCAAGTAACTTTATCTTAGATTGACAAAGGGAATTGTATACGGGGTTGCTTGAATCCTCGGCATCGTGGTTCATCCGATGAGATCATCGAGGAGCATGTGGGAGCCAACATGGGTATCCAGATCCCATCGTTGGTTATTGACCGAGAGCCGTCTCGGTCATGTCTACATGTCTCCCGAACCCGTAGGGTCTACACACTTAAGGTTCGGTGACGCTAGAGTTGTATGAATATGAGTATGCAGCAAACCAAAAGTTGTTTGGAGTCCCGGATGAGATCCCGGATGTCACGAGGAGTTCCGGAATGGTCCGGAGGTAAAGAACTATATATGGGAAGTCGAGTTTGACCATCGGAAAGTTTGAGGTCCACTGTATTGTCTGGGACCACCGGAAAGGGTCGAGGTCCACCGGTGGGGCCACCTATCCCGGAGGGCCCCATGGGCTGAAGTGGGAGGGAACCAGCCTGGTGGCTGGTGCGCCCCCCCTGGGCCCCCCTCTGCGCCTAGGGTTGGGAACCCTATGGGAGGGGGCGCCCCACTTGCCTTGGGGGGCACTCCACCCCCTTGGCCGGCGCCCCCCCCCTAGGAGATCCCATCTCCTAGGGCCGGCGCCCCCCTGGGGACCCTATATATAGAGGGGGGGAGGGAGGGCAGCTACACCCCTTGCACTTGGCGCCTCTCTTCCCCTTGCTACACCTCCTCCTCCCTGTGGTTGCTTGGCGAAGCCCTGCCGAACTCTGCTGCATCCACCACCACGCGTCGTCGTGCTGGATCTTCATCAACCTCTCCTCCTCCTTGCTGGATCAAGGCGTGGGAGACGTCATCCGCTCCCGCGTCACGTGTGTTGAACGCGGAGGTGCCGTCCATTCAGCACTTGGTCATCGGTGATTTGGATCACGACGAGTACGACTCCCTCGACCCCATTCACTTGAACGCTTCCGCTCACGATCTACAAAGGTATGTAGATGCACTCCTATCACTCGTTGCTAGATGAACTCATAAATGGATCTTGGTGAAACCGTAGGAAATTTTTTATTTTCTGCAACGTTCCCCAACACTGACTTCCTCCGCTTGTTCTGCCCTGTTGATGGCTCGACGGATGGTTGAGTTAACTGAAGCAAAAAGGTACCTGGTTCCACAGGTAGCTTGAATGCAGCGTGTTTTGATAGGTAGTCAGCGATGTCGTTCTCTGCTCGGGGAACGTGCTCCGCTTGTATACTGTCGAAGTGCTCTTCCAGTTTCCTCACCTCATCCACGTAGGCCTCCATCAACGGGCTCTGATAATCCTTGTTAACTTGTCTGACGACAAGCTGTGAATCACCCCTGACGACGAGCTTTTTTTTTCACCCCCGAGGTCCAGGCGATCTTGAGATCGGCAAGCAGCCCCTCGTATTCAGCAGTGTTGTTTGTGGACATCTCCCTCGGAAAGTGCATCTGGATCACATACTTGAGGTGATGTCCGGTGGGTGCGACAAGCAGCACACCTGCACCGGCGCCTTGCAGCGAGAAAGCCCCATCAAAGTACATGATCCAGTCGCAGCTTGCTTCCTTGCCGGGGAGAGCGGTGTGCTGAATTTCTTCGTCGGGCGTTGAGGTCCATTCTGCAATGACCTCCGCCAATAATCTACTCTGGATTTTCGAGGTACTTTCAAACTTCAACCCAAAGCTTGACAATTCCAATGACCATTCCACAATCCTTCCGGTCGCATCTGGGTTGTGCAGTATCCGTTGCAATGGGAGGCGGGTGACGACAGTGATCTCGTGGGCTTGGAAGTAATGACGCAGCTTCCTCGAGGCCATAAGGACGCCGAAGAGCAATTTCTACACACCAGAGTACCTCGACCTAGACCCCTGCAAGAGGGAGGTGACAAAGTAAACCAGGTGCTGCATCATCTTCTTCTTCTGCACCACTTCACCTGACTGTGCGGGCACCGCCCCGATGGCGTCAGACTCTGCCGGGGGCCTTGCCTTACCGGCACCAGGCCCTGCCGGAGGAATCTCTGACTTGCCGTCCGCCGGTCCTGCCGCTGCCACCGCCTCTTCATCAACCTCCCTCTGTGCCACTAGCGTGGCACTAACCACTTGATTCGTCGCTGCCAGATACAGTAGTAACGGCTATAGATGGGATAGATGGGATAGGTATCGGCGCAACTAGTATCGGTGTAGACACTACTAGGAAAAGGGCTATAGATGGGATAGGTACTAATGGCGCACCTGTCAGGTAGTGCGCCACTACTATATACTAATGGAGCACCATTTGTTGATGCGCCATTAGTGTGGAAGACACTAATGGCGCACCAGAAACACGGTGCACCACTAGTAATATTTTTTTTTCCATTTTTACATACATACTAATGGCGCATCCGAGCGAAGTGCGCCAGTACTAGTTCTAACTAGTAATGGCGCCTTTGGACACAGAGTCTTCATTAGAATATACTCTTTTTGCAAAACTTCTAATGGTACCGTGGTCGACCCCCGCTCCACCAGCCGCCCACCACGACCGCACCCTCCACCGACCCCCGTCCCACCCACCGTCCCCCGCTCCACTGCCACCGCCGCCGACCCAGCCCGCACCCTCCCCACTCCACCACTTGCCGACGACCACCCGCACCCTCCCACTCCATCGCAGCCGACGTCCCACCGGACCTCCCTGCTCCACCGGCCGCCCGCCAACCCCGGCCCGCACCGTCCCCACTCCACCATGCCGGCGACCACCCGCACCCTCTCCCCGCACCCTCCGGCCGCTCCACCGTCACAAATGAATGCAACTAAAATTGCAAAAAAAAACAAATGTGATGATATTTTGCATATTCATATATATTTTCAAATAACAAATTTGATGATATTTTTTTTCAAATAACAGATTCATCAGACGCCACCGCCCCACGCGCCCCGCCACCTCCCTCTCCCTTCCTCCGTCACTTGCAGCCGCCCGCCTCCCACCAGCGCCGCCTCCCCGAGCCCGCCTCCCGAGGCCCGCCTCCCCATGGCGCCGCCTCCCTCGCCTCCTCCCTAACCTCGAGCCGCCGGAGACTTGGAGCCTCGGCGCCGCCTCCACGTCCACCCGGAGAGGAGGCCCCACGCCCACCGGGGCAGAGGCCCGCGACCTCCCGCCTCCCCCAAGCTCGCCGTCTGCGCCCTCCCGTCGTCTCGCTCCGGCCACCACCTCGTGGTCAGGTAATCTTCTTCTCCTCTCTTCCTCCTCTCCTCCCTCCGGCCCCTCCCCGACCGACTCTACTCCCTGGCCTCAAGGATTCACCGTCTGGATCACCGATCATACGCCTCCCTTGTGACTTAATATCCACAGCGTCAGCGTCTTCGTCCCCGATGCCCCCTGCATTCTCCCCACTCACTTTGCCACGCCGGCGACCAACGCACCTTCCCGCTCCATCGGCAGCCGCTGCCGACAATTCTACCCGCACCCTCCCCCACTCCACCGTCGCCGATGACCCACCGCACCCTCCACTCCACCTTTTTCATATTCATAAATATTTTCAAATAAGAAAATTTGAACATATTTTCTAAAAAATTATTACTGTTTTTATAAAAAAAATATTACTGTTATGATTTAAACAAGTTTGAAGATATTTAAACACAAATAAATATCAAACAACATTTTAAATGCATAAAATAAAAATTAGAGCCCTGGAATCGAACCCAGACCTCCTAGTGTGTGTACTACGTCTTGACCCGGTCAGGCTAGTGGGTGGGTTCTGATCTAGATGGGTTAGGTGGAATATAACACGAGGGCTCGGACTGTAATAAAAAACATACTAATGGCACACCGCCATGGGTGCGCCATTAGTAATCTCCCCTAGCTAATTCCACCTCTCCTCGCCAGATCCCTTCGTCCTCTCCCTGCCAGATTGACCCCCCCCCTCGCCACGCCGCCCGAGCCCCGCCCCTTGGGCCCCCACCACTGCAGCTCCCCGCCTCCGCCTCACCACCACCCTCCGCCCCCCTTCCCGCCCCGCCCTGTCCTTCCACCGCTGTCAGTCGTCCCCCGGGCCCATCGCCCTTCGCCGCCCCTTGCCTTGTCGTCCCTCCCTCCCTCCCCCTAGCTTCTCCTCCTCCTCCTCTCACCGCCTGTGCCTTCTTCTGCTCAGAAGGTCAAGAAGGCGGCCCCTTCCTCCGGATCGCCGTCCACCGCCTCCTCGACGCCGGCGCCCAAGAAGGCCGTGTCGGCGCCCCCCGCTGCCCTCGCGCCGGACTCGCCGCCCACGCGCAAGCTCAGGCCCGCTCCCACGCCCTACGAGGCGCACCACCAGCCGACCAAGTCCCAGACGTCCCGGCCCTTGCCCGGGCCGGGACTACACGGCGCCTCACGCCCAAGCCCAAGCCGAGCCCAGCTATCCAAGCTCGAGGTATCCCCTTTTTCTTCTCTCTAAATTTTCCAAATTAACAAATGTTCACAAATCTTTAGATTTTGCTCTCTAAACTATCCAAACTGTCCAAAGCGTATTTAGTTTTTCCCTAAATGAAATTTGGCAGTGGAGGTCGGGCGGCGGCAGGTGACACTACAGCACCTCTCTTCTCCTCCGTTGTCGATTCCTCCCGACCATCAGAAACCCTAGCCCATGATAAAAGCATGTGGATAGTTAAAATCAATCAGTTAAGGTGTTGTGAATTGGTTACCCTATCTAGAGTAAGAAATGGGCTATCTAGGTTTGTGGAGAGGATAGCATACATATATAGGTGAAAAGAAATGAGAATGAAATGAAAATGATGATAGATAGGTGTAAAGTGTAGTTATCTGAATTGAATTCTAGAGCCTACATACAACTACAGTGCCCAGAGATTGACCTTGAGGTAGTCAAAACTAAGTAAGCTGCTTCAGTTGCTACCCTACCTAGGAATGGAAGGTCCAAACTTACAAAACTTGTCCCCAACCCAATCAAATACTAGAAATCAAAATCAAAATCAATGGGGCAAGTATAGTTGTAGTGGTTTTATTTTTGTTGCAGTTTGAGTTGAGAGCGCTTTTTGTTGTGGTTCAGCTGGCAAGTTTAGAGATTTTGTTGGAAGGGTTCTAGCTTAGCTAGGTTGGTGGCAACAACCAGATAGTATCGCTATGTTGATGATGATGAGCTTTATGGTAGGTTGCAAGTCCAATTCTCTCTCTCTCATCAACCTCTGCGCAGTATTCCTGTCTTGTTGATGATGATGATGAACTTCTTGTCTTGTTGTACTCCACACTCTTTGCTTGCAAGTTCCGTGGTTTGCATCGATATTCACGCTTTGCGATGGTATGAAGGAGGATTCGATGAGTGCAATAGTGCAGGAGTATGAACAATAGTGCAGTAGTGCACTACTTACAATAGCCCTAAAATCCAGTAGCAAATGCTCTCCTTTAACTGAAACTTTAAGTAAAAATTTAATTTAACTTTAAAATCAACTAAAACTTTAACTGAAACTTTAATTTAAACTTTAACTGAAACTTCAATTAAAGTTAACGTAAGTCTTTTCCTTTAATAAAAATTGTATAGTGGATGTCTTGTTGTAAAATTGTATGCATAGTCAGGCCCTTTCATGTTTTCAAGAAAACACCAGACTTTCTAGTTAGTGCTTTCTCAAACTTCTGCAATTTGCACTTCTTGAACTACTGCTTGGAACTAAACAGAATTATACAATGAAGTTCTGCAGGCTGATCTGAGTTGGACCATCCTCTGCAGCCAACTTTTCTTCTGACAAGAGGAAGAAAGGAGAATCAAGGTAGGGTTTCATGGCTAGAAGATATATTGTTGTACAACAATTTGTTACAAATTGCATTTATTATTGGTATATGTACGCTAGTTTAGGTCATATCAGGAGCTTAGGAACTTATCTTGACTAATTTATTATAGAAAGCTGTCAGAGCTCACTTCTAGAAATTAGCAATAGCAAAATGTGGTTAAGATTTAAGGCATCCGAACTAAGATTTGCGGCCTTTATATCTAATTTGTCAACTTGTGATGTCTTTCATTGCATTCTGTAGAGGCCCTTGAGTTTGCGGAATGTCGATTAACTTCCGTTCCAACAAATTGGGTACTCCATATGTCCTATTTTCAGCAAAGCTCATGCTGAAATTTTCCGTGAATTTTAGCATGACTTTGCTAAAAATAGGACATATGGGGCACTTGAGACTAATGCATGAGCCGGGGTATCTTAGTACTTAGTTAAGTAGGGGTACAATTGGCCTTTCAGTATAGCCTGTTATCATGCATGTTTTATCATCTGTTGTAAGGGTACTAATTGGTCTCTTCTGCTGCTTATCAGAGATGGCGGGGAAGCAGCCACCGCCGCTTCATGCGACACACATGATCTGAGTTGGATGCTTCCGAGTTCTTCAGTATCATACTTGGGACTTCAGTATCATCCATGACGCAGGTATATACAACGAGAGATTTCCCCTTCACCCATCTCATTATGATATTTGTGGTTTGCTACATCACTCATTGTCCCAAATTGCAGAGGCTGCCTGACAGTTTTATGAACATGCTGATGGGTGAAGATCCGCCAAATAATGTGAAGCTGCGACAGGCCGGCGGCGGGTTCGCATGCAGTGGGATGTGGAGTTGGTGATCAATGAGGGCCACATGTACTTGTCTCGTGGGTGGGAGAAGTTCTACCGTGCCAACGACCTGCGGCTGGGGTACTTCCTTCTCTTCAGGTACGACGACGACGCCACCATGCTCATCGTGAAGGTGTTCGACGCGACTATGTGTCGCATGTGCTACGCTGACGATGATGATGCCGGTACGTTCTGCCTCTTCTTATTCCTCTACATTTGGCTTTGTCTCACATCGATTGTTAACGGTCATTGTTGCATTTGGACAGGTAATGGGAGCAGCGGCTGACACTCAAGCTACTGACCAAAGCAAGAAGAACTATGGGCATGTGGCGAAGCAAGAAGCGATTCGTCAGAAGCGAAGCAGCAAGCGATTCTGGCAGCAGCATAGACAACAAGAAGGATGATCCGGACTGGAGTCGGGAGAAGAGTAGCAGAGTGGAGATGAGGAGCTGCAGGATGACGATGGGCATCGGTGAGGATGACCTAAGCGGCTGGTGGTGGCGACCAAGGGCAAGAGATGGTGGTGGTGACCATGGGCAGGAGATGGTGGTGGTGGCTGACCATGGGCAAGAGATGGAGGTGGTGAGGATGACCTAGCGATGGTCGTGCCTGGCCCCGCCTCAAGGTGGCCTCGCGATGGTGGTGGTGCTCGACAATGACCACGCACGGTGGTGGCGCCTGGCGATCCCACAATTTGGGCGACATGACCACGCCAATTGTCCTAGAAGACTACATCCCACTGCCTCCATCGCCTCCACCGCCTCGCCGCTCTTGGCGCATGTCAGTGAGGAAGGAGAAGAAGAACAATGAGAACTGAACTATGTCGTATGTCGATCTCCAAAATGATATATATATATATATACTTAGTTACCTATGTTATCTCTAATATGCTCAGGTTTCCTATAGGTTAGCTTCATTTTACCTAAGTTGGCTCTAATATGCTAACTTAGAGCTTATTATATGCTTAGTTTCCTATAGGTTAGCTAGAAAATAACTTATGTTAGCACAAAATGATCAAGTTTACATAATAAACTTATAGTCTTCTTCTTATTCTTCTTCTTTTCCAAAATGACATAGGTTAGCTTCATTTTACCTAAGTTGGCTCTAATATGCTAACTTAGAGCTTATATGCTTAGTTTCCTATAGGTTAGCTCCAAAATAACTTATGTTAGCACAAAATGATCAAGTTTGCATAATAAGCTTATAGTCTTCTTTCTTATTCTTCTTCTTTTTCCAAAATGACATAGGTTAGCTTCATTTTACCTAAGTTGGCTATAATATGCTAACTTAGAGCTTATTATATGCTTAGTTTCCTATAGGTTAGTTCCAAAATAACTTATGTTAGCACAAAATGATCAAGTTTACATAATAAGCTTATAGTCTTCTTCTTATTCTTCTTCTTTTCCAAAATGACATAGGTTAGCTTCATTTTACCTAAGTTGGCTCTAATATGCTAACTTAGAGCTTATATGCTTAGTTTCCTATAGGTTAGGTCCAAAATAACTTATGTTAGCACAAAATGATCAAGTTTACATAATAAGCTTATAGTCTTCTTCTTATTCTTCTTCTTTTCCAAAATGACATAGGTTAGCTTCATTTTACCTAAGTTGGCTCTAATATGCTAACTTAGAGCTTATATGCTTAGTTTCCTATAGGTTAGCTCCAAAATAACTTATGTTAGCACAAAATGATCAAGTTTACATAATAAGCGTATAGTCTTCTTCTTATTCTTCTTCTTTTCCAAAATGATATAGGTTAGCTTCATTTTACCTAAGTTGGCTCTAATATGCTAAATTAGAGCTTATATGCTTAGTTTCCTATAGGTTAGCTCCAAAATAACTTATGTTAGCACAAAATGATCAAGTTTACATAATAAGCTTATAGTCTTCTTCTAATTCTTCTTCTTTTCCAAAATGACATAGGTTAGCTTCATTTTACCTAAGTTGGCTCCAAAATTCTTCTTATTCTTCTTCTAGTGTTCTTCTTCTTCTAGTATTCTTCTAGTCTTCTTCTTCTTCTTCTTCTTCTAACTCCTTGTTTATCATTTTGCAGATTTGATTTAATTCACGGAAGCTTGCATGGATGGAGTGCTTCTTTTCCATTTGTGTTTTTATTTTGTATCAATGTGAAACTTTTGTGAATTGATGGATAACGGTGTTGGATGAACAATGTGAAACTTTTGTAATATGTAACGATGGAACTATGTGTTGGCTATGTATGTATATATGATGGAACTTGTGTGTTGGCTATGGTTGTTATATGGATGCTTATTGTATATATATGTGTTGGATATCTCATATGTGAAATAGTGACCTGAGATTAAGAAAAAACAAAAAAAATTAAAAAACTTGTTACTAATGGCGCACTACCATGTGGTGCGCCATTAGTATAGCAGACACTAGTGGCGCACTGTGGGCAAAACTAATGGCGCACTGCGTGGTGCGCCATTAGTATACCAGATACTAATGGCGCACCAGTGGTGCGCCATTAGTAAAAAATACTAGTGGCGTGATACTAATGGCGCACCTGTAGTGCGCCATTAGTAGGCAAAACAGGTGCGCCATTAGTAGGCCTTTTCCTAGTAGTGAGAGGAAAGGTAGCTCTTCAGATCTTGCAACTGCGCCAACCGGCCTCACGGGTCCCACTCCATTGGGCCCGCCTTCTTGAGATCTTGAAAAAAGGAAGAGGCGCTCGGCCAGACTTGGAGATGAATCGGCTCATGGCGGTAACGCAGCCAGTGAGCCGACGCACACCCTTGATCCGCTTGGGTGCCTCAATCTGCTCGATAACCTTGATCTTGTCTGGGTTTGGCTTGATCCCACACTGCGACACGAAGAACCTGAGAAGTTTGCCGGACGGAACGCCGAAGACAAACTTCTCAGGGTTTAGCTTGAGGTTGATCTTGCGCAGGTTGACAAATGTCTCTTTTAAGTCTTGCACAAGAGTTGCCCTGTCCTTGGTTTTGACCACTATGTCATCCATATAGGCTTCCATATTTCTATGTAGCTGGAGTTCAAAACCAATTTGGACTGCCCTTGCAAACGTCGAGCCAGCACTCTTCAACCTGAAAGGCATCCGTAAAAAGCAGTACATACCACATGGGGTGATGAATGTTGTCATCTCCTCGTCTTCTCTTGTCATGAAGATCTGGTGGTAGCCCGAGTAGGCGTCAAGGAATGATAAAAGATCACACCCGGCCGTGGAGTCAACAATCTGGTCGATGCGCGGCAACGGGAAGGGGTCCTTAGGACAAGCCTTGTTGATATTTGTGTAATCAATACACAGCCTCCACTTCCCGTTTGCCTTGCGCACCACTCTAGGATTGGCCAACCACGTTGGATGGAGCACTCCTCACCAAGCCCAGCTGCTTCCAATTTCCTGATCTCCTCTGTGATGAACTCCTGCCGTTCCAAAGGTTGCTTCCGGACCTTCTGCTTGACGGGTCGCTCATGGGGACAGACAGCAAGATGGTGCTAAATCACTTCCCTGGGATGCTTGCCATGCAAACACATCGACATTCGCCCATTGTGGAAAGTGACGAAGCGCTTTCCCTATTTGGCTGTCGAGGGTGGAGCTTATGGTGAAAGCCCCTCCCGTGCCATCCTCTCTGACGGACACCTTCTTGGTCTCTGGTAGCGTAGCTCTAGATTTCTTTCTCTTGCCGGTGGAGCTCTCTGGCACATCCTCGACGGTAGCACAACACTCCGAAGAGGTGCGCTTGCCGGAGTGGGTGCGAGAGGTCTTGCCGGTCTTCTTCTTCCCTCCAGGGCTTCACCCGCGGCGGGGAGCAAGTGCCTTGGCGGCAGCTGCTGCAACTGCTTCCCGGTAGAGTAGGTCGGCGCAGATCAGTGCGTCCTTCTTGTCGGAGGGGACGGTGATGATGTTCATCGGCCCAGGCATCTTCAGCGTGTTGTAGGCGTAGTGCGACGCCGCCATGAACTTGGCCAGTGCCGGGCGGCCGAGGATCCCGTTGTAGGGCAAGGGGATCTCGGCTACGTCGAAAACAATCCTCTCCATCCTGTAGTTCAGCTCGCCTCCAAACATCACGGGCAACATGACCTTCCCCTTTGGCTGGCTCCTTCCTGGGCTGACCCGTTGAAACGTGCCCGTTTCCTCGAGGTCTCCATCAGGAATTTGCAGCCTTTTGATCACAACAGGTGAGATCAAGTTCAGACTGGCCCTGCCGTCAACCAGCATCTTGTTCACCTTGAGGTTGCGTATCATCGGCAATACCAACAACGACAAACAACCGACCACAGTTGTGCGGTCAGGGTGATCCTGGGCGTCAAAGATGAGGGGCGTGATGGACCACTTCAGTGGATTCTGGGCGTCGAACGAGGGCTCGCATGGCTGTAATCTCACGCGCCCACCGCTTGAGCTGGCGGTGAGAAGTATGCAGCGAGGCGCCACCGTTGAGGCACATGGCCTCTGTGTAGCCTTCGAACTCCCCTTTCGCGGACTTGTCGTCCTCGTCATGATCATCATCTTCTTGCTTCTTGTCGCGGCCCCGAGCGGGCCTCTCTTGTTGGTTATCCTTACCGCAGCGGCCTCCTTGGCCGCCACGCTTCTTGCTGGATCCCTCGGCACCATCCTGGCCCTTCTCCTTGTCCCGCCTCTCGTACTCAGCTTTTTGCTTCTCAGCAAGCAGCTCGACTTGTCGGCAGTTCTGGAGGTCGTGGCCCTTGGTGCGGTGGATCTTGCAGTACTGCTTGTTGGAGCTTCCTGGCTAGTCGTCAGCCGCCAAGTCGCGGCAGGCGGCGCACCCAGCAATCTCCTTGAAGGGTCGTCTACCTTGGCCTTGTTGGCGGCACCGGTGCTGTCGGATCCCTCGACGGCAAGCACAGTCTTGCCCTTGCATTTCCTGTTGCGACGTCGGCCCTTCTTCGTCGGGGCGGCGGCGTCTTCATCAGTAGAGTCGGTTTCCGCGCCGGCGTCCTCCCCGGGGTACTTCCTTCCCTCTTAAGCCCGGGCGCATCTATCGGCCAGAACATAAAGTTCGGCCACATCCTTAACCTTGTTCATTGCCAGCTCTTCGCGCATCTTGCGGTTGCGCGTATTACGATGGAACGCGCTGATTACGGCGGCGGGATGAACATCGGGATGTTATCTTGCACCCGCTGAACCTCTAGATGTACTTATGCGCGAGGTTTCCTTCCTTCTGGGGAATGATATGCAGATCACTGGCCTGGCCATGAGCTTGGTGGCCCCCGGTGAAGGCACCAACGAACTCATGGCATAGATCCGACCAAGAAGAGATGTAATCCGCCGGCAAGTGCATCAACCAAGACATGACGTTGGGCTTCAGTGCCAATGGGAAGTAATTGGAACGCACCTTGTCATCGCGAGCTCCGGCAGCTTGCATCGCGATGGTGTAGATGATGAGGAACTCTGACGGATGGGTCTTGCGTTGTACTTTGATAACCCACAAGTATAGGGGATCGCAACAGTTTTCGAGGGTAGAGTATTCAACCCAAATTTATTGATTCGACACAAGGGGAGCCAAAGAATATTCTCAAGTATTAGCGGTTGAGTTGTCAATTCAACCACACCTGGATAACTTAATATCTGCGGCAAAGTATTTAGTAGCAAAGTAATATGATAGTAACGGTAACGGTAGCAAAAGTAATATTTTTGGGTTTTGTATTGATTGTAACTATAGAAACGGAAAAGGAAATAAGCGAAGAACAATATGTGAAAAGTTCGTAGGCATTGGATCGGTGATGGAGAATTATGTCGGATGCGGTTCAATATGTAACAGTCATAACATAGGGTGACACAGAACTAGCTCCAATTCATCAATGTAATGTAGGCATGTATTCCGAATATAGTCATACATGCTTATGGAAAAGAACTTGCATGACATCTTTTGTCCTACCCTCCCGTCGCAGCGGGGTCCTAACGGAAAGTAAGGGATATTAAGGCCTCCTTTTAATAGAGTACCGGACCAAAGCATTAACACATAGTGAATACTTGAACTCCTCAAACTACGGTCATCACCGGGAGTGGCCCCGGTTATTGTCACTTAGGGGTTGCCGGATCATAACACATAGTAGGTGACTATAGACTTGCAAGATAGGATCAAGAACTCACATATATTCATAAAATAATAATAGGTTCAGATCTGAAATCATGGCACTCGGGCCCTAGTGACAAGCATTAAGCATAGCAAAGTCATAGCAACTTTAGTCTCAGAACATAGTGGATACTAGGGATCAAACCCTAACAAAACTAACTCGATTACATGATAGATCTCATCCAACCCATCACCGTCCAACAAGCCTATGATGGAATTACTCACACACGGCGGTGAGCATCATGAAATTGGTGATGGAGGAAGGTTGATGATGGCGAGGCGACGGAATCCCCTCTCCGGAGCCCCGAACGGACTCCATATCAGCCCTCCCAAGAGGTTTTAGGGCTTGGCGGCGGCTCCATATCGTAAAACGTGATGAATCCTTCTCTCTGATTTTTTTTCTCCCCGAACACGAATATATGGAGTTGGAGTTGAGGTCGGTGGAGCGTCAGGGGGCCCACGAGGCAGGGGGCGCGCCCCCACCCTCGTGGACAGGGTGTGGGCCCCCTGACGTGGATTCTTATTCCAGTATTTTTAATATTTTCCAAAAAAATGTTGCGTGGAGTTTCAGGTCATTCCGAGAACTTTTGTTTCTGCACAAAAGTAACACCATGGAAAGTCTGCTGAAAACAGCGTCAGTCCGGGTTAGTTCCATTCAAATCATGTAAGTTAGAGTCCAAAACAAGGGCAAAAGTGTTTGGAAAAGTAGATACGACGGAGATCACTAGTAGAAAAAGGGCCTATTGTCCCGGTTGGTGAACCGGGACTAAAGGGTCGGTACTAATGCCTCCCCCCTTTAGTCCCGGTTCAATCCAGAACCGGGACTAAAGGCCGCGGCCACGTGGAGCTCAACCTTTAGTCCCGGTTGGTAACACCAACCGGGACTAAAGGAAATTATATGATTTTTTTTTGAATTTTTTTTTTGAATTTTTTTATTTTCAAATTTCTGAATTATTTTAACCTCTAATCTCTAATCAGCACGCCTCAACACTGCTCAATTTATCCTCGAATCTCTAATCACCCTCATCATTCCAAATCATCTAACTTCCCGAGCGGTCACCCATCCTCCCACTCCCGGCCTTAGCATGCTTAACTTCCTGTTCTATTCTCCCTCGCTTCCAAGTCTCCACTTGTTGTTTTCCCGACAATAGTAAGATGTCAATCCTATTAACCCTCGTGAATTTTGCTTGAGCATGAAG
Source organism: Aegilops bicornis (assembly GCA_021605145.1). NCBI lineage: Eukaryota > Viridiplantae > Streptophyta > Magnoliopsida > Poales > Poaceae > Aegilops > Aegilops bicornis. Next base: position 195,269 of record JAHIAL010000160.1, read on the forward strand.
TGACACATTTCACTGTTTGAGTTTCAAACTATTGTTTTAAAAAACAATAATTATTTAGAAAACAATAATTATTTTGAATAATTGGTTTGACCATTGTTTGACCATAGTTTGACCACAGTTTGACCAGATTTGACCAAAATTCAAAATAACGGAACAATTTATTTAGTAACACTAATATTCTAGAATAATTAGTTTGACCATTGTTTGACCATAGTTTGACCAAAGTTTGACCATAGTTTGACAACAGTTTGACCATAGTTTGACCACAGCTTGACCAGATTTGACCAAAATTTCAAAATAACTGAACAAATTATTTAGTAACACTAATATTCTAGAATAATTAGTTTGACCATTGTTTGACCACAGTTTGAATTTTTTTGAATTTTTTTGCCTCTCCAGATTTTAAAAGCCCCGTAACTTTTTTCTGTTAGGTTTTTGAGGATTTTGAAAATGTTTAAATCTGAGTTCCCAGTTAAATTTGGATGTAACTTTTCGAGTAGATGATTTTTCATATAAAAAACTTTTTCATCCGAGTTAGTATGCAAAAGTTATGCCCATATTTACAAATTCCGAGAGATTTTGCAAATAAAGTGAAATTCACATTTGCAAATTTTCCCAACAACTAGACCACATATCACATGGGAAACTTATTTTTCTTTATTTTTGACATTTCCATCATTTTCTTTTTATTTTTTTAAACTGAAAAGGCGATCCGGGGTAGAGTTTGAAAATGGGACCTTTAGTACCGGTTCGCGGGCACGAACCGGGACTAAATCTCAACCATTAGCATCGAGTTCGTGCCTCAAACCGACTAAAGGTCTAATCTTTAGTTCGGTTTGAGGCATGAACCGGTGATATCATTGCCTGCCTAGTCCCGGTTCGTACCCACGAACCGACTAAAAGGGCATAGGTGAACCGGGACTAATGCCTTAGCCGCACGAACCGGGATAAATGCTCACATTAGTCCCGGTTCGTGATTGAACCGGGACTAATGTGAATATTGGCCCGGGACCATAGCCCTGTTTTCTACTAGTGGATGTATCATACTTCTCGCCAACGTCGGGCTTGAACGTGCCGTGAAACGGCCACTGGAACTGCCGCAGCTCACGGGTAAAAGCTGGGCAACCCACCTCATAAGGTAGGCCGCCAGAGCTCCCCGACGCTGGTTGGTCCATAACGGATCCAGCCCGCTTTTCTGACTGGTGGTGCGTATCGCGCCGGCGCTCGATAGTGGATCGAGCATCCTCGTGGGCTCGTTCTCGAAGAACTTGGCGTTGGTCGTGGTAGGTCTGTGGGTCGGACGACGCTATGGAAATATTATCACAAGCGTCATCACGACGGACCGACCCCCGCGGTGGCTGGTGTGGAGCGTCGGCCCGAAGGCCCCGCAGGTCGTGGATCATCTTTGTTGGCGACGGCGACGAGGCTCTGGATGGTGGCTCTCCACTCGTCGAGCTTTTCCGCAGAAGGAGGAAAGTCGAGGAGTAGCAGCGCCAAGACGCCAAAGCTTCTACGGCGTGGGTGGCGGTGATAGCTGCATGGATCGTGGTGGCGCTTCGACTTCTAACTACGTTAGAAGGAGCTCTACCATGGCCCAGCGGCTGCCTGCCAATTTCGCCAGCACTTCGGCGAGCATGCTGGACTCCTTCGTCCCGCGGGCGATGCACATGGCTCCTCCCACGGCGGTGCCTAGGGTATCCAGCGTGGTGGCGCTGCTCGTCGCGCGCACCATGGGAAGAGCGCGCTGTGGGCGCTAGCGTGGGAGTCTTGGAGGTTGCTCCGCCGCCCGTGGGTGGCACAACGACACTCCTGGAGGGCCCCGCGCCGCCTGCGGGAACCCCAGCTCCGTCTTTCGGTTTGGCGGCGTGCGGCCCGTCGCCTGGTGCACGAACGACGCCGCTCGCCAGGCTCTGACTACCAGAGCGATGGTGGTGCTCGCGGACTACGGCCCGGGTCCTGTCCGCAACCGGCCCGCTGGTCGCCCGCACTGGCACGGGCCGTTCGGTTCCCGACGAGCCGATCGACGTCACCATCTTCTTCTTGGGAGCCATGGCGATGAAGAAATGCTAGGCTAACTACTATACCAGATTCTCACAATTGCGCCCCCTACCTGGCGTGCCAAAGATGTTTCACCAGATTCTCACAATTGCGCCCCCTACCTGGCGTGCCAAAGATGTCAGTGGAAACGACACCTATGGGATCACGAGAATCCCTACTACGGTTGTCGGGACACAGGGTTGTGAGAAGAGCAGGATTAGCAGTCAACACAAGGATCGTTTATCCAGGTTCGGCCATGAGGATGTGTAATACCCTAGTCCTGCTTTGGTGGATGTATTGAGAGAGTTCTTGAGCTCTCTAACTAGCTATGGTGGCTGCGTAGTTGAAAAGAGCCGAATCCCTCTCTAGTATGCTATGGGCCTCCTTTTTTAGTCGAAAGGGGCGGCCATAGTGGCACATGTATGTGGAAAGGCGACGAGTGCTGCGAGCTTATCACCCGTATTACAGGACAAGATGCATTTAATGCATCGCTTAGGTGTCCCCTTGCTTTATCAGAGACGGGAACGAGGCCCGTCCCGTCCGTCGCCGCCCCTCCTCTCTTTGACATGCGCCCTGGCCAGCGACGCATGCGGCGCCATGTAGGCAGGCAGGCAGGCAGCTCTGGTGGCGCGGTGGTAGGGTCTTTACGAAGATCTGCATGCCGCCACGCAGCGTTCGCTGAGTTGGCCTGGAAGCTGCATGTTGCCACCGCAGTGCCTGCCTTGACTGGTTGGTGGCGGTACCGGATGTGAGCGTCGGTGGGGATTTGGCTGGTGCGGGCCTGGTAGTGGCCTCGCTGGTGTCCTCGGCAAGGGCCTTGTCGGGGGGCCCGTCAAGGGTCTTGCCGTGGCGTGTAGTCGTCCCCGGCAAGGCGCTTGCCGGGGGTCTTGTGGATCTCCTCTGCAAGGATCCCGCCGAGGGTCGCCGTCTTCTGGTCCTCATCTGATGTCATATCTCTATGGTCTTGACAAAGATCTGCATGCCACCAAGGAGGTGCCTTCCGAGCCTTTGTTCCAACGTGGTTGATTACGTTGGAAGCCGTGGGCTCAAGGGTGGCGTACTCCGCTGGTGTGAAATGACCCGTCCGACAAGACAATTGTCGGGGCGGCCAGAGGTCGCCCCGGCAAGAAGGTCTTGCCGGGGAACCGTCGTAAATCCCTTTTCTCTTTGGGGTTCTTGGCCTTGGCGTTGCCTTGGACGTCTTGTGCTTCGGCTTCTCTCCGGCTTCCCTCCTTTGCCCTGGTACATGCGGCTGTGGCGCGCGGCTCTGACTTCCCATGCACAAGTAAAGGGGTACAAAGGTGTGCCCCTACTTTTGTACACCGACAGAGACATAGAGATTTGCAAGATACATACGGATCTGAATGTTGCGTAACCTGCTGACTAAGCCTCTCTCACGAGCAAATCATGATCATCACCAAGACTCCATGGGTGTTAGAATCATTACTGTGTAATATAGATTATTGACTCTAGTGCAAGTGGGAGACTGAAGGAAATATGCCCTAGAGGCAATAATAAAGTTGTTATTTATATTTCCTTATATGATGATAAATGTTTATTATTGATGCTAGAATTGTATTAAGCAGAAACTTAGTACATGTGTGAATACATAGACAAACAGAGTGTCACTAGTATGCCTCTACTTGACTAGCTCGTTGAATCAAAGATAGGTAAGTTTCCTAGCCATAGACATGAGTTTTCATTTGATTAATGGGATCACATCATTAGAGAATGATGTGATTGACTTTACCCATTCTGTTAGCTTAGCACTTGATTGTTTAGTTTATTGCTATTGCTTTCTTCATGACTTATACATGTTCCGATGAGTATGAGATTATGCAACTCCCGAATACCAGAGGAACACTTTGTGTGCTATCAAACGTCACAACGTAACTGGGTGATTATAAAGATGCTCTACAGGTGTCTCCGATGGTGTTTGTTGAGTTGGCATAGATCGGGACTAGGATTTGTCACTCCGATTGTCGGAGAGGTATCCCTGGGCCCTCTCGGTAATGCACATCACTATAAGCCTTGCAAGCAATGTGACTAATGAGTTAGTTACAAGATGATGCATTATGGAACGAGTAAAAGACTCTACCAAGAATCTAGATTGAACTAGGTATTGAGATACCGACGATCGAATCTCGGGCAAGTAACATACCGATGACAAAGGGAACAACGTATGTTATTATGCGGTTTGCCGATAAAGGTCTTCGTAGAATATGTGGGAGCCAATATGAGCATCCAGGTTCCGCTACTAGTTATTGACAGGAGATGTGTCTCGGTCATGTCTACATAGTTCTCGAACCCGTAGGGTCCACATGTTAAACGTTTGATGACGATCAGTATTATGAGTTTATGTGTTTTTATGTACCGAAGGTAGTTCGGAGTCCCGGATGTGATCATGGACATGACGAGGAGTCTCGAAATGGTCGAGACTTAAAGATTGATATATTGGACGGCTATATTCGGACACCGGAAGTGTTTCCGGTGATTTTGGATAAAACCGGAGTGCCGGAGGGTTACCGGAACCCCCCCCCACCCCCCGGAACTAATGGGCCTAGATGGGCCTTAGTGGAGAGAGAGAGGGGCGGCCAGGGAAGGCCGCGCGCCCCTCCCCCTTGAGTCTGAATTGGACTAGGAGGGGGGCGGCGCCCCCCTTTTCCTTCCCCTCTCCCACTCCTTGCTTCCCCCTCCTAGTAGGACTGGGAAAGGAGGAATCCTACTCCTACTAGGAGGAGGATTCCTCCCCTCCTTGGCGCGCCATTGGCTGGCCGACCTCCCCCCTTGCTCCTTTATATACGGGGGCAGTGGGCACCCTAGGACACACAAGTTGACGATTGTCTTAGCCGCGTGCAGTGCCCCCCTCCACCATAATCCACCTCGGTCATATCGTCATAGTGCTTAGGCGAAGCCCTGCGCGTTAACTTCATCATCACCGTCAACACGCCGTCGTGCTGACGAAGCTCTCCCTCGACACTCAGCTGGATCTAGAGTTCGCGGGACGTCATTGAGCTGAACGTGTGCAGATCGCGGAGGTGTCGTACCTTCGGTCGGATCATGAAGACGTACGACTACATCAACCGCGTTGTCATAACGCTTCCGCTTTCGGTCTACGAGGGTACGTGGACAACACTCTCCTTTCTCGTTGCTATGGATCTTGCGTGTGCTTAGGATTTTTTTTGAAATTACTGCGTTCCCCAACATATACCTCTTGGTCATGTGGGCGGCAAGAGGTGTAGCAGCGGCTGGCTCAGGCGAGCCGTTTCTCTTTGGCAGTGACGACGCCCAGAGGTGTAGCGGCGGCTGGATCTGGACTCGCCATGCCTCTCTTGAAGACCTCATGGTGGCATGGTGGAGCTACCGAGCGAAATCTCTACGCTTTGTCGCCGACGACGGCGACGCTCGTGGGTGGCATTATCTTCTTGAGTTGTCCTGGTGCTCCTCTTGTGACTATGTTCTTGGTGAAAACCCTTGTCCGGTGAACTTGACAGTGGCGACGGCTGGCACCTTTCCCCCTCTTGAGGGCGTTGTCGTGGAGTTTAGGGGTTTTAGGGTGTAGTGTGGCAGTATTCTCATATCTTCCTGTGTTATCTTTCGGTCTCGTAGTCTCTTGCGGTCTGTGTTTCCCGTTTATCCTAGATCAGCTTTGTAAGAGGGTTACGTCACCATCTTGTATCGCTTTTGGCATGTACTTTGTGTGGTTGGTGCTTTATATATAAAGAGGGACGAAAGCCTGTTTCGAGGAACACTCAAATCAAACTTTAGTATCCAAATTAGAGTGACGTGTCCGTTTAAGTCCACTATACTTGTGTCCGAATAAATAAATATATATCACATGTCTACTAAAAACAAATGGATATAAATACAGTAAAAAAACATCCTAGTGTGGCAATATTTGATACAAAACGATGCTTCTTTATTTCTCATTATTGCCATAAAAAATCAATACAAGGACTCTAAAATGCCATTCATAATAGACATAAAGAATCATAGCTATCTTTATCAAGTTCATGCACTAAGTAGTCTAACAACTAACCCAAATATGAGAACTTATTACTAAGAGGTCGTGTATAAAAAATCTTTTGTTTCCGGAACTGATACGTACATGTATGCCAATACCAAAGCTATCTTGCAGATTCAACTTCTCTTTCAATAGATAATGCGCAAGAAATGAATATCTATCTGACGTTCTTGCAAAATTCTGCAATTAGTAAGATCTTTCCTTATACACTTACACGTGGAATGCTAAATAGTGTGATTCAGGAAAATCAAGATCACAATGACTATGCAGAGAAAAGATTAATGGTCTGGAAGATCTATAATTATCAAAAAATCTTTTTTTAGCTAACAATGTACTCTTGCAGATAATTCTCTTACTGAAACTAAAATCATATCAAGATTATAGGAAGACACCCTATTCTTAACAACAAACGGCTTCTGTGGGCATATTAACCTTGAAATGGTAAACAAATTTAGATCCATTTCCTGAAACGGAAGAAATGCAGTGAGGGCACGAATAAAAAATGAATCTCCAGAATTAAATGAATATGAAAATAGCCCTTTTTAGCGAAAGTTGTATCCTTGTAATCTTTTTGCTAATGTATTAGAGCATCTCCAACAGGCGCCTCAAAACTGCCTCATGTGCTAAAACCATCAGTTTTGTGCGCAGGAGACAAAAAACAGCGCTTCAGCAGACGCTGTAAAATAGAGCGCGCCCTAAAAACTTTGGCACACGGGTGTGCGCGCGGGCTGCTGGGCTGCAAATTTTGGGCGTCGGATTGTGCGAGCGGGCTGCTGCAGGTGGGGCCGCCGGGTTGGGTGCCGTGTTTTTTGCACCTCGAAAACCTCTTCGTCGCTCCCGCACGCTTAGAACGCTATTTTCATGCTGCAAAAAATTTAGCGCGCCATGCAACCGCGCGTCTGTTGAAGACGCTCTTAGAGGCACCATCAATATAGTAAATGTGGGAAGAAAGCGCAAACGACCATAGAGGATACATTGTGCTGGTTGGACTGTGATCAACCATATTACATAATCAAAAAATATATCAGCCTGTGAGGCTGTGAATGTTACAGATTGACAGACACAGATACACAACTATAAGTAAATAATCAAAGGTGCAGTCACAAAAGGTGAACACTCGTCTTTGATCAGATTGCGCTAAGAAACACTTAAGCATTCAACTACTCCAGTTGCATAGATATGCACGATATGAAAAGAAGTTGTGAGAAGGCAATGCTACTGACCACAATAATGGGGCAATGAATTTAGCTTATTCTTTTTTCTTGTCGTGGACTGGACTAGGATGTTGCATTCTCAAAACATTTTCATAAATTATATATATACTATCAACCCAAACTTTATTTTTCTAAAGTTGCAGAAGAAGGATAGTGATATTTCATCAAGCAATAAGATCAAAGTTCTTTTGAGCAATCTTTGAAATTCCAAGTGTTCTAATTTCCATGTAATTCCAAGTGTTACCTCCACTTCAACTCAAAACAAGCATTATCGGGATTTTTCCAAGAATACTTTGTCTGATGAAACCGTGCGGGAGCGGAGGACGTGGGTGCGGAACCTTTCGTCCACTCGCTGCATGGTCTGCCGTGTGTAATGGCTAAAGGTCTTTTTAGCCATGGGTTAGAAGACTAATCGGGATAGTTAGATGTTTTAAATGGGGCTGATCATGAGGATGGTAGTGCTATGTGTACGTTAAGTGGGGTCTATCTAAGAAAGAAAACGTTTGCTCTTTTGTAAGTAGTCAAGAAGTAGAGATTTGGGAGGTAAAAAAACCACTGGGTCCAGGGAGCCCAACAACAACATGAAAGTGGTGGCATGAAGCACCGATGAGGAGCATTTTTCTGCTAGTTGATGTTGAGAGGGTACTTTGGATCCCTTTTAGTGAGCACTTGGATGAGGATTTTGTGGCTTGGCGTAAAACAATATCCTATATTTTCTTCGTCCGACCCGCATATTATGCTGAATGGGAGCATCAGTGTGGTACAAAATCGAGGCGTTGTATTATTCAGGCATGTTCGCGAAGCATTGAAATCTGGAGTCCACATACAACAATTCTAGCAGCGTTTTCTTGATCGCCGGTAGATTGTATTTCCTTCTAGTATTGCATGCGGGAAGCAAACAAGATGGCGCATAATTTAGCACATATAACTTTTGATTCCTACTAGCACATTGCTCGTGCATTGCAACGGGAGCATATATATGCTGAAGCGCCACCTCTGTTTCACGTCACGTTCTGCAACTCACGAGCACAGCCGAACTCGAGCCCCAGCAGCACCCACACCCACTAATTAACGCAACCCATTTCTGAGTGCCACCGCCGCGGAGGTGTGGAGCACTGCAGGTGCTCGCTCCAACACCTACTCGAGAGTAATCACGACTGCAACCGAACCCAGATAGTACCAGCAGGGCTTTTTCTCCTACTCCACCCACCCAAGACGACAGCCCTATTCAATGATATACTCTTTGTGACAATTTATTATTAGTAAATTTTTTGGTTGAAGTTAGTTACAAACTTCTAGGGTAGCTTATCAACCCCAAAAAGGAGGAAGGAAGTCACATTATTTGAATTTTGACAACACACTAACCTTGTTTGAGTCCTCTACAATATCAGCACGCTAGATCCAGCTAATGTGGTTGTCATGCTCTTTTAGGGTCATGTTCATCATGAACTCATAGACCAAGATGTTCCTCCCATCTTCATGGTAGTAACCTTGGAACGCCAACAGTTGATGTGGTGTATTGTTAACATCAATGATAGTGATACCTCAACACATTAACAACATTGGAGGCAAGAATTACTTAAGACACAAGTAAATTAATGAAGTACCACTGTTGTCCTCACTTCTCAAGGCGACTGCACATGAATTGTTCTCCGAGTGACTGCACTGTTATTTAATGAGAAAATTAATTAAGTATCATTGTTTGTTAAATTGTGATCCAAATTTTACTGTGTTGGACTAGACGTAGTACAACTGGCGTGGGCCTTTGCGTTGACGTGACGCGTACAAGTACAACTCGTTTACTTGTCCTTCAAAGACTCTTATGTATTGCCCTCATATATACCCCATATAGTCGCGCCTCGGACGGCTGTCGTCTTGTGCTTGTAATATTCCTCCATCATAGTGATTGCGCCTTTGTGCGTTCGTGGTTTTCTCCTGCTAGAATTTTCACATAAAAATCCATGTCTCTCTGTTTTATTTATTCTCGTTATTATCTAACAAGTGGCATACAGAGCCAAGTTACAGATAGGAGATTTGAGATGGGAGATATTAGGGTTGCGCGCGCCGCCGCCCTGCATTCGATCTGTCAATCCGAAGGCAGATTGATTTCCGCCGCCGCCGTTGTTCGGATACGCCGAGTCCGAGACAAGGTGTACTGTACAAGCGATTTATCTGCGGCGTTACTACTCCGAGGTCGACATGAGATTGATCTTGGCTGCTGCGCCGCCCTATAAACAATTGCTAGCCTTCGCTCGTCCGTGCGGACTCACGTGCCTACCCGTTGTTTCTCCCCGTGAAGGACCAAGACCCGAGGTACAAGATCAATTTACTCTTTTCTGCTGCTCCACGTCAAGCGCACCGAAGCTGCTGTTGGTGCTGCTCACGGAAGATTGTGAGGCTACAGTACCTAGCACTAGTACTAGTTCATTAGTACTTCTACATCTACACAAAGGATACACCCAGGAGTGCGTCGATTTGGTGCCCGAGCCCAGCTGCACCTGCGTCTGTCTGTGGCTTGGGATCCATGAAATTCGCTTTGACGCGTCTGACGCGGAGCGTGGAAAATCGGACGTGCAGTGAAATACGGTAGGAAACAGTAGCGCATTCGTGGGCCCAAAACGTATGGGTGGGACGGCATTCACGCATGGGAACTCTGGTCCGTGACCAGATCGTTAGAAGGCCAACGGAGCCAGGGATCAGATAAGGCAGTGGACAACTGAGCCGTTTGTCGAACGTCACCCACATCTAAGCTCGTTCAATCTGGAAACCCTCGTCGCCCCTCTTTTCCCCCCAAACACCGTTGTCCCCGGTTTGAGTAGTTCCTTGCGGCGGCGCTAGTTCTGCACATGCGGCTACTGGAATAATTGATGATTCTGGGCTTGAGTTCCTGCTCAATGTCGTTGACAGGTTTGTTCCCGCAGATCTGCAAATAGTTATTGAGGATTTGTTCTGTATGCTACCTTATTTGTAGAAGAAATCTAACAAACGGATCTTGGTGGTGACCATTGCTATCTTCGTGCATGTTATGAGAGGAGTTAGCCGAGAACCTTGTGCACCCAAATCCGGTTCCTCTGGTCTTTTTGCCCAGCAGCGGAGCCGGCCCTTCCGTCCCTGCAGACTCGAATGCTGTGTCTGGATGCGCTCAACAGCTTGGCAGCGATGGGACTGGTAGGGCAGCAGTTGGGGTCTACCTGTCATCCGGATGCATCTGTAACAAGGTCGGCGCAGTCGACTGACCGAGTCAATCGAGAGGCACCTGGGTGGAAAAAAGGTCTGAGCAGAAATCGTCCCGGGGTTAGTCTGTATTTTGTTTAACTGTGACTGAACGTTCGTCTCCACTGCACATGTTTTGTGAGTAAAAGGAGCTTAGTTTGCAATAATCCTAGCAAAAAGACCATATTCAAATATTAAGCCGTGGCATTGCAGCCAATCTGTAGTTGTGCCTAGTTTAACAGAATCACATTCGCCATACTGTTAGTATTTTGCAGTAGTAGAACTAATAAACGGAATACTATTCTTGTATTAGAACTCATAATCTGAATAATGAATGCTTGGAAAAGTACAGATTACGGCTGGGCAATGCGCCAGCTGACAGGACACCATGTCCCTCTCGGATGAGCGCTTTGGGGCAATCGATTCACAAATACGCAGAGAAACCTACAAAAAGTGTTATACACCTCACATGACACCTTGTACTGAGCTTTGATTAACTGGGTGAGGCGTATGACTTATACAATCTCTATTCTTGGGAGATCCCGTTTGGTATCAGATATGGTAAAAGGAGATTAAATGTCGAGAGGAGAAATGCATGCAGGAGATCGTATGTGGTTGTTTCCACTAGTAGAAAAGGGGGCAATGGCCCAGGCCAGTTCAGCCCATTAGTCCCGGTTCAATCTAGAACCGGGACCAATGGAGCTATTTGCCCGGTTCAGGAGCCTGTGGGCCGGCCGGGCCACGTGGGCCAATGGTCCTGTTCGTCCGGACCTTTTAGTCCCTATTGGTGGACGAACAGGACCAATGGGCACTGCTCCTGACCACTACTATTGGTCCCGGTTGGTGGCATGAACCGGGACCAATGGTTACTTTTTAGTCCCGGTTCATGCCACGAACCGGGACCAATAATGCTGTTTATATATACCCCTCGCTGAGCAGAAGCAGAGCACTCCGATTCTCTGTTTTTCTCTTGCCGGGCGTGGGAGGCTGTGTGGTGCTCTAGCTCACCTCCATAGCACATGAGGTGTTCGATGAAATGCCCGAGCCACACTACTTAAGCTTTCGCCTCTCCAAGCTCGACCTCCAACCTCCATTTTCCTCAATATTTGTTTAGGTTTAGCGGTCCATCACGCCCCGTCCCCGTCTTCACCGCCGTCGATCACCCGTGCCGATCTCATCGCCAACACCACCGTGGTGAGCCTCTTGTTCTTATCTTCTTTCTGAAAGGAAAATATTCTTACTTGTATTATTTTCTTACTTTTATTATTGCATCTTATATAGTGCGATGGTTTTGGTATCCGCCTCACGGCCCTCGTCACCTGTCTATGATTCGGATGTGGTATATATTATCTTTTCATAACTATTGGTTCATTTATTGTTTATGAAAATTATGCCGACCAACGTGACATAGATTTTATTTATCTAGGAGGTTGTTGAACCGGAAATTCCAACCGACCCTATTGTCGAGAGGTTAAATTTAGTTGAACAAGAAAACAATTTCTTGAAGGAAAAAATAAAAAACTTGAGGAGGAGAAGATGATATTGGAGTTGCATGTTGCGGATGTCGTCGATGATCACAAGATCAAGATGGATGCAATGCGCTTGAAGATGAGAAAGATTAGAAAATATGCCATTCATACCGAGGCTTGGTATCATTATGCCATTGGATCAGTTGTTACCTTGGTTGCGATTATGATCGCATTTGTTTTCACATTGAAATGTTTTACATAGTTTCAATGTATGGTTTAATTAATTTAGATGCTCTGCAGAGCTTTATGTTGTTAGATCAGAACTATGTATGTACTTTGGTTTTTATGTGATGATGAACTTCTATTAATTTGGTCACTTAATTATCTATTCATGATGTTCTGTAATGATTTTGACACACTTAATTATATATAATGCACGCAGATGAACCGGCAATGGATGTACGGTGATGTACACACCTCCGAGTACATTAAGGCGTGCATGATTTTCTCAAGTGGCTGAGGCAAACAAGCAGAATGGTTTTATGTGTTGTCCATGCCTTATATGTGGGAATACGAAGTCTTACTCTGACCGGAAAATCCTTCACACCCTTTACAAGGGTTTCATGCCACACTATAATGTTTGGACGAGGCACGGAGAAATAGGGGTTATGATGGAAGACGGCGAGGAAGAAGAGTACGATGACAACTATGTGCCCCTGAATACGGTGATGCTATCGAACATCAAGATGCACTGCACGATGTGCACGATGGTGCTGCAACGGGCGAAGCTGCTGAAGATCAAGAGAAACCGACGATGTGCCCGATGATGATGATCTCCGCCCGGGTCATTGTCGATGCAAGGACACAATGCGAAAGTCAAAAGGAGAAGCTGAAGTTCGATCGCATGTTAGAGGATCACAAAAGGGGTTGTACCCCAATTGCGAAGATGGCAGCACAAAGCTCGGTGCATCACTCGAATTGCTGCAGTGGAAGGCAGAGAATGTTGTGCACGATAAAGGATTTGAGAAGCTACTGAAAATAATGAAGAAGAAGCTTCCAAAGGATAACGAATTGCCCGACAGGCATACGCAGCAAAGAAGGTCGTATGCCCTCTAGGATTGGAGTTGGAGAAGATACATGCATGCCCTAATGACTGCATCCTCTACCGCGGTGCCTACAAGGATCTCAACGCATGCCCGGTATGCGGTGCTGCGGTATAAGATCAGACGAGATGACCCTGTGGACGTTGACGGCGAGCCTCCCAGGAAGAGGGTTCCTGCGAAGGTGATGTGATATGCTCCTATAATACCACGGTTCAAACGTCTGTTCAGAAACGGAGAGCATGCCAAGTTGATGCGATGGCACGGTGAGGACCGTAAGAAAGACGGAAGTTGAGAGCACCCGCTGACGGGTCGCAGTGGAGAAAAATTGAGAGAAAGTACTGGGATGAGTTTGCAAAGGACCCAAGGAACGTATGATTTGCTTTAAGGGCGGATGGCATTAATCCTTTCGGGGAGCAGAGCAGCAATCACAGCACCTGGCCCGTGACTCTATGTATGTATAACCTTCCTCCTTGGATGTGCATGAAGCGAAAGTTCATTATAATGCCGCTTCTCATCCAAGGCCCTAAGCAACCCGCAACGACATTGATGTGTACCTAAGGCCATTAGTTGAAGAACTTTTACAGCTGTGGAATGGAAACGGTGTACGACGTGGGATGAGCACAAAAGGAGGAATTTGACCTAAAGGCGTTGTTGTTCGTGACCATCAACGATTGGCCCGCTCTCAAGAACCTTTCGTGACGCATAAACAAGGGATACCACGCATGCACGCACCGCTTACTTGACACCGATAGTATATACCGAAGCTGCGGGAAGAATGTGTACAGGCCATCGCCAATTTCTTCCGACCAACCATCAATGTCGAAAGAAAGGCAAGCATTTCAAAGGCGAGGCAGATCACCGGAAGAAGCCCGCCATGCGCACGGTGATCACGCATTTGCTATGGTCAATGATTTACACGTAATCTTTGGAAAGGGTCCCGCGGACTAGCTGTTCCGAATGACGCCGAGAATCACGCACTCCATGTGGAAGAAGAAATCTATATTTTGGGACCTACCCTCATCGAAAGACCTAGAGGTCCGCTCTTCGATCGACGTGATGCACGTGACGAAGAACCTTTGCGTGAACTCGCTAGGCTTCTTGGGCGTGTATGGGAAGACAAAAGATACACTGAGGCACGAGAGGACCTACAACGCTTGCATGAAAAAGAGGGCATGCCTCCGAAGCAGTATGAAGGTCCCGCCAGCTACGCTCTATTTAAAGAAGAGAAAGAAATATTCTTTCAATGCCTGCTCAAGATGAAGGTCCCGACCGCTTCTCGTCGAATATAAAGGGAATAATAAATATGCCGGAGAAAAAGTTCCACAACCTAAAGTCTCATGACTGCCACGTGATTATGACGAATCGCCTTCCGGTTGCATTGAGGGGGCTTCACCGAAAACGTCCGATTAGCCATTGTGAAGCTATGTGCATTCCTCAATGCAATATCTCGTAAGGTGATCGATCCGTAAATCGTACCAACGCTTAAGGAGTGATGTGGCGCAATGTCTTATCGGGCCGAGTTGATGTTCCCACCATCCTTCTTCAATATCATGACGCACGCCCTAGTTCATCTAGTCGACGAGATTGTCATTCGGGGCCCGTATTTCTACACAATATGTACCCCTTTGAGAGGTTCATGGGAGTCCTAAAGAAATATGTTCAGAATCGCTTAGGCCGTAAGGAAGCATCTCCATGGGCCATCAAACGAGAGGATGTCATCGGGTTTTGTGTTTACTTCATTCCCTGGCCTTAAGAAGATAGGTCTCCCTAAATCGTGGTATGAGGGGCGACTAATCGAAAAGGCACGCTTGGAAGGGACTCAATAATATGCAGGGACGGATATTCTTGGTCTCAAGCACACTACACAGTTCTACGTAACTCTACCTTGGTGACCCCGTATGTCGATGAACACAAGAATGTCTGCGCTCCAAACACCCGGAGCGGTCGACGATTGGATTACATGTGAACACATCAGGACTTTCAGCAGCTTGGTTGGAAACACGCCTCGAGGTGACAAGACTGTTTGTGATGAGCTGTACTTGTTGTCCAGGGACCATCTTCGATCAGTAATGATTTGGAAGGGATACGAGATAAATGGGAATACATTTTACATAATTGACCAAGATGAAAAGAGCACCAACCAAAACAGCGGTGTCCGCTTTGATGCAGCAACCGACAAGGGAAATGACACATATTATGGTTACAAGTAGACATATGGGACCTTGACTACGGAGTAGATTTTAAGGTCCCTTTGTTTAAGTGCAAGTGGGTCAATCTGCCGAGGCGGGTGCTGTGTAGACCCACAAGACGGAATGACAACAAGGATCCTGAAAAATCTTGGGTACACCGACGAACCGTTCGTCCTAGCCAATGATGTGGCACAAAGTTATCTATGTGAAGGACATGTCTACTGCATCGAGGAAAAGAAAAGATAAGGAAGCGAATACATCATACAATGAGCCAAAGCGCCACATAGTTCTTTCGTGAAAAGGGACATCCCGGGAGTGGAGGGCAAGATGCATATGTCTCAAGAGTATGAAAAGTTTCATGAAATTCCCCTTCAAAGTCAAGGCTGACCCAAGGATCCCGATAAACGATGAAGATTATCCATGGTTACTGGCCAATAAGCAAACGACACAAGCGAAGAAAAAGTGAAGACTTTCTCCCGCAACTATTATGATGATACCATGCCAACTTTGTAAGAGACTTAGTATGATACCATTGTCCATTTTGTACATGCACATGCTATGCCAACTTTTTCAGAGTTCATTTGAAAACTATGAATTTGAAAACCTCGCCAACCAAGGGCGCTCACACCGGTTTATAAGCCCGTCCCTCTACACGCCTTGTTGAGCTCACAAACTTGTGATTCACACAAATTTCAAAGAAAACTAATGGCACAAACAGAGAGTTTATAATTTTGCTGACCTAAAAGCAAAAAGAATTAAAAAATAAAGCAAAAAACCAAAAGAAAATAAATAATGCAGGAAACAAAACAAAAAAACTTGAAAATAAAATAAAAATAGCAACAATAAGTATTTTGTTGTAAGTAGAAACAAAATAAAATAAATAAATAAAGCAAAAAAGTGTTTTCAAATTTGAAAACTAATGGCACTAACAGAAAGTTTATAATTTTTCTAAAACTAAAAGAAAAAATAATTAAAAAATAAAGAAAAAAAAAACAAAAAATAAATAATAATGCAGAAAAAAAAAATAGCAACAATAAGTATTTTTTTGTAAGTATAAAAAAAATATAATAAATAAAGCAACAAAGAAAACAAAAAAGTGTTTTCAAATTTGAAAACTAATGGCACTAACAGAAAGTTTATAATTTTTCTAAAACTAAAAGCAAAAAAGAATTAAAAAGAAAGCAAAAACAACAAAAAATAAATAATGCGTAGCAAAACCAAAAAACTGGAAAAAATAAAAATAGCAACAATAAGTATTTTGTTGTAAGTAGAAACAAAATAAAATAAATAAAGCAACAAAGAAAACAAAAAAAACAAAAAAGGTGCCACCCATCGGGCCCCCACGGCCTGAATACGACTAGAAACCCTACCATGGGCCAGATTCAGCCCGCTGGAGGCCCAAAGAGGCCCACAGCACAGATTGCAGTTAGGCTCGAAGCTCAGCAGTTGAGAGGAGCTCGAGAGGGTGGGCGCAACCGCGCTTATAAACCACTCTCGAGCTCTCTCAACTAGCGAGGTGGGACTAAACTTTTCGGCGCGGGGCAGCACAAGGCCTTTGGTCCCGGTTGGTGGCACCAACCGGGACTAAAGGGTGGCATTAGTCCCGGTTGGTTATGCCACCCTTTAGTCCCGGTTGGTGCCTGCTCAACCGACCAAAGGCCGCTTCCCGCCTTTGGGCTGCTGAAATTTGGCCTTTGGTCCCGTTGGTGGCACCAACCGACTAAAGGGCATTAGTCCCGGTTGGTTCCACTGAACCGACTAATGCCCTTGCTATATAAGAAAACACTTAGAGTTTTTCACTTCATCTCTGCGGTTGCCAGCGCCGACGACGACGCCTTGCTGCCCGATTCACACCGACCCCTCGCCGCCCGTCGCCGCCGCCGCGCCGTCACCACCCAGCGCTGCCCGGCGACGTTGCTGTCAAGGCTGTCACAGTCATCTCTCCACTCACCCAGCCGTCGTCAGCCCATCGTCGCCCAGCTGTCGCCACGCTGCCGCCGCCACTCCTCAGTGCCCTTCGCCCGACCACGCCGCCTCGCCCTGCCCCTGACGATGCCCTTTAGGAGCACTGCATGCTGCCCGGCCATGTTTTTTTAGATATATGTATTGCTTATGTATGTTCATATATGCATTTTTTAGATATATGTATTTCTTATGTATGTTCATATATGTATTTATGTATTTTTTACATGTTTTTTGTATGAATGTATGTATTTTAGGTTAGTTTCATTGTTAGAAAAGTTTTATATATTTAGGAAGAAGGAAGAGAAGGAAGAAGGAAGAAGAAGAAAAGTTTTATATATGCAAAAGTTACATTTTTAGAAAAGTTTTATATATCTAGCTAGAAAGAAGGAAGAAGAAGAAAAGAAGGAGAGGAAAAAGGAAAATAAGAAGAGGAAGAAAGGAGTAGAAGAGGAGAGGAAGAAGAGGAGAAATAAATAAGAAGAGGAAAAAGAAGAAAAGAAGAAGGAGAAGAAGAAGAGGAGAAGAAGAAAGGAATAGAAACTATTCTATTTTTTCTTCTTCTCCTCTATTCCTTTCTTCTTCTCCTCTTTTTTTTCTTCTTTTTTTCTTCGATCTTCTCCTCTGTCATCGTCGATATACCCCTCCCGATAACTTCAACACGAGGGGGGGGGTCCATATACCCCCTCCCGATAACTTCAATACGTGGGGGGTCACGATATACCCCCTCCCGATAACATTAATTTCCGTGTATGTATCTCTGGCCGCTGTCGATATTACCCCTGAAGCGTTGTCGAGGGATCGAGGGTTCTAGGGTCGAGGATCGAGGTTCCAGGTCGCCTAGGGTCGAGGTTCGAGGATCGCCGAGGGTCGAGTGGAGTTCCTAGTGTCAAAGTATTAAAGAAATCCATGGCTTCATCATTAGCCGGTAACCATGGCATGATGGTGAAAGTCCTCCAAAGTTGCTCGAATGGAGTCCCGGATAGGATAATTTGCCTTTTGTACGCAATTTCAGCAAAGGCCTTCCAAATAACGATATTCGAAGGTTCTTGCTGAACTTTGTACCAAAAAAAGCGAATTATCCTATCTAGGACTCCGCTCCAAAATAACTTTGGAGAGCTTCGCACCATCATGCACCTCACATTTCTTAATGATGAAGACATGGTTTTGTTGAACTTTGACACTAGGCAACCTCCCCGACCTCGGCGATCCTCGACCCTTGACCCTCGACCGCCAACATCCACGACCCTCTACCCTATCAAGGGCGCCGATGCCCACGCCACTTGTGGGACATAGATGTAGTGTTCAACGCCGACCCCTCCGATAGCTTCAACACGTGGGGGCCGAGATATTACCCTCTCCTTGAAGCGCTCTCGAGGCTACCCCTAACCCTTGAACCGTTGTCGAGGCCACCAAACACTAGAGAAGCAGCCGAGGCCACTAATTAATATGATTCCTTATTGTGATTAGCTAGCTAGTTCTACGTTTGCCACTAATATATCCATATCTGTCATGTTTGAATAATAATTGTCATGTTTTCAATCAATTGGCCATCGATAAAGCAACGGTCACCTGCTACTGTCTGTAAGTAGTAGTACTTCTGTCATTAAGTCTCTCCATATAACTCAGCCCTTTCATTGCATGTATTTATAATTATCCTCACTATATTATGCAGATTGAAGATCGCCGAATTGAAGAAAAGACAAGTGGGAGATATTGGGTTCATTAACACGTATCTCATAGATGCAACTGAGGTTCAATATCGTGCCCAAGAAACCGAGGCCAACTTGCTACGATCATTGGAAATAAATGAACACAAAGATATAATACTCTTTCCTTACAACTTCAAGTGAGTGTTACTTTGCCTTGTGGCATATTCTGCTTCCTTGTTAGTCCAGGTTATAGTAATGTAATATTGATGAGTTATGCATGTGTGCGCAGCTACCACTATATTCTCCTAGAGATTAAGCTTGAGAAGGGAGTAGTAACTGTCTTAGACTCCAAGCTTAAAAGATCCCAAGGAGTATGCGGACATGACTGAAATGCTCGAGAAGTAAGTTAAATCGATCATTATCCACCATATCAGCAACTTTGATCATTTCTGATATCAAGTAATTGTTTTCTTTGTATGGCAGGGCTTGGAGAAAATTCACCAAAAAAGCTCCGGGACTACCGAAGAAGCTGCAATTTTGGCACCCAAAAGTAAGTACTAAATAGTAGCATATTCCACGCATCTCCTAGTGATTCAAGCGCTAGTTTCATCAATACCATTTAGCATGCTTGCTAATTATCAGTTTGATTGACCTCTATTTCTTGTAAAGTGGTTGTGGCAGGAACAAGGGAATGATTCTGTGGATACTACATTTGTGAGTCCATCCGCCACACGACCTGTGAGCGGGCTACTCCGACAAACAATATGAAGTGCGTAAATAACAATATTCACAATTTTATTTTATTACCATCATTTGTGTTGAGTTTCATTCTATTCATTCATATATATATATATATATATATATATATATATATATATATATATATATATATATATATATATGTATGTATTGGACCCCTTCTTAAAATTAGATGTTTCGGATGCGGGATGAACTCCTAGCACCAGATCGCATGCAGCAATTCAAGAGGAATTACGGCATTCTTTCTTGACCACGTGATCGCTGAAGACGGAGAATACTATGTGGACCACGCGTCCGTATGTTAGGAGATTATATATTTGTAAAAGATAATTATTGTATATATGTAGCCGGTAGTGTCGGATAGATATACGAGAACTTGTTGTTCGACCAATCTCTCGGAGAAGGAGAGGTGGTCGATATCACTTCTCTCTGTATGCATATATGTTCATGACGATCTTCTGTTTGCTTACTAGCTAGCTAAGCGTGTCTAGCTAGTCCTCTCTATACGTATGTATGGTACGTAAGCGCCGACCAAGCACGGACAAAATAGAGTCCACTTCTCTCTGTTAATTAGCTAGCTATAGCACAATATATGAAACACCTAAATTCACCCCCCAAAACCCCCCACCCCCCCCCCCCTTTAAAAAAAAACAAAAACCCCAGCCACAGAAATGCCGACGTGGATGTTTATTGGTCCCGGGTTGGTGCCACCAACCGGGACCAAGGGCCCTCCTGCCCGGGCTCAGCGGACAGACCACGTGGAGGCCCTTCGTCCCGGTTGGATTGAACCGGGACTAAAGGGTCGCATTAATGATTTAGTCCCCTTTAGTCCCGGTTCATGAACCGGGACTTAAGGCCCTCATCAACCGGGACTATAGGCCCTTTTTCTACTAGTGTTCGTAAGTAATGAGCTTTATTCAAATTTATTTTATTTTCAGAGAAATGACATGCCCCTTGATGTGTTCTTACATGGATGATAGTGTCTGATGTTATGTCTGGTTGGCCTAACACGCAGGGCAAACCGGAGATTTACGAGCACCCGTACATGACGCAGATATACGAACATACAATGCAGTGAGAGCGCGAATCAAATGTTGGAGACGTACATGCCTCCTTCAAGCCCAATTCATATTTTTGTTAGGCAGTACATGAGGTTACAGTTTGACGGCGAACGTGAAGAAAGCTACGAGGACAAGAGGATGATGATTTGTAAGTATTTTTTCATGTACAATTTCAGTAGCTCAGAGGAATGCATGCACATTACGAACCATGTTAAGCGTTCTGCTTACATATTTAACTGACGGACAAAACAAAAAAAACTAAACCATAATATGGCAGGGTGGAGCTGTCAGGAGTACGAATTTGTGGTTGCCTCGACTAGCTAGTGTTAACGTCTCAGGTTTAGATCATGGACTGGTATGCTGAAATGTGTTTTGCTACTGACACATGGCGAACATGCGGAATACAACAATGTGTTTGCCAGTTTTTGAGTGAACTGTGCGCACGGCTAGATTCAAACTTTGAACTGCTAGAAAGGTTAAATGCAAGTACTGTAAGGCAGGTGGCAGGATGCCATATCCCTGAAAGCAGTATAAGAGTGTAACATCCGGCAGATGTTCTGTTGCCTTTCACCATAGTTGCACATTCAAAAACATTTGAAGCTAGCATTGCTTGCGATGGCGCCAACACCTGCTGAAGCCGCCAGGTGTGCCACGACGATGAGATCCAAATTGGTGGCTCTAGTGGCGGATTGGAGATTCAGGTGAGGAAGTTTCATGTTCTCGCGCCCATCTGGTATTTTTCCAGCCATGGAGGATTACTAAAACTATCACTGCTTGCAGTCATCTTCCTCTTCGTCTAAGGAGTCGGCGTTGAGCGATTCGAGTATGACGCAGCTGCCTGCCTGCGCAAGACGGTGGCGGAATGGACAATGTAAAGTAGCATGGCACTGTAGCTGGTGTGTGTGTTCTGGTACAGACTTTTTCACTGAAACAGATGACCTCGATGCATTTTCAGGGAGAGGTTATCCAAGGAGATTGCCGTGGGATTATCGTGTTCAAGAAGATGGCACAAGATTACAGAGAAGAAGGATACGGCGACCACTATACTGCAGCTATGCAGAACGCAACGGCGGCGACACTGATGTGGACCACGGATCTCACGTAGCGGGTGCGGTGGAAGAAACTGAATCAGCTTAAGCGGAGGAAGTGAGCAGCAGGGGTCCTAAGCTACGCCGTACGCAGGCGTAGTATGAGATGGAAGGATGAATTCGTAACAACGTATGTTTTGTTTTGTTTTGAAGTTCAGATATATTACTTAACTAAGCAAGTACAGGGATCTCGTCTGCTACAATACCCAGAATACAATCTGGAGGATAGTTTAGCCACTCCCTACAAACTTTATTACAAACTCCCTCTCTTGCTAAATAATGAGCTGCACTATTAGCAGACCTCCTAACCCAAGTTATATTAAACTCTTGCCTTGTCCTGAGCATTGCTTTTTTCTCTTCAATGACCTTTCAGCAACTGACATGTTTTTACCCGGATCATTGAGCATCCGTATGATAGCCATACAGTCCATCTCGACGTGCAGTTTCTAAAGGTTTATGTCTATGGCTAATTTAACTGCCCTTTTGCGGGTTAGCAGCTCCGTGTTGCTCAGCCGAAGTGACGGCTGCAAAGAACTCAGCCTGTAGTTTAAGTTGACTGGTGTTAATTAGGTTTAATAAACCAGACTGTGGTATTAATTAGGGTGATGAACTGGTGTTAATTAGGTTTATTACTGGATTATGTGCTCCCACTTTAATACTCGGTGATAAACCAGACTGTGGTATTAATTAGGTTTAAAACAACTCGGCATGTAGTTTAAGTTGACTGGTGTTTGATCCCAACGTAGCAAACAGGGGTGCTTTAATTTAAAATTACCAAAAAAAACCTGATCATCTATGGGAGCAAATTCGGGCTGCGCGTCACAGTGAGCAGTAAAGAGAAAAGACTTGCCATTGGGCGATGCATTTAATACGGGGGCTCGGGTGGTAGCTGTTTGTGAGTCCGTCTCAGCCGGGCTCAGCAAAGTTACCGAGCCGTGCAATACTACCTGATCCGTGAGAGATGTGGGACGGGCCATCGCATTCATTGCGCCGCAGAGATATCCGCCAATACCATGAAATACAACAGGGAAATACAGGGTGGAGCACATATCCCCATGCCAGCTTGCGGTATGGATTTCGGGAGCATCTGAGCCCGAGCTCAGAAACGAATTTTCGTACACCCAGGTGCTATTGTTTCAGTTTTTTCTCTTGCATATTAAATTCTGTCAAGAATTTTTCTACCGGCTTGTACTACTTTGTATACACAGATTTATTTACTCATGGCATCCATGAAGTAAGATTTTCCGCTGCTGGATCATGACACAAGGTTTATCCTATGGCAAGTCAAGATGCGGGCGTTGTTGGCACAGTCCGACTATGATGAAGCACTGGATAGTTTAGGGAAGAACATAATTCTGGACTGGACGGATGAGGAGAAAAGAATTGATTGTAAGGCTTTTTCACAAATTCAACTCCATTTGCATAATAATATTTAGCAGGAAGTTTTGAGTGAGAAAACTGCCGCCGCTCTATGGTTAAAGCTGGAAGGGATTTGCATGACTAAAGATCTCACCAGCAAGATGCATCTGAAGCAAAAATTATTCCTGCACGGGTTACCCGAGGGAGGTAATGTTTTGAATCATATTTCAGAATTTAAAGAGATCATATCTGATGTAGCTGCAATGAAGGTTAAGTATGAAGAGGAAGATATGGCTTTAATGTTACTTTGTTCACTGCCAAGTTCTTATACCAATTTTAGAGACACCATATTATACAGCCGTGATGCTCTCACGCTTAATGAAGTTTATGAAGCTTTGAACTCTAAGGAGAAGATGAAACTAATGGTGCCTCATGATGGTTCAAGTTCATCCCAAGCCGAGGAATTATCAGTTCGTGGCAGGACAAAGGATAAGAACTCACGTAATGGAAACAGAGGCAAAAGTAAGAACGGCTACAGGGGCCGGTCGCAATCTAGAGACAAGAAGTATTGCAGGTATTGCAAGAGAAACGGGCATGACATCTCTGAGTGTTTCAAGTTGCTGAACAAGGAAAAGAGAAAAGGTAACAAACAAGGTGAAAATTCTGCTAACGTTGCTCGTGATGATAGTTCCGATGATGCTCTTGTCGTTATTGCTGGATGTGCTGAGACCAATGATGAGTGGGTACTTGACACTACATGCACTTTTCATATGTGTCCACATAGAGATTGGTTTAATACTTTTGATTCCACTACTTCTGCTGGTTACGTTTTGGTTTTTGATAATTCACCTTGCAAGATTGAAGGCATGGGTTCTATTCGAATCAAGATGTTTGATGGCATAATCAGAACTTTGACAGATGTTCTTTATATTCCGAAGATGAAGAGAAATCTTATTTCTATGAGTGCCCTTGATGCAAAGGGATACAGGTATTCAGGTGGAGATATTGTTTTGAAAGTCACCAAAGGTTCCCTTATTGTGATGAAAGGTGATTTGAGTTCTAACCAATGGTCTTTATTACCTTCGAGGTTCTACCGCTTTGTAACGCTACTCCAGTTATTTCAAAGAATTCTGATTGTGATGCTGCTAACTTTTGGCATATGCGTCTTGGACAGATGAGTGAACTTGGTTTAGCAGAGTTAAATAAGAGAGGTCTTCTGATGGATATGAACCCGTAAATTGAAATTTTGTGAGCATTGTATCTTCGGTAAGCACAAGAGGGTGAAGTTGAACACTCGACTCATACAACTCAAGGTATTCTTGATTATGTGCATTCTGATTTATGGGGACTATCTCACGAAAAGTCGCTAGGTGGTGCTAGTTACATGCTGACAATTATTGATGATTATTCGAGAAAAGTTTGGCCTTATTTCTTGAAGCATAAACATGAAGCATTCCCAGCTTTTAAGGAGTGGAAGATTATGATTGAGAGACAAAATGAAAAGAAGGTAAATATACTTCGCACTGATTATGGTATGGAATTCTATTCTAAGCAATTTAAGAATTATTGCAAGTCTGAAGGCATTGTCAGACACTACACCGTTCCTTATACTCCTCAACAAAATGGTGTTTGCCGAGCGTATGAATGACCATTATTTCTAGAGCCCGTTGCATGTTGTCCAATGCAGGTTTGCATAGGCGTTTTTGGGCTGAGGCCGCTTCCACTGCTTGTTATCTCATTAACTGTTCACCACCTATTGCTCTTGATAAGAAAACCCCAATTGAGGTATGGTTTGGTTCACCTGCTGATTATTCATAGTTGAGAGTTTTTGGTTGCACTGCTTATGCTCATGTTGATAATGGAAAATTGGAGCCTAGGGCTGTTAAGTGCATCTTTCTTGGATATATGTGGTGTTAAAGGTTATAAATTGTGGAATCCTGAAACCCAGAAGGTTGTTATTAGCAGAAATGTTATCTTTAATGAATCTGCTATGTTACGTGAGTTTCATCTACTAATGTTCCCGTTGAGAGTGAACAGCAGCCTATTGTTCAGGAGCCTACAATTCAGGTGGAGCATATTATTGAAACAGGTGATACATCTGTAATGAAATTGTTGATGCACATGATGAACCCGTCGTTGATGATGATCATGTCAGTCCCACTCCAAATCAGCCTATTGTTCCACCCAGTTGGAATCTCGCATGTGACAGAGTTAGGCGGGGTAGTAATAAACCTGAGAGGTTAATTGAAGAGTGCAATATTGTTTCTTTTGCTTTATCTGTTGCAGAAGAAATTGAAGGTAATGCTGAACCTTCTTCATATTCTGAGGCTATTATTTCCGGTGATAGTAATAAGTAGATGACCGCTATGCATGATGAGATGGAATCACTTGAAAAGAATGGCACTTGAGATTTAGTAAAATTGCCTAGAGAGAAGAAACCTATTCGTTGCAAGTGGGTTTTCAAGAGGAAAGAAGGTGTTTCTCCTGATGATGAGACAAGATATAAAGCAAGGTTAGTTGCTAAAGGTTATAGTCAGATTCACTAGTAGAAAAAGGGCATATTGTCCCGGTTGGTAAGGGCCTTTAGACCCGGTTCCTGAACCGGGACTAAAGGGTCGGTACTAATGCCTCCCTTTAGTCCTGTTCAATCCGTAATCGGGACATATGGGCCTCCACATTACGGGTGTCTTGTTGAGCCCGAGCGGGGAGCCTTTGGTCCCGGTTGGTGGCACCAACCGGGACCAATAGGCATCCACAGCGTCGACATTTCAAATTAGCTGGGGTTTTTGTTTTTTAAAGGGGGGTTGGGGTTTCGGGGGTTAATTTAAGTGTTTCATATATTGTGTTAGCTAGCTAATTAATAGAGAGAAGTGTCCTCTCTTTTGTCCGTGCTTGGTCGACGCTACGCATTATACATACGTATAGAGAGGACTAGCTAGACACGCTAGCTAGCTAGTAAGCAAAACGAAGGAAATGTAAGATCACATGAACATATATGCATACAGAGAGAAGTGATATCGACCACCTCTCCTTCTCCGAGAGATTGGTCGAACAACAAGTTCTCGTATATCTATCCGACACTACCGGCTACCTATATACAATAATTATCTTTTACAAATATAATATCCTAACATACGGACGCGTGGTCCACATAGTATTCTCCGACTTCAGCGATCACGTGGTCAAGAAAGAATGCCGCCAATTCCTCTTGAATTGCTCGCATGCGATCTGGTGCTAGGAGTTCCTCCCGCATCCGAAACATCTAATTTTAAGAAGGGGGTCAATACATATATATATATATATATATATATATATATATATATATATATATATATATATATGAATGAATGAAACTCAACACAAATGATAGTAATAAAATAAAATTGTGAATATTGTTATTTACGCACTTCATATTGTTTGTCAGAGTAGCCCCGCTCACAGGTCGTATGGCGGATGGACTCGCAAATGTAGTATCCACAGAAATCATTCCCTTGAAGTTGTAAGGAAAGAGTATTATATCTTTGTGTTCATTTATTACCAACGATTGTAGCAAGTTGGCCTCGGTATTTTCGGCATGAAATTCAACCTCAGCTTGCATCTATGAGATATGTGTTAATGAACCCAATATCACCCACTTGTCTTTTCTTCAATTCGCGATCTTCAATCTGCATAATATAGTGAGGATAATTATAGATACATGCAATCAAAGAGCTGAGTTATATAGAGAGACTTAATGATGTAAGTAGTACTACTTACGCAGTAGCAGGTGACCGTTGCTTTATCGAGGGCCAATTGATTGAAAAACTGATAAAACTCCTCAAATGGAATAGGCAACAGTTCAATTCCAATGAGGTCATGCTCCTTTAACTCTCACATACAAAGTACTCCTCCCCGGACTCTCTCGCAGGTTTTCATGTACCAATCATGCAATCTTCGCATCATCGTTGATAGAGAACTTTCATCTTTGATGAGAGGCTTCCCAGATCGTATCTTTGTATCTGCACCTCCAAGAAATCATAATGTACATCGTCGGACAGGTAATCTCCAGGATTGCCATAACCGGGCACCATCCTCGGATCGACGATGTCGCTAGCGTGCACCTTATGGCGGGTGCACGATTGCTTCGCTTGTTCGCCGAGCTGGGCAATTTGTTTCCCAGCTCGTCGTGCTTTCATCCTTTGATCACTTTTAGTACTTGCCAACCTCTCCGCTTCAGCAAATGCCTATCCAATAATGCGCTCATAGTTGCCTTTCGGCGGAGACTTGGGTGGTTTTGTCAGGGCAGCCAAAGTGCGCTTCGCTTTCACCGGATCTACCTTCTCCACGATTGCTTCGAGGTGGATGTCTCTTTGCTTTCAACCCTTCAAAGAAGTCCTTCACTTCGATCCGCGCGATCTTCGCGTTTTCCTCCTCGGTCCTCTTGTACGGTAACTTCTCTGGAGTCTTCAGAGAAGAACCGAATCTGTATGTCCTCCGGCCTTTGGCTATACTGCTAGACGCCGGCAGAGAAGACGGAGCGGATCTCTTCTTTCCTTGCTTACGAGGCGGAGGAGAAGGACTACGACGCGCCGGAGCAGCTGGAGCGGCGGCGGGTCTCTTCCGCCCTTGCTGACGAGGCGGAGAAGGAGGAGGCTGGCTGCTTGGGCGCGTCGGGCGAAAGCGGAGAAGGAGGCGGAGTGCCGCCACGCCGCCGGAGAAGGAGCCGCCGAGTGCCCTGACTGCCACTACCGGAGGAGGAGGCGGTGGAGGAGGCGGAGTGCCCCGACTCGGCCGGGAGGAGGAGGAGGAGGCCGAGGCGCCCAGCGGAAGGTTGATGAGATCCTTCCGCCATAGGCATGGAGTCTTCAGAGCAGAACCCAGCCGAGTCTCCCCTTCACCGGTAGGGTGGTCAAGCCGGAGGTCCTCAAATCCCCCCGTTATTTCATCCACCATCACCCTAGCATATTGTCGGTGTCAAAACCGGCGGATCTCGGGTAGGGGGTCCCGAATCGTCGTCTAGGCGGATGGTAACAGGAGACAAGGGACACGATGTTTTACCTGTGTTCGGGCCCTCTCGATGGACGTAATACCCTACTCCTGCTTGATTAATATTGATGATATGGGTAGTACAAGAGTAGATCTACCATGAGATCAAGGAGGCTAAACCCTAGAAACTAGCCTATGGTATGATTGTTGTTCGTCCTATGGACTAAAAAACCCTCCGGTTTATATAGAACACCGGATATGTTAGGGTTACACAGTCGGTTACAATGGTAGGAAATCTACATATCCAGACGCCAAGCTTGCCTTCCACGCCAAGGAAAGTCCCATCCGGACACGGGACGAAGTCTTCAATCTTGTATCTTCATAGTCTTGGAGTCCGGCCGTGACGATAGTCCGCTATCCGGACACCCCTAGTCCGGACTCCCTCGGTAGTCTCCTGAACCAGGATTCAATGACGACGAGTCCGGGCGCGCATATTGTCTTCGGCATTGCAAGGCGGGTTCCTCCTCCGAATACTTCATAGAATGTTTTGAACACAAGGATAGTGTCCGCTCGCAAAACAAGTTCCACATAACACCGTAGAGAGAATAATTTTTGCACAGATCTGGCTGACGTATTCCGCGGCGTGACATCACACCACGGCCAGGCCTTTTATATGAATCGCTTTTATTGTTCCACCTTAGCGTGTTTAGCGAGGCGGTTTCCTTGGAACGTCTTATCAAAGCATAGATCGTGCCCCCTTATTCCGGGATTCTCATCAATACGGACGTGGGTAACCCATCCGCGCCATTGATTACGGCGCTTGGGAAATAAGCGAGTTTTACCAGCGGGTGGGGGACGTATAGCT
Organism: Aegilops bicornis; assembly: GCA_021605145.1. Classification (NCBI taxonomy): domain Eukaryota; kingdom Viridiplantae; phylum Streptophyta; class Magnoliopsida; order Poales; family Poaceae; genus Aegilops; species Aegilops bicornis. The sequence continues at coordinate 224,229 of JAHIAL010000160.1, forward strand.
CCGTCATTCATATAAGCGGATAAGGATCCACCTTTTCACCCACGCCTTCTTCCTCCTTTGCTTATCCATTTCCAAGACTCGAGCTCCAGCGCCCAAGTTCGACATCCCACCTCACCCTTCTCCAACCATGTCGGGAGGCGGGAGGTGGATGGCCTCCTCCGTCACGGAGGGGCACATCAAAGATCTGCGGGAGGCGGATACTTGTCCGCAACATTATGCGACAGGCTGCCCGAAGCGGGGCAGCTTATTCCAACCCCCGGGCCCCATGAGAGGGTAGTGTTTCTCCCCCACTTCCTCCGCGGACTAGGTTTTCCACTTCACCCATTTGTCCGTGGGCTCATGTTCTACTACGGCCTGGACTTCCACGACTTGGCCCCGAATTTCATCCTCAACATCTCGGCGTTTATCGTGGTAATGCGAGGCTTTCTCTCGCATCCAGCCCCGGCCTTATGGCTGAAGATCTTCAACGTCCGACCGAAGGTAGTGGGCGGCCGCTGCCGGAGTCGGAGGCGCCATGGTTGGCAAGATGGCCAAAGTCCCATGGCTCAAGGCGCCTTCGTGGAGACAATAAAGGGGTGGCAATCGGGTGGTTCTACATCACCGAGCCCCGCAACACCAAATGGGTGGCGGCCCCCGAGTTCAGATCTGGCTTCCCCACACGGCTCTCGTCATGGAAAGAGACGGGCCTGACGTGGGGGAATTCGGACAAGACATCCGGACTTCAAACATGCGTCCGAAACCTGGTGGCCAAGAATCTTAGGCTCGTCGACGTAATCCAGGTGATGCTCATCCGCCGGATTCTCCCATGCCAACAACGGGCCTTCAACCTGTGGGAGTTCGATCCGGCACAGCACCAAACCTTGAGCCGGCTCTTCGACACTACGTACGAAGACGCCTGGAAGGTGCTGTTCAAGGGCGCCGAAGCCCCAAAGATCCGCTACCAAAGATCGCGGATAGAGCTTCGCCAGCGCCAAGACGGCGCAGGTAAGTTTATTTTACCCTTTACGGGACTCTTTTTTCATAGATTGACTCTACGTGGAATCTAAAACTCCCTAATCTTTTGACAGATCGGTTGGAGACGTCCGGACAGATTAACCGTCCGGCTCCTTTGCCGGAAGACCCAGCGGACGCCCGATTGACGGAAGTTGCTGGCTCCGGCACCCCATGTGGTGCCGGAGAAGAAGGCCAAGAAGGAGGCCATGGGAACTCGAAGGAGTTCCCGACGCCAGGTGCTGTCAGATTCCGAAGCGGAATCTTCTCCTGAAGATGAGGACGAAGAAGAAGAAGCTCCTCCCCTAGCGGGGGAGGAGAAGAAAAGGAAGGCCGCCCCGACTGGAGAGGCCGGAGGGTCCAAGAAGGGAAGAACCCTTCCTCTGGACTTCTCCACCAACGCCGATTTATTTACGAGGAGGATTGGCCTACGAGGGCCAAGCCCCTGGCGAGATCGTAAGTGTCCGGATACCCATGGCTTTTTATTATTGCAGAGTGTTCTCTCATGTCGAACAACCGTGCAGCCCGCCCAAGGGCGAGTTTGCCGATTCATCGAGCGGGTCCCTGGGCTCGTCGGAAATGGAGAGTACCTCTCTTCCGACCGCCTCCTCGCCTCACGCTGCCATGGTGGCGCTATGGCAAGGGGCCCCAAGAGGGGCTTGGTCAAGAGGAGGTAGCGCAGAGGTGCCACAAGGCGACCTCCCGGACTCAGACGCAGGGGCAAGACCCCAGGGGCTCTAAGCCCGACCCTCGTCCGGACTCCATGCCGGAACCATCAGCCGGTTCAAGTTCGCCAGCGGATCCTTCGCAAGAAGGTTAAGACGCCGTGTCCTCCGGCCCAGCCGGAGGCACCGGATAGCTTTCAGGAGGCGCTTAACAGCGCTTCCATCGAGGAGGAACACCGCACTGTTATGAGTGCGGTGATCCGGATAGCCAATTCATCCGCCAAGAGCGGACAGCATCAAGCTCGCATCAGCCTTCTAACAGGCTTTGAGGTAAGTTTAGAATATGTAAAAATATTACCGCATAGATGGTAGCCTCGATGCTTAGTTCGGTGTTCAAAAGAAAAGCCGGACTAAGGATCTAAAAGATATACGCAGGAGTCTAATATAAGTATGTCAATATGGGAATGCAGGCTGCTTTGTCGACCTCTGCCAGACCGATCAAGGAGGTCAATGCATTGAAGCAGAACCTCGAGCGTCCGAGAACGAGCTCGGACAAGCCAAGAAGCAGCTCGAGGACAAGGAAGGTAAGTAATACCTTATTAAAGAAATACCTTATGGAAAAGGTTTTGGTTGCAAAAAATAACAGGAATAACATGGGTCCCGCAGGGGCCACGAACGAGGTGGTGACCCTGAAGGAAGCAGTGTCCGTGGCCGAAAACAAAGCGGCTGTGGAACACACCGAGCGAGAGAAAGGGGAGGCGCAGCTGGCGGAGGTGCGGCAAGAGCTCCAGATTCTCGTGAAAAAACACGAGGGTTTGGAGCGTGACTCGAAGACCCGAGAGTCCGAGCTTGCCTCGGCTCTTGAGAGTGCCAAAGCTGCTAAGGCCGAGGCCCAAAAAGCCCTCCAAGAAATTGAAGCACTAAAGAAGATAGCGGCCGGGTAAGGCATTCTTTATGCAAAGCAAGAATTTAAAAGTCAATTACCTGTTACTTACCCGATTCGAGCTCTCCAGTGCATTCGCAGATTTGCCCCAGAGTGGTCGTCGATGCTGCCGCATTCTACAAATACCAGGAGGGGAGCTCCACGGAGAAGGTGTTCTGGTCTCAGTATGCTGAGGCCGACCATCCGGTGCCCCTGAGCGACCAGCTCAAGCAGCTGGTCGAGCTCCATAAGGTCGCCGAACAGGCCATGAAGGGCCTTATAAGCTGGCTGTGGCCATTGGAGGCCATGCCCAGGAGCTACTTCGGCTTGGTGCAGCGGCTGGTGGATGCCTGTCCGCGGCTTGAGGTCATCAAGCGCTCCGTCTGCATTGAAGGTGTCCGTCGGGCCCTTGCCCGTGCTAAAGTGCACTGGGGCAAGCTGGAAGCGGAGAGGCTTGTGACGGACGGGCCACCAAGGGCCATGAGCATCGTGACGCCCGAAATGTACTATGAGGGCCTCCTGAAGGGTGCCCACTTGAATAGCGGATGAGTGCTCCAAGGATGTAATTTTTGAATAAACTCGCATTTGTTATCCTTACGCTGAAAACTTGTTCATATGCGCTTAAGCAACGCTTATTAATTTAAAATATTACCTTCTGCGGCCGTTATCAAATTTGAGAGATGGCAAGTCGTTGGCTTCAACCCCCATGCCACGAAAGTGCTGGGTGTTCGGGATAAACTTGAGCACTCTTGTTCCCATTCTTGGGTCCATCTAGGAGGCGCTCAACACAACGAACAAGGCAACCGGACTTATAATGCTTGAACACTCTCACTTAGCCATAGAATTCTATAATTTTAAATTTTGGCGAAGCCCCTAGTATTCGAAGACCGAGTTGGCGCTATCCACGCCTTTGGGCGGACAATTCCTTCCTCGCTCTAAGCGGCATAAGTCTTTAGGGACCGAAAAACCTCTCGAACAGCCACGGCTCTCGCCCTATCATGACGGTCAGTTTTAGCTTTCTCCACTGAGGTGCTCGACCCAGCATAACCGGGGCACAATCGCAGTGGTTCTCCCGGTGCTACCTTAGCCGATATAGCGGAACGTAAGGTACCAAAACACGGGAGCCGGGCAAACCCAACTATTGACCCAAGACATGATTCGGAGCCAATTCATATAATGCTATAAGTTCGGGGTGCCGTACTTGTGAAAGTGTTCGGACTTATCACACCATAATACTTAAGCCCCTGGTGTATTGGCCGTACCAAAGTGTACGATTGCAACATGTCGTGAAATGAACATATGTATATATAAAGGAAGTAGATCAATAATAAGCAAAAGCTGTGTATTTTTTATTTCAAAAGGTACTGCAATGGAAGCAGAACGATAGAAATAGTCCAATAAGCAAGGGATGGGACTGTCTAACATGTCCCCCTCCAGGGGTAAGCTGCTGGATGATATGTAAAACAGGTATAATGCTCGTAATAGAGACCACCTGAACACTCGACGTGGCTTTCCGCTTCCCTGGCTATTGCATCGTGAGTTCGGCGATTCAAGTGCCGGACAGGACTTCTCAAAGACGGAGTCCTGAAAGTAAAAAAAAGGAAGAAAAAAGAAAAGGAAAAAGGAAATGACACAAACGGTAGCCCCTGGTGCGGTCGAGCCGCATTCTTGGCGTGCCGTTGTCTTGCTCCCTCCCATATGCCCATGGTATCTCCAGAGCGTAATTATGCAGCGTAACACTAGCTTCGCACTTGCGCGAGGGCTGGGGTTGGGGCCGGATTGCTACTCGTGCTAGAATCGTGCTCGGTGGACTTGTTGCAGGCTACTCCGGGCGCGCTTGGCGGTGTCCGGACACTTAGTGGCCGGACTCGAGAATTGCCGTGAGAGGCTGCTTTGCACCTCCGCCGCGAGGGCCGCCGTATGCTCCTCCGTTCGGAGAGAGCGTTCAGTGTTTCCATTGACCATGATTACTCCTCCAGGGCCTGGCATCTTGAGCTTGAGGTATGCGTAGTGCGGCACCGCATTAAACTTTGAAAATGCGGTTCGTCCGAGCAGTGCTCGCTGCGGAATGGGACGATGTCGAAGATTAACTCTTCGCTTCGGAAGTTATCCGGAGATCCGAAGACCACTGCGAGTGTGACTGAGCCTGTACAATTGGCCTCTACACTTGGTATGACGCCTTTAAAGGTCGTCTTTGTAGGTTTAATCCTTGAGGGGTCTATGCCCATTTTATGACCGTATCCGATAAAGCAGGTTCAGTTGCTACCGCCGTCCATCGTGACTCTGGTGAGGTGAAATCCACAATAATTGGGTCAAGAACCAATGCGCCGAAGCCGCCGTGACGGATGCTAGTGGGTGGTCCTTCGATCGAAAATGATCGGGCAGAAGACCATGGGTTGAACTTTGGGGCGACCGACTCCATCGCATATACGCCCCGTGAGTGCACGCCTTCGCTCCCTTTTGGGTATGTGGGTTGCGTATATCATGTTCACCGTCCGCACTTGTGTGGGAAAACCTTTCTGTCCTCTATTGTTCGGGCGGCCGGGCTCCTCGTCGTCGCTATGCAGCCCCTTGTCATTGAGTTCGACACTTAACTTGCCTACTTGCTTGAACACCCAACAATCCCTGTTGGTGTGATTGGCTGGTTTTTCGGGGGTGCCATGTATCTGGCACAAGCGATCGAGTATTCGGTCCAAGTTGGACGGGCCCTGTGTATTTCTTTTGAATGGCTTCTTCCACGACCGGTTTAGAGCTCGAATCCGCATTGACTACCGTATCTTCAGATTATCGCCGTTAACGCGGCGTTTGTTCTTGTTGCGACGCCGACCTGCCATTGCTGTCCTTGGTATCCGGACTATAAGGATGTTTGGCCAAGTTGTTGCTTGAGCTAGCTAGCTGTCCTCTCCCGCACAAAAGCGAGTCATGAGGGTTGTGAGGGCTGCCATAGATTTTGATTTTCCTGTCCTAGGTGCCGGGCAAGCCACTCGTCATGATGTTATGTTTGAAGGCTGCAAGGGCCTCTCGCATCCGGACGATCAACGATTTGATTTTTCTTTGTTAGGAACCGAGTCCGTAATTGTTCCGCCGATTCTTTCCGGCTGCTGAATTATGTGGCTAAGGTCATCGGCGTCTCGATGGTCGCACATATGTGCCCCGGAAGTTATCAAGGAATGCGGCTTCCGTGTCCTCCCAACAACCAATTGATTCTCACTGGCAAGCTATTGAGCCAATGTCGAGCTGGTCCTTTAAGCTTGAGTGGGAGGTATTTGATGGCATGTAGATCATCACCGCGGGCCATGTGGATGTGGAGGAGATAATACTCGATCCGCATCGCAGGATCTCGTGGTACCATCGTTTGATTCGATGTTTTCGGGCTTGAAGCCCTCGGGATTTGATGATCCATTACTTCATCTCGTGAAGCATAGTGGGTGTGCGCGCCTCAGTATTGGGCTATATCACGATGTAGCTCATATGAGCTTTGTTCATCGTGTTCGGCCCGGCCGGTTTTGTCTGTATCCGCGCGACGGTAATCATCCCGCATTGTTGGCGCCCACGCGATCCGTGAGATCGATCTTGTATGTTTTGCCTTATACTCCAATATATCTCGCAAGTCCGGGCGCTGCTTTTCCCGTGCCTTGGTACTTTTTGAGCGGCGCGGTGTGGCTTGAGCGGAGGGCCGAGAGGCTTCTGCCGCGCCACGCAGGTGGCCGGTCTGTCATGTCGAGCGCCGGTGACTTGGGTGCTTCCTCCTCTAGTCGAGGCAACGGCCTGCGGTTGGGGTAGCTGTTGGAGGGGCGTTCGAGTTCATACTCTTCGGGAGCAAGGACTTCAGTCCATCTGTCTGCCTAGCAGGTCTTGATCAGCTCTAAGCTGTTGCTGCTTTTCTTGAGGCTGCTTGCCGTGGCTATAAGCCCGCGTTTGAAACGCCCTGCTCAAGCGGGATCCTCAGGCACAACAAATTCGTCGTCGTCGAGGTTTGCCTCATCTTCGGAGGGAGGCGCATAATTATCGTCCTCGACCTCTCTTTCTGCCGCACTGTCGTGTGGACTTGCTTCTCCCTCCTCCTGCGCTGAGTCCTGCTGGAGGGGGTTCTCTTCGGCACTGTCCGGGGTGTTATTATCTCCCGTGCCGGAATCACTGTTTTTATTGTGGCGGGATTTAGAGCGGCGCCGCTGACGTCGGCGCTTCGGCTGTTTCTTGGAGGGGTCATCCTCCGTTGTTCCATCGCCGTTCCCATCTTTTGGGATGTCCACCATATATATGTCATATGCTGAGGTGGCCTTCCAGCGTGCCTGTCTGTGGCTGGTCTTGGTTGTCTCCGGCATCGCCGTCCATACCGTCGATGTCTTCGGAGTCGTAGTCTAGCATGTCGGTTAGATCATCGATAGTGGCTACAAAGTGGGTGGTGGGTGGGCGTTGAATTTCCATGTCGCCAAAGGGCGAGTGCTGAAAGATGTCCGCGGCAGTGAACTCCATGACCGGTGCCCAATCGGATTTGATTGGCAGGGGCGCGGAGGGTTCGGAGTCCCGGAGAGGAGTCCGGCGCCCTGGAGTCGGGTCTTCGCAAAGCGACATGGATGGAGTTCGCTCGATCGCCGTAGAGATTGTAGCCCCGAGGCGGTGTCCAACCACTCGCCCTCGATCGGGTAATCCGCTCCGGATTAAGGGTCGAGCGGATATCGGTGCAGCCTCGTGGCACCGCTCGGCCGCAGAGTTAGATCATGCCCATCGAGACAAAGGCGGCACGTTATTGCGGCTCGAATCCGTCGAAGATCAAGTCTCCGCGGATATCGGCCGTATAGTTCAAACTTCCAAATCTGACCTGATGGCCAGGGCGTAGCTTTCGATTCGCTTCCAGATGGCCAAGCTTAATTGGCCCGCAAAGGTAAAGCCGCCAACACGAAGATCTGTCCGGGAGAATAGTCTCACCTGGACCGCGTCGTTGTTGATGATCGAAGGAGCCATCGGGCCTATCGGTGACGCATACGTAGGAACTCTCAATGAAAGCACCAATGTCGGTGTCAAAACCGGCGGATCACGGGTAGGGGTCCCGAATCAAGGCGTCTGGGCGGATGGTAACAGGAGACAAGGAACACGATGTTTTTACCCAGGTTCGGGCCCTCTCGATGGAGGTAATACCCTACTCCCGCTTGATTAATATTGATGATATGGGTAGTACAAGAGTAGATCTACCACGAGATCAAGGAGGCTAAACCCTAGAAGCTAGCCTATGGTATGATTGTTGTTCGCCCCACGGACTAAAACCCTCCGGTTTATATAGACACCGGATAGGTTAGGGTTACACAGAGTCGGTTACAATGGTAGGAAATCTACATATCCAGACGCCAAGCTTGCCTTCCACGCCAAGGAAAGTCCCATCCGGACACGGGACGGAGTCTTCAATCTTGTATCTTCATAGTCTTGGAGTCCGGCCGTGACGATAGTCCGGCTATCCGGACACCCCTAGTCCGGGACTCCCTCACATATCCTTCTGGAATCGGCCGGCAGTGAAAAGTTGCGTCGGGTTTAGTAGGGTAAACAGAGCCAACAGCCGCCTTGACCTTGAAATTCATCCATTGCGCCATAAGGTGGCAATTTTCAGCCTCCGTGATAGCATCCACGGGATAGGTGGCAGGAGCCGTCAAGGCATGCTCCTGCTGAAGCAGCTCGGTGGAAGCCACGCTGCTTCTCCGCTGAGATGGCGGGGTAGCTTCGGGGGAAGCTTCGGCAGGTCGTTTGCTGCGATCGCTTCTCGTTCCTCTATCGCTTGTACCCTTGCATGCAGCGCCGCAGTTCGGTCTGCCGCACTTTCTTCCTCCTCTCCAGCATTTGTAATCGCTCGCTGCGTCTGAAACCGAGCCTTCCACGTAAACGTAGCTCGGGCGTGCCTCGTGTCCGCCCAGGTGCTCGTGGATTCCCGAGGGCCATTGTGAGCTCGCTGTTCTCTCGCCTCGAAAGAACATCCCTTGCTGCGCTGCTTGATATATTCTGAAGCCTCTTGACTGGTATGTCCAATTGTTCGTCCGTCCAAATGCACTTCCCCGATATAGGGTCCAAGGTTCCGCCAGCCCGAAGAACCAAGTCCGCAACGGTCTGGTCAGTTCATTGTCTCTCGGTTCGATCCCTTTATCAAGCAGATCATTCTCAGCCTTGGCCCACTTAGGCCGGGCTATGAGGTAGCCACCTGACCCCGCAACGATAGTGAAGCTTCTTCTTCGCAGCATTTTTCTTGTTTGTCGCCGACATCTTTTTACTCTTTTCAGATGTCCTGTGGGCCACAAATGCGGGCCAGTCATCTCTGATCTTCTCATATTTGCCCTTGAATTCTGGGGTCTCTTTTTTATTGACAATCTTATTTAGGTCTTTTTTCCAATTCCTGAATAGGTCTGCCATCTTCTTAAGAGCAAAAGACTTGATTAATTGCTCAACTGGCTTCTCCGGATCATCCTCTGGCGGTAGGGTGAAATTTGACTTCAGCTCAGTCCAAAGATCATTTTTCTGCATATCATTGACATAAGACACCTCGTGGTCGTTTCTTAGGCTTATACCATTGCTGGATGCTAATCGGGATCTTGTCCCTAACCAGAACCCCGCACTGAGCAACAAATTCCTTCTTTGTCCGGATGGGTTCAACCGGTTGGCCGTCGCGCGCGATTTCTATGATCTCAAACTTTTCATCCGAGGTCAACTTTTTCTTCGGGCCTCGTCTCTTTACCGAAGTTGTGGTCGATCCGGATGGCTAGAAAAAATAACAAGGACGAGAGTTAATTAATATGTGTACATACCAAAACAATGAATGCATCAATTAGCTAGTCAGCACAGGCTTAACTAATATATATACCTGGCCGACTCGGTTCGGTGATCACCGGAGCCGCCCTCACGGTCTACTTCTTCACCCTCTCCTTCTTGCACCGGCATTGGGTCATCGGAGCCATCATAATCATAGCCAGCTACTTCTTCACCCTCTCCTTCCGGACCATCGGTGTCGTTGAGAAGCATCAACGAGCGTGCACAGCATCACTTCCTTCTGCGATTATGTCCCTCAACAATGCTTCTTGTGCTTCGTCTCGGGGCGGGTTTTCCATAGATTCTACAAATATTTACAACATGGCAATTATTATTCAAACATGACAGATATGGGTATATTAGTGGCAAACGTAGAACTAGCTAGCTAATCACAATAAGGAATCATATTAATTAGTGGCCTCGACGCTGCTTCTCTAGGGTTTCGGTGGCCCGGACAACGCTTCAAGGGTTAGGTGGCCTCGAGAACGCTTCAAGGAGGGGTAATATCGACTTCCACGTGTTGAAGCTATCGGGAGGGGGTATATCAACAACGACGACATACGTACATCGGAAAATAATATGCTTGTTTTTTCCTTCTTAAAAATACATGAAGCTATCGGGAGGGGGTATATCGACAACACCAATGACAACACTACATCTATGTCCCACAAGTGACGTGGGCATCGACGCCCGCATCACTTGTGGGACGTGGATGTAGTGTCCGACACCGATGGCCACATGTATCTCACACCGACGATACTTGCTATTTAATTAGGGTTTCCTCTACCGCCGGGCGACCCTCGACGACCCTCGCTCCTCGATAAAAAAGAGGAAGAAGAAGAAAAAAAAGTGGAGAAGAAAGAATAGAGGAGGAGGACTCCTCTATTCTTTCTTCTCCTCTTTTTTTCTTCTTCCTCTTCTGCTTTTATCCTCTTCTTCCTCTCATGTTCGACGCACCCTCGACCCTCGATAACATACATCCATCGATATCATTCCATACATACATAGACATCTACATTATATATGAACAAACATCTATGTCCCACAAGTGACGAGGCATCGACGCCATGTAGGGTGGAGGGTCATGGATCGCCGGCGGTCGAGGGTCAAGGGTCGAGGATCGCCCAGGTGGGGAGGTTGCTTAGTGTCAAAGGATTCAACAAAACCATGTCTTCATCATTAGGCAAATGTGGTGCATGATGGAAGCTCTCCAAAGTTATTTTGGAGCGGAGTCCCGAGATAGGATAATTCGCTTTTGGTACAAAGTTCGCAAGAACCTTCCGAATATCGTTAAATGGAAGGCCTTTGCTGAAATTCGTGCAAAAAGGCAAATTATCCTATCTCGGGACTCCATTCCGTATCAACTTTGGAGGACTTCTGCACCATCATGCCCTCGTTACTTCCGCTAATGATGAAGCCATGGATTTCTTCAATACTTTGACACTAGGAACCTCTCTCGACCCTCGGCGATCCTCGACCTCGAACCCTCGACGACCCTCGAACCCTCGACCCCTAGGCGACCCTAGAACCTCGACCTCGATCGATCCTCGACCCGAAACCCTCCACCCTTGACCCCTTAACGACCCTCGACCCTCTACCGTAGTTCCCGACCCTCGACCCTCGGCGATCCTCGACACCCTCGCTCCCGATAAAAATTAAGAAGAAGAAGAAGAAAAGAGGAGAAAAAAGGAGAAGAAGCTCCTCTATTTCTTCTTCTTCTCCTCTTTTTGTCTTCTTCTTCCTCTTCTTCCTCTCCTCATCTTCTCCTTCTTCTTCTCCTTCTTTCTCTACTTATTTTCCTCTTTCCTCTCCTTCTTTTTCTTCTTCTTCCTTCTTCTTCCCTCCTCTTTTCTTCCTTTTCCTTATTTTACTTTTTCATCTCCACTAACATAAAATGCACTAACCTAAAATGCAACAAACATAAAATGCACTAAATCGATCAACTAACCTAAAATCAGTGATAAAATGCACTAACCTAAAATCGATATCTACTAACAACTTGAAAAAATTAATACATATATGAAAAAATGCATATATGAAAAAAACCATCATCATATCATCAACATGAACATATCATCAACATCATCATATCATCAACATCATCATATCATCATCAACATATATATGAAAAAATGCATATATATATGAGGAGGCGGCCGCCTGCATCAGAAAAGTGCGGAGGCGCGGACCGGGCGGCGACTGCTGGGCAGGGGTGGCGCCAGAGCGACGGCGCCGGGCACGGCCGGCGAGGGCGCTGGGCGACAGCGACGGGCGGGCGGCGGGCGGGCGCGAGGCGGCGATCATGACGACGGGCGCGGGCGACGGCGAGGGAAATCTGAAATTTCCTAGGTGCTGGCTTATATAGCAAAGCCATTGGTCCCGGTTGGTGCCACGAATCGGGACCAATGCCCCCCTTTAGTCCCGGTTGGTGCCACCAACCGGGACCAAAGGCCTTGTGCTGCCCCGTGCCCAAATGTTTAGTCCCACCTCGCTAGTTGAGAGGGAGCCGCACCTGTTTATAAGGTGCGGTGCGCCTTCCCTCTCGAGCTCCTCTCTAAAGCAGGCTTTCGGGCCTAACCGTGCAATGTGTGCCTGTAGGCCTACTGGGCCTCATGGCCTGAATCCTGGCCCATGGTAGGGTTTCTAGTCGTATTCAGCCGTGGGGGCCCAGTAGGTGGCTCTTTTTTTTGTTTTTTTTTGTTTTCTTTGTTGCTTTATTTAGTTTATTATATTTCTACTTACAACAAAATACTTATTGTTGCTATATTTATTTATTTTCCAGTTTTTTTGTTTTGTTTTCTGCATTATTTATTTTCTATTGTTTTTTGCTTTATTTTTAATTCTTTTTGCTTTTAGTTTTAGAAAAATTATAAACTTTCCGTTAGTGCCATTAGTTTTCAAATTTGAAAACACTTATTTTGTTTTCTTTGTTACTTTATTTATTTTATTTTGTTTCTACTTACAACAAAATAATTATTGTTGCTATTTTTATTTTTTTTTCCAGTTTTTTGTTTTGTTTTCTGCATTATTTATTTTCTTTTTGGTTTTGCTTTATTTTTTTAATTCTTTTTGCTTTTAGGTCAGCAAAATTATAAACTTTCTGTTAGTGCTTTTAGTTTTAGAAAAAATATAAACTTTCTGTTTGTGCCATTAGTTTTCAAATTTGAATAGTTAAAATTTGAATTCTTTGAAATTTGTGTGAATCACTAGTTTGTGATTAACTTTACTAAAAAATGAACATAGATGCACCTATAGAGAAAATTCAGCCTAAATTCATAATCAATTTCTATGAATTTCAGAGAAATTCACTATGAATTTAGGTCAAATTCTCAGATAGGGGCATCTATTTTCACTTTGAGAGGAGCTCAACAAGGCAGAGAGGGCGGGCTTATAAACGGTGTGAGCGCCCTTGGTTGGCGAGTGGGACTAAACTCGTATGCATAGCGAGGACCAACCCTTTAGTCCCGGTTTGTGGCACAAACCGACTAATGGTCATGGGCTGTGGGCGAGCCGCATGGGCCAGGGACTAATATATGAACATAGATGCACCTATAGAGAAAATTCGACCTAAATTCATAGTTTTCAAATGAACTCTGAAAAACTTGGCATATCATGTGCATGTACAAAACGAACAATGGTATCATACTAAATGCATTACAAAGTTGGCATGGTATCATCATAATAGTTATGGAGAAAGTTTTCACTTTTTCTTCGCTTGTGTCATTTGCTTATTGCGCCGTAACCATGGATAATATTCATCGCTTATCAGGATGCTTGGGTCAGCCTTGACTTTGAAGGAGGAATTTCATGAAACTTTTCATACTCTTGAGACATGTCCTGCCTTTGCCCTCCACTCCTGTGGATGTCCCTTTTTCCGAAAAGAACTATGTGGCGCTTTTGGCTCATCGTATCGATCTATTCGCTTCCTTATCTTTTCTTTTGCTCGGTCCGTAGACATGTCCTTCACATAGATAACCGTGCCACATCATTGGCTAGGACGAACGGTTCGTCGGTGTACCCAAGATTTTTCAGATCCACTGTTGTCATTCCGCATCGTGGGTCTACCTGTACCCCGCCTCCTGACAGATTGATCCATTTGCACTTAAACAAAGGGACCTTAAAATCTACTCCATAGTCAAGTTCTCATATGTCCACTATGTAACAATAATATGTGTCCTTTCCCCGCTGTCTTGTCGGCATCAAAGCGGACACCGCTGTTTTGGTTGGTGCTCTTTTGATCTTGGTCAATCGTGTAAAATGTATTCCCATTTATCTCAGATCCTTTCCAAATCATTACAATAAGATGGTCCCCTCGACAACAAGTACAGCTCATCACAAACCGTCTTTGTCACCTTTGAGACGGTTTCCAACCATGCCGAAAGTCCTGATGTGTCGTCAGACTACTCCGGTGTTTGGAGCACGCATCGTTCTTGTGTTCATCGACATACGGGTCACCAAGGTAGAGTTCTCAGAACTGTAGTGTGCTTGAGACCAATAATATCCGTCCTCGTGCATATTATTGAGTCCCTTCCAAGCGTGCCTTTTCCAATGGGCCTCCCCTCATACCGCGATTTAGGGAGACCTATCTTCTTAAGGCCAGGAATGAAGTCAACACAAAACCCGATGACATCCTCTCGTTTGATGGCCCATGGAGATGCTTCCTTCGCCTAGCGTGGTTACGGACATATTTCTTTAGGAATCCCATGAACCTCTCAAAGGGGAAACATATTGTGTAGAAATACGGGCCCCGTAATGACAATCTCATCGACTAGATGAACTAGGACGCAAGGCCATGATATTGAAGAAGGATGGTGGGAACACCAGCTCGAAACTAACAAGACATTGCGCCACATCACTCCTTAGCGTTGGTACGAATTCTGGATCGATCACCTTCTAAGATATTGCATTGAGGAATGCACATAGCTTCACAATGGCTAAGCGGACGCTTTTCCGGTAGAAGCCCCTCAATGCAACCGGAAGCGCTTAAGGCCATAATCACGTGGCAGTCATGAGACTTTAGGTTTTGGAACTTTTTCTCTGTCATATTTATTATTCCCTTTATATTCGACGAGAAGCCGGTCGGGACCTTCATATCGAGCAGGCATTCAAAGAAGATTTCTTTCTCTTCTTCCGTAAGAGCGTAGCTGGCGGGACCTTCATACCGCTTCGAGGCATGCCCTCTTTTTCATGCAAGCATTGCAGGTCCTCCGTGCCTCGTGTATCTTTTGTCTTCCCATACACGCCCAAGAAGCCTAGCAGGTTCACGCAAAGGTTCTTCGCCACGTGCATCACGCCGATCAAGAGCGGACCTCTAGGTCTTTCCAGTAGGGTAGGTCCCAAAATATAGATTTCTTCTTCCACATGGGTGCGTGATTCTCGGCGTCATTCGAACAGCTAGTCCGCGGGACCCTTTCCAAAGATTACGTGTAAATCATTGACCATAGCAAGTAATGCGATCACCGGTACGCATGGCGGGCTTCTTCCGGTGATCTGCCTCGCCTTTGAAATGCTTGCCTTTCTTTCTACATTGATGGTTGGTCGGAAGAAATCGACGATGGCCCAGGTACACATTCTTCCTGCAGCTTCCCAGGTATATACTATCGGTGTCAAGTAAACAGTCGTGCATGAGTGGTATCCCTTGTTTGTCTGTCACGAAAGGTTACCGAGCGGCCAATCATTGATGGTCACGAACAGCAACGCCTTTAGGTCAAATTCTCCTTTTTGTGCTCATCCCACCTATGTACACCGTTTCCATTCCACAGCTGTAAAAGTTCTTCAACTAATGGCCTTAGGTACACATCAATGGCGTTGCCGGGTTGCTTAGGGCCTTGGATGAGAACTGGCATCATAATGGACTTCCGCTTCATGCACATCCAAGGAGGAAGGTTATACATACATAGAGTCACGGGCCAGGTGCTGTGATTGCCATCCGCGCTTAAAGCAAACCATACGTTCCTTGGGTCTTTTGCAAACTCATCCCAGTACTTTCTCTCGATTTTTCTCCACTGCGACCCGTCAGCGGGTGCTCTCAACTTCCCGTCTTTCTTACGGTCCTCACTGTACATCGCATCAACTTGGCATGCTCTCCGCTTCGAACAGACGTTTCAACCGTGGTATTATAGGAGCATACCACATCACCTTCGCAGGAACCCTCTTCCCGGAGGCTCGCCGTCAACATCACCAGGGTCATCTCGTCGATCTTATACCTCGATTGCACCCCATACCGCATGCGTTCAGATCCTTGTATGCACCGCGTAGAGGATGCAGTCATTAGGGCATGCATGTATCTTCTCCACCTCCAATCCTAGAGGGCATACGACCTTCTTTGCTGCGTATGTACACTGGCAATTCGTTATCCTTTGGAAGCTTCTTCTTCATTATTTTCAGTAGCTTCTCAAATCCTTTATCAGCACATCATTCTCTCGCCTTCCACTGCAGCAATTCCAAAGACGGTACCGAGCTTTGTGTTGCCATCTTCGCAATTGGGGTACAACCCTTTTTGTGATCCTCTAACATGTGATCGAACTTCAGCTTCTCCTTTTGACTTTCGTGATTAAGCGTCCTTGCATCAACAATGACCCGCGGAGATCATCATCATTGGGCACATCGTCTGGTTCCTCTTGATCTTCAGCAGCTTACCGCCCGTTGCAGCACCATTGTGCACATCGTCTGTTCCTCTTGATGTTCAAGAGCATCACCGTATTCAGGGGCACATAGTTGTCATCGTACTCTTCTTCTTTGTCGTCTTCCATCATAACCCCTATTTCTCCATGCCTCGTCCAAACATTATAGTGTGGCATGAATCCCTTGTAAAGTAGGTGGGTGTAAAGGATTTTCCGGTCAGAGTAAGACTTCGTATTCCCACATATAGGGCATGGACAACACATAAAACCATTCTGCTTGTTTGCCTCAGCCACTTCGAGAAAATCATGCACGCCCTTAGTTTACTCGGAGGTGTGTCTGTCACCATACATCCATTGCCGGTTCATCTACGTGCATTATATATAATTAAGTGTGTCAAAAATCATTACAGAACATAATGAATAGATAATTAAGTGACCAAATTAATAGAAGTTCATCATCACATATAAACCAAAGTACATACATAGTTCTCATCTAATAACATAAAGCTCTGCAGAGCATCTAAATTAATTAAACCATACATTGAAACTAGGTAAAACATTTCAATGCGAAAACAAATGCGATCATAATCGCAACCAAGGTAACAACTGATCCAACGGCATAATGATACCAAGCCTAGGTATGAATGGCATATTTTCTAATATTTCTAATCCTCAAGCGCATTGCATCCATCTTGATCTTGTGATCATCGACGACATCCGCAACATGCAACTCCAATATCATCTTCTCCTCCTCAAGTTTTTTATTTTTCCTTCAAGAAATTGTTTTCTTCTTCAACTAAATTTAACCTCTCAACAATAGGGTCGGTTGGAATTTCCGGTTCAACAACCTCCTAGATAAATAAAATCTATGTCACGTTGGTCGGCATAATTTTCATAAACACTAAATGAACCAATAGTTATGAAAAGATAATATATACCACATCCGAATCATAGATGTGACGAGGGCCGACGGGGCGGATACCAAAACCATCGCACTATATAAGATGCAATAATAAAAGTAAGAAAATAATACAAGTATCTATCTAAACATACAAGTAAGAATATTTTTCCTTTCAGAAAGAAGATAAGAACAAGAGGCTCACCACGGTGGTGCCGGCGATGAGATCGGCACGGGTGATCAACGGCGATGAAGACGCGGACGGAGCGTGACGGACCGCTAAACCTAGACAAATATTGAGCAAAATGGAGCTTGGAGGTCGAGCTTGGAGAAGAGAAAGCTTAAGTAGTGTGGCTCGGGCATTCCATCGAACACCTTGTGTGCATAGGAGGTGAGCTAGAGCACCACCAAGCCCTCTCCCCTCGGCTAAGACAAAAAACAGAGCACTCTGCTCTTACGCGGGAGGTATATATAGGCACCACATTGGTCCCGGTTGGTGGCATGAACCGGGACAAAAGGGAGCCTTTGGTCTTGGTTCAAGCCACCAACCGGGACCAATGGTGGCGGGCCAGGAGCGAGGCCCATTGGTCTTGGTTCGTCCCACCAACCGGGACCAAAAGGGCCAGACGAACCGGGACCAATGGCCCACGTGGCCCGGCCGGCCCCCTGGGCTCACGAACCGGGACAAATACCTCCATTGGTCCCGGTTCGTGGCAGAACCGGGACTAATGTGCTGAGCAGGCCTGGGTCATTGCCCCCTTTTCTACTAGTGATTCCAGGTATTGACTATAATGAAGTATTTTCTCTTGTTGTGAAGCATAGCTCTATTCGCACTTTACTCATTACTGTTGCCGTGCATGATCTTGAGCTTGAACAATTGGAAGTTAAAACTGCATTTTTACATGGAGAAATAGGAAAGGATATTTATATGGAACACCCTGAAGGTTTTGTTATTCCTGGAAAACAAAAGCTTGTCTCGTAAGTTAAAGAAATCTCTTTATGGATTGAAGCAATCCCTCAGACAGTGGTACAAGAGATTTGACACCTTTATGCTCTCTCAAGGTTTCAAAAGGTCTAATTTTGATTGTTGTGTTTATTTGAAAACTGTCAAAGGTTCAACTATTTATTTGCTCCTTTATGTTGATGATATGCTAATTGCTGCAAAGAGTATGTCGAGATTAATGAAGTAAAGCAGCAATTGAGTAATGAATTTGAGATGAAGGATTTGGGTGCAGCAAAGAAAATACTTGGCATGGAAATATCCGGAGATAGACCGTGTGGAAAAGTATATCTAAATCAGAAGGGATATATCGATAAAGTTCTTCGTCATTTTAATATGCATAATGCCAAGCCTGTAAGTACTCCATTAGCTGCACATTTCAAATTATCATTAGCTTTTTGTCCTAAGTCAGATGCAAATATTGAGTACATGTCTAGAGTTCCCTATTCGAGTGCAGTTGGTTCACTCATGTATGCCATGGTTTGTTCTCGTCCTGATTTATCATATGCATTGAGTGTTGTCAGTAGAACATGGCTAATCCTGGAAAAGAGCATTGGAAAGCAGTTCAGTGGATTTTCAGATACTTGTGAGGTACTTCTAATGCTTATTTACAGTTTGGGAAAACTGGAGATGGACTTGTTGGTTTTGTTTATTTTGATTTTGCTGGTGATTTGGATAAGAGAAGATCGCTCACAGGTTATGTTTTCACCATTGGTGGTTGTGCTGTGAGTTGGAGAGCAACTTTGCAGTCTATTGTGGCTTGTTCCACTATTGATGCCGAGTATATGGCTATTTCAGAGGCATGCAAAGAAGCTATCTGGTTGAGAGGTTTGTACACTGAGCTTTGTGGAGATTCATCTTGCCCTACCATATTTTCTGACAGTCAAAGTACCATATATCTTACAAAGAATCCAATGTATCATGAGAGGACAAAGCACATTGATGTTAGATTTCATTATATTCTAGATGTTGTTGCTGAAAGCAATTTGAAGGTATGCAAGATAAGTAGTCATGATAATCCTGCGGATATGATGACAAAGCTAGTTCCGACCAATAAGTTTGAGCTTTACTCAGACTTAGTTGGTATTTCTCACTAGTTCTATGGACTTTGACGCACAAGGTGTTTATGCTGATTTGGACGGAGTTATCTACTTTCTTCGACTACTGGAGGGAATTTGGATCAAGGTGGAGATTGTTAAATTGTGATCCAAATTTTACTTGTTGGACTAGGCGTAGTACAACTGGTGTGGGCCTTTGCGTTGACGTCGACGCGTACGAGTACAACTCGTTTACTTGTGCTCCAAGGACTCTCATGTATTGCTCTCATATATACGCCATGTAGTCGCACCTCGGACGGCCTGTCGTCTCGTGCTTGTAATACTCCTTCATCATAGTGATTGCGCCTTTGTGCGTCCGTGGTTTTCTCCCGCAAGGGTTCCCACGTAAAAATCCGTGTCTCTCTGTCTCGTTTATTTCTCGTTATTATCTAACACTGTTGGGAAGGACGCAATTAGCAAATTTGCAGGAGGTGAAAAAAAATGAAATCATCACGCAAGGTGACTCACATGACTGAGAGGTTGAAAGAGATAGCAAGGTCTGGAATCATGGATTAAAATCAACAGAGTAGACATTTGATCTCTTAATTAGCAGAAAGGGCAATGGCGAATGAAACTTGGTATTTTTCTCGCCAATACAAAATTGTGCTAATATGTATAAACATGTATGATCCATTTCCTTGGGTGAGAAAATCATGAAGAAACCTAGAAACTAACGGTTACAAGAGTTTGGTATTTTCTTAAACGGTTATTTACTGTCAAGAATGTTAACATGATCAGATTGAAGTTGTGTGGATATTTCATGACCGGCGGGCTCTCCCTATCCACCACTTCCTCACTTTCCTTATTTGTCGCTCTTCTCTACCTCGCCCCCCTCCCCGATCGGCACCGCATCGAAGATACTGGGTTCGTTCATGGTGACACCGTGTCTTCTTCTTGCTTCTCCTACCTCAACTTTAGTTCTTGTTCCTGCTTCTGTCTCTTGGAAACATCTTGCCATCCAGAACACCATGAATTACTTGGTCAATGCGGTGTCGTACTGATATGTTTCCTTCCATGTGTGTGTTTTATTCCTCGTCCTCCTCCCCTGGAGTGTTCCTTCCATGTGTGTGTTTTATTCCTCGTCCTCCTCCCCTGGAGTGTGCTCCATGAGTGTGTCAGAAATCTTCCGAAGCAGTAGGAGATGTTGAGCATGCATGGTGTACATGATGTATAGCTTATTGTGGAAACCGAATCGCTGTGATAAATCTTTTGTGTCTAAATGGTCCTGGATTCACAAATAAACATGGACTTGTACCTATCATGAGCCATTTTACTGAATGAAATTGTCTGTGATTGTATCATTGTACATGACAAATATAAAATTTCAGGCCGCCATTCTTTAAAAGCATGATATCTACCGGAATTTCTTTAGAGAACAGGCTTCATTGAACCCAACTTCATAAAAAGGTAACTGTTAAGTGAATAGAGTAGCAAATAAAAAGTATAGCCCCTCACCGGGCTTACGACCACCAAAACAAAGCATCCAAGAGATGAAGCATCAACAATATTTACATATATTTAACGGAAAATTGTTTAGTGGTAGTAGTAGTTCACTTTTTATAGGGATGTCATGGTAAACAAATTTAATAGTGACATGGAAAAGAACATGCTCGTTCCTTTTTATTGTCATCTTAGCCTGCCCATGCATGGATTGAGATGCAGCAAGGGACAGCTTGTGATATATTCCCTCCATAAAGAAATATAAGGGCGTTTACATCACTAAAGTACCTTTTTATTGCCATCTTAGCAGAGGGAGTAATACGTACGACGGAGTGAGTGCTTGCAAACTTAATTTGCTGCTGCTTATGGTTATGGACAAATGCATGTGGCCGATACATTATTGTAGGCGACGGTGAGGGTCTGCACAGGGAAGAACCAGCACCATCCATTGCTGTGTATCTCGAGTGCGTCGGCGAGCAAGGCGGCTGGACCATCGGCTACTACCACCTGAGGTTCCGCACGTGCCAGAAGCGGTGCTAATAGCTTGCTAGGTACAGATGCACCTATGGTGCTAATAGCTTGATCTGCCCTGCACACTTCAAACGCGCACGGCTGACCGCTTGTGTTGTGTCGACCTCTGCGAAACCAAACGACAACGTCATCTTCACTCCATCCACCACCAACTTGGTTACTCACCGGCTACGCGCTAGCCGGTCATAGTGCCGATTCAGGCTGATTCAGGCGGCTATTGCTGGTCGACGGGCATCTCTGTCGCATTTGAGAGGGGCCACGTGGAGGAGCGGACTTGGAGCTTATGGGGGCGAGCGAATGTTGCAGTGGAGAAGGAGGGCGAGGGAAGAGGAAGACGGGCGGCAGCGGCAACATGTGGGTGGTTTTCCCTAACACATGCGTATAGATCGTGCATGAGGGCTGGGAGGAGAGGAGGGCGGGCGGGGCTGCTGGTTTTCTGGGTTTTCGGTATGTACCTACCTTGGATTTGTGAGGAAGGAATATTATGCCAAAAACTGGAAAAGAGTGGTGGCCAATCACTTGTAAAAATCGGGGGAGGTGGGATCGATTGGAGGACTAATGAAACAAACAAAACGACATACGTACTCCGCTTTATTAGTACAGAAGTCTAGCACATGTGTCCGTGCGCTGTAATGGGAAGAAAAATACTGTATGTTTCTATTGTAATAAGCATTGCTCAAGATACTCTACTGATCTACATTCTTTATTTCAACATGGCGTCTCACCTGTATCACAACTTGCAATATGGTCGAATGTTGTCAAACCCAAGATAACGAGCTCGGAACATGATACAATGCACCTGCCATTAAACATCAACAACGCAATGCTCTCTCAGTCCTGCACCATCATCCAGCATCTCCTTCCCATCTGTCTTCCCACACACACCTTCATGACAAACGACACATACTTTTTGCTTGTTTGTAATGTGTCTATTATTTTTCTAATATTTCTCTTGATGCAAAGATACATAGCCTCGCCGTGTCTCTATATATACGCCCGTGTAGGTAGACTTGTACAATTTCTAACCTATTCTAAAATTGATTATACTTTCCTAATCTAATTACCGGCCACATTGATCATTAGAACTCTTAACTTAGTCAGACAGCTCGCTCATGGCTACTCCCTACAGAAAGAGAAAGTGAATTTCCCTCGTTTAATTACTTTTGTAATCTAATAAACCGGCCACCTTGATCGTTACAACTATTATTAATTAGTCAAACTGCTCGTTATAATTAGTCAAACACCTCGTTGATGGCTACTGTGCACATATATTATTCGCTTGAGCTAACGGGCAAATAGAGCAAAACCTGTGATTTTTTTGAACAATCACATGTGTTAGCTACTGTACTTGACTATCCACTCTGGATTAGTGCATGAATTGCAACTTTGATACCCATGCAATGCACCAATTTTTATGTTCGCTATTGTTATATAAACGCAAATTGTACCCAACCTAGTGGGCTTCTAGAGCGGGTGATGGGCCGACCAAGGCTCAAAGCCTGCCTAGCCGAATTGGTTTCTGGAGTGAGCCAGGGACGTCTGAAAAAGGGAGCATGACGTACTGAAAAGATTGATGGACCAAAAAAATGAAGAAACAATTCTCCCTTTAGTATTAGATATAGATATAGCTATAGATATAGATATAGATATAGCTATAGCTATAGATAGATATAGATATAGATATAGCTATAGATATAGATATAGATACAGATATAGATACAGATAGGTATATACATTTAATAGTAGAGATAATATTTTGAGCTAGGATGGATCACCTCCCAGAAGCATTTTTGATGATGTACTGAATGATGCAAGTTTGCTTAATGCTGAATAAAAGCCCCACAAGGCTTTCAGTAAAAAAGAAAGTTGAACGTGTCGAGTGATTGCCATTCTTGGTCTCCTATCTGGTCAGGTTAGCATGTGCGTAAGTACTTAACCAGCACGTGTATATGACAAGGCCGCAACGTTTGATGAAAAATCAACCTCGATGGGCTCACTCGCATGGTTGTGGGCTGTCTCTCGTCGGGCTCACGGCTCACCGCGCCCTACCCGCTGCCACTGCCAGACCTGCACTTGTTAGCCAGAAGGAAGGGGTGAGGCGTCTCTTTTGGCAGTTTGCTGGAATAATGGTTTTGAATGCGGGCTTCCAGCAGCCAGGAGCACGTAGGGCAGAGCAGTTGCAGCAGATGAATATTCCCTTCCACAGAGGGCGCATATTTCTCAGATGACAATGAACAAATGACATATAGAAACATATATTGTCTTAACAACAACAGTTTGTAACATAGAAAGATACATTGTCTAACAGTAAAACAACAATTTGCAACATAGAAACATATTTTCTAACAGTACAACAACCAGCGACGGATATCGTCGAGCTCTTGGGTGGCACACAACAGTTGATTGCGGCGCGCAGTTGAACATTCAACATCCATCAGCCAGAATCATGTAAAAGTATAAAATATAATACACTTCAGCAAATGAAGAAATTGATTCCTGAAAGTCCACTTCACAGTTCGAAGGCTAGGGCATGAAACACAGAAGGGCAATTTACACGCGCACCCATGGAGCCATCTCTGCATCTCCAGTATATCTGCAGAGCAAACGATGTCATCAATCAAACAATATTGTACTGCTCATCCAGAAAAATGCCATGACTCAAACCGTAACGCATTAGCTTCACTACTGTGGAAATTGGACCAAAAGTTCATAGTTGAATTGGCCAAGTATCGGACAAACTGATAGAACAGTTCATGTGTAGTGGCACACCTTCAACCTCACATGTTAACATATTCCCGGTCTTTGACCACATGTGATCTCAGCAGAAGCTAAAGACAAGTTGCAAATTTGCACTGCTCATCCAGAAAAATGCCAAGTTATATGTCATATTTTGAGCCCACTGCCAGCTTTCCAGCATCGAAACCTTGTGTTAGGGTAGGTTTTGAACTAATTCTATGCATTTTGCAGGCCTAGTGGGAACCTCATTTGCATCCTTAAATGAAGGGAGATTCCAAGTTTGTTGAAAGTTGAAACCTGTATAAAGTTCTCAAAACAGGGATCTTTACTTTACAGATTTTGGTGTGAGTGGACAGAACATAAGGATTGTATCCGAGGTAAATCATGAAAAAGGTTCGACAGTGGTATTAGGGTAGACTTGTGGTCCACGAAGCCAGGTAGAGAACCCCTATATTTGGATTCATTTATTAATTTGTGAAAACTGAAAATATAAAACCTTCAAGTAGTATAGGCTAATAAGTTCTCACTTTGCAGCTATATAAATCTCATACGAGGTAACATGAATGAGGAATCTAGGATCATTGAACCGACAGCCCATAACTACCTGACAACATCTAGAAACTTTGTAAGCTAATGGCCAAATTATATGCGAGAGACAGACAAAGACATCCTGAAACAATATATTTAAGCAAAGTGCTTAAAAGGCAAAGGTTGTACAAGAACTGTGAGCGAGCACTAGGTTTTATAGTGTTCCAAAGGAATGGTTATGTGAAATGACAAATGCTATAAGCATGTGTCAATAAACTGGATGAAAATAGCACATGTTGCTCTAGGGGCGACTCGGGAGGTGACCTTCCCATCCACCACCACCCCTCAGCTCCCCCTCCACCATACTCCTCACAGTAGCCTTAGAGAATGGAGGAAAAGCCCACTAGGCTCAAGGACGGCGATGGCGGGGCTCCTGCTAGGCCCTCTTCCTCCTTCCTTCCTTCCCTTCCTCTCCCCCTCCCTGTGGTCCTTCTCCTCCTTCCGTATTTGGCTGCGTCTGTCCAGATTTCCACGCAGATCCGACTGGCTAGCGTCCAGCTCGGGCCATCCCGATGGTTGGCGGAGCTGGCTGCACCCACACCAGTCGGCCTAGTGGTACATTGTGTTTGGATCCCTGACATGGCAGGGGTCGTCTTACTTCGAGGTTGCTGACATGGCTAAGGGCCACGGCCTCCTCCTTCTCACCCAGTGGTCAGGGTGCTGTCAGGGTGGACCGCCCGTTCTCGTCAATGCTGGATGGGGTCGATGAGGTTGGCTGCTCACCGACAGATCCGGTCTTTGTTGATCATTACGTATTCACTGTTGGCCACTACAAGTGGTCGGAAGATCTGGTCTTCGTTGACCATTATGGGTTCATTGTTGCTGCCGCAAGTGGTCGCGACGGCGGCATGGAGTGCTCCTTCCTCTTTGATGTGTCGTGGGACTAGAAAGGAGGGGTCTTTTCGTCTTGCCAACAATGAGTGTTGTTTTTGTGGGTTGGTGTCTGTGTGCGGGCATGGTGGGGAACCTAGACGTCGAGGCGGCGGCCCCAGATGGCGGTCCGTTAGATTGGCTTTTCAGCAGGCGTCTTAGCGGTGTTTCTGGATGCATCTTAGTCATGTGGGGGGCAGACAATGTAGGTTGGGTGACCCTAGTGTTAGTGGTGCCTCAGCAATGGTGGTTCCCAGATCGTGCTCTGGAGGTATTGTTTGGTGGCGGCATCTCTTCCCTCGGGGTGGGCAGGTGGTCGGTACTATTCGGTGTGACGCGGGTGAGAGGATCCAGGCGGAAACCACGCTGGAGATCATGGCCGTGGGTGTTGTGCCCTTCTTGGGGGTGTCGTTGTGGCCCACTTGTCGTGCTAGGACTCTGGATGAAAACCGTTTGTTCTCCTCCTGAGGGCGTCGTCGTGGTGCCTAGGTTTCTTTCGGCGCGCTGCGCTGCCACCGGCGGAAATTGTCGAGTCCTGGCTTGAAGCTTCCTCGGCTATGGCGTGGGCAATCACACTTGCCTCCTATTCTTTTTACACAGGACCTTGGTGGTGCCACCCGCAGTCCTCATTTCCACAGGCAGGCTCGGGCTACATGATCTGGAGCAGGAGGGCAGGGGGCCCTCTCTGGCGGCAACTTGGTGTGAGCAGCGCAATAAGGTCTAGCGATTTCCCTTGGTGGAGAGCGTCTTTCCTTGTCGCGGTCTAGGTTGCTTTGTGGTAGGGTGTGAACTCTCCTACATTCATGTTTTTTTGTTTGTGCTTGTGAGAGGATCCCTTCATAACCATGTATCAGTTTGGCTATATTGCTTTATTTATAAAGCGGAGTGGAAGCCCTTTTGGTAAAATGCTCTAGTATAGTTGGTTATCAATTACCAGCGCAGAGGGGACAGCGTGCAAATTGCATTCATAGTTTCACACTTGATAGGCCCATAGCGAGAAAAAATATCAAAAGAAATTTTGCAATCAGTACAATGTATAACATAAACATATACGAAGCATATGAAAGAGAAAATATTCATCATGCTAACACTTAAAGATAAGCCTACCTACTAAATTTGTATTTCACGATAGCATATATGTCTGAACAATCACCTTATGCATTGTGCAAAACTTCAGCTCCACCATGTCCACGACCAATGCCAGTACCTACAAGCATATGCAGTCAGGGAACCAACGACAGTCTATCATAGTCAAATATATATGATGGGGCCTCAGTGAGGTATTCACATATATAATTTGACAAAAACAGCTCAGCTCTTTCTTTCGGATATAAGCTTAGGTTTGGTAGAACATTAGGAATAGATAGAAGAAAAAAAAACACCCTCTGGTCGGGTTTATAGGACCAAGGCAGAGCGATAGATAGAGACCGGCTTTTCAAATTTGGTAAGGGCCAACGAGCGCACACTCTTTGCTGGGAAATAAATTTGCTGTGCAATCGCCTGATGAATTCACTGATCGTTCAGATTACACATCAATTAATGCTGAAAACTCACCCCGGCCCTCTCTTGTGCCGCTCGCCCGCAGCACAGCTCTCTCGCGGCAGCTCGCGCCTGCATGGCACATGCATGCCCAATTGGAGAGGCATTAATCACGCATTCACGGGCTGCTTTTCTAAACAGTAGACCACACAAAAATTTGGAAGCTAAACATGTGTCTTTGATTTGGAGAGATGCCCCAATTTTTTACTTCTGGAGAGATGGCGCCACGATTCAAACTCCATTCCTGGCGGTTAATAGTAGTCAGCTTCTCCATTTTCTTAATTTTGGGGAATCAAATAAAACGAATGTTCTGAAAAAAGTGCATACTCACTAGTGTCACGAAACTGAAGAATAAGCACACTCAGACTAAGGGCCTGTTCTGCAATGCTCCAGCTCCAAGCTTCCTCAACTTCACGCATGAAGCTGAGGCGAACGCTCTAGCTCCTGGAAGCTGGAATTGAGAAGCTAGCGACCTGTCTTAGTGTAAAAAAGGAGAAGTTGGGGAAGCAGCTCTTTTCCAGATCCGTGAAAGGAAGAAGTTGGAGTTGAGGGCAAATTATGCTGGGTTGCCACTGCCAAGTGACTCTCAGCGTACCGGTTCGAGTTTCTTTTACGAACTCTCGCTCGCATGCGTTGGCAATTTGTATTGGGCCTCAATCTGGCCTGCCAATCCCGCCAAATGGGCTGGCAGCCCCGTGCGTATCGACCGAAAGCGGAAGCTGAGTTGCCGAACGCTTCCCAAGTCGCTACCAGAAGCGAGAAGTCGTGCGAGAAGCTGAATTTAGGAAGTTTTGGAGAAGCTAGGCGGTTTCAGAACAGGCCCTAATAGGAAGGGAGAAGTTATCTAAAATTACTCTTATGCTCGTTCCATGCCATATCGGACAAAAGGATATACCCATACCAATAAATCCAGTAATAAAAGTGATGATGACTATTCATATCCGAAAAGATGAAATTAGCTCGATTTATTAATTTTCACTGCCAGAAATGAACTTGCCTCTCTTCCCGCAGGACTATTTAAAAGTAGTTAAAAATAAACAACATTCTTATTAAAGACCAAACCAAGTATGGTTATAAAATAACTACCAGGATCAGTGATAACAATAGATCTCTTTAACGGAACCGTCAAGTGAATGTGGATGTCTGTTGGCCTGAAGAGTCCTATCAAATGGTACTCCAATGTAATTAAGGCGGGGTACCCCTAAAAATGGGAGTAGTAGCTGAAGTTGAGGGGGTAAACGATAATCTGCATGTCATCATTGTTTTTCTTAAGGGAACCCAACATCAAGGTGACCACGGGGTTCAGTTAAGGGAACTCAACATCAAAGTACATAGTTAAAGCGTTACAACTTTCTACAGAAGCAGAATTGGCTTTGCTATCATGTTTTGCAAGATCATATATAATCATCACATAGAACGTCAACAGACAATCATAAAAAGAAACACTATGAAACAACATACTTTACATATTAAAGACATCATCAAGCATAAAAAAGTAAGTGATATGAATTTTATCCGAACATTAAAGAATGGAAATGCAATCTATCAAACCAGTTATCAAAACATAAGTTAAGACATGCTATTACCTGCAGTATAGACACTTTCGAATGCATGGACGTTGAATCTGTGCCCGTTGGTTCGGGGAAGTTCCTTCAATTGCAATGAGCCGAGTTCAATCATAAACAGGCCGATAAACGTCTCCAGGAATATCACATTACTGTTCTCCGCAAACCCTAGCATCCTTGTGCACTCCTTATTTGGATTCTTGCAAAGTAGCTCGTACTTCTTCTCTGCATTCAGAGAAAGTAGCTTGTCTATCTCAATGACTTTTGACTTCACCCATGAACTAACACCATCACGATCTGTCTTCCAGTCATATAACACAGCCCTGTAGTCCCACTTTAACAGAAAGAGGAAACCAAGCCCATCGCCATCTGCCCGCAAAATCGAGTATTGGCTCCTGTGGATCAGATGCAATTGGCACGGCACAGGAATCACGGCTAGTGTCTCCGTATCCAAATCAAACTCAACGATGCATGATGAATTACCAACAAGGATCCAGTAAAGAGAATTCCCAGCCAGCACAGCGGGCTTGTCCGGATTGCTTAAGAAGTCCCAGGATGGAAGCAGCGTCGATATGGGATCACCCCATTCGCTGGTCTCAGACGAGTAAACCCAGGCAAGCAATCGCCTATTTTCTTTTCGCTCCTCTGTCACTAGCAAGATTACCTGAAAGTGGTCTAATCCGGCGCGGCGAAGCACCGCCCCGTTGACCCACCACTGCAAGAGCTTATAATCATCGAACTCCCGGGGGAAGGCAATGCGGCGCTGGTCGCCGCTGACAGGATCCCACACCAGGACCGGGCGCCACGATGCCGGTGGTGTTCTCTGGGGGCACCTCCATGGTAAGTGGAGAATGAGGACGAGACCATCACGGCATCCAAGAAGCTCGCGGTAGCCGTCTTCTCGGTTGGCGGCCGGCAAGTAGAAGCGGCCCTCCGGGCCGTCCGGCAGACGATTGGGGCGATCCATGGTGGGTACGAAGTAGATGTCGTGAAAACTTCCCTCAGCGTAACTAATATCGAAGAAACCGAGAAGAGGAGCGTTGCGGCGGTGGTGGAGGCGGAAGCGGCGGAGGAAACCCGGATCTGCGACGAGGCTGCGCCAGGGATTGCACACGAGGGAGGCGCGCGGGAGGGAGGACGGCTGCGGCGGGAGGCGGAGGAGTACCTCGGAGAGCAGGTCCACGTCCTCCAGCGGCGCCCGCGCCGTCGAGCGGAGGCGGCGATGGCTCGTCATCCCTCCCCTCCCCTCCGGATCCCGAGTGCTCCTCCTGCGGGAAGTCAAATCTGAGATTCTAGTGTATAGGAGGAGGACTAGAGGAAGAGACTCACACTACGCGTGTGCGAGTGAAGCCCAAGTCTCCTTATTGTTTTTCCCGAGAAAGGAGTCAAATCTGAGATTATGGTGTATAGCTATAGTCACTGAAAGCCCACTACAGACAAAACAGATTAATCATACTACATCTGTCTTATGATACGTTCTTTTTCGCTAGCACTAATAGTGTCAAAAAAGTCTGATATTATATTATAAGACGGAGAAAGTAGAAGTTACCGGTGCTCAATTCCCTGAAAAAATATTACCAGTGCTAAAAAAATAGAAGTTACCACAGAACCTTTCTTTTTATTTTTAACCTTACGACAGGACTTCTATTAAAGGTTTCACTACTGGAATTTTCGTATACGCCGAGAGCTAACGCATGGGCGCTCGGCATACTTACAGACGCCGAGAGTACCTCTCGGCAACAGACGCAGCTCGGCAAACACATGATATTGCCGAGAGTAACACTCGACAACATGGTGACACTAGGCAAAGGAACAATTTACCGAGAGCCAAAAAGCCGTCGCACGGCAACGTGTTGCCACATGGCTAATCCGACGGTGAATGACGGCACGAGCACTGTAGCAAGCTTTTTGGAGACCCACTCTCGGCAAAGCTCCGGCTCACAGCAAACTTTTAATCCCACCTTGCATAGAGACAAAGAACAGGACCGGTTTAAATAGTCGGATAGTGCAGACGCAGTAACTTTCGGCCTTCATTACACTCTGTTAGGAGATGGACCATTACTTTGAATCTTCACTCTTTCGGGCAGAGAAGATTCACAGTGACAGGCCATCTTCCTAATGATCGAGGCCAGCGCTTTTTATTAATTCAATTATTTTTATTATTATTGAGTTTTCCACCCTTGCCATCACATGGCCCTTTAACCATTTAAACCCTCGGAAAACCGTACGATGGCGGAATCCCTTGAGAGCTAGCACGGTGTCATCACATGGCCCTTGTAGGGTGTGGTAAAAATTTGGGTGTGTTTCAAATAAGCCTCCCTAAGGCCTCTTGGAAACCGCATCATCTCCGAGCCAGTCTCTAGGTATCGAGAGGGAAAGTGTCCGGTTTGTGTAGGAAGCGTAGGTCCTGTTGTTCCATTGGCCTCAGAACTACTCACACTCTCGAAGGAGGACATCACATGACACGTGTTAGGCCCCCACATTTTTCGGACCCGCGGGCAATATTTGAGACATTTATTGCTCTGCTAGGGTTTCAGGACCGAAAATTGCAGATTTGCAAGGCGGCACATGAAATCATGCCCAGAAGCGGCATGAAAACTCCTATGTGACGTCCTTGCGACATACGTAGGCCTTGTGCAGATGAGGGAGGGGCAGGCCGTGCCACCGGGGGTTGAAATTACCTCGGTGGCATGCCTGATGCAACCGTTTAAATCATCGAAAAATCATATGATGTCGGAATTCCTCGAGAGCTTGCACGGTGTCATCACATGGCCCCTATAGGGTGTGGTAAAAGTTTGGGCGCATTTTGAATAAGCCTCCCCCGAGGCCACTTGTAAACTGCATCATCTCCGAGCTAGTCTTTGGGAATCGAGCAGAGGGAATGTGTCCGGTTTATGCAGCAAGTGCGGGTTCCCGTTGTTCCTTTGGCCTCAAAACTTTTCGTGCTCTCAAAGGAGGCCATTAAATGAGACGTGTCAGGCCCCCGCATTTTTCAAACCCGTGCAATATTTGAGACATTTATAGCTCTGCTGGGGTTTCAGCGACGAAAATTGCATATCTGCAAGGCGGCACATGAAAACATGCCCGAAAGAGGCATGGAAACTCCTATGTGATGTCCTTGCTACATGCGTAGGCCTTGTGCGGATGAGGGAGGGGCAGGCCCTCCCACCGGGGGTGAAATTACCTTGGTGGTATGTCTAATGCAACTGTTTAAATTATAAAAAAATCATACGCTACCGGACTTGTATGAGAGCAGGCATGGAGTCATCACATGCCCTTGTAGGGTGTGGTAAAAGTTTGGGCGCATTTTGAATAAGCCTCCCCCAAGGTCACTTATAAACTTCATCATCGCCGAGCTAGTCTCTGGGTATCGAGAGGGAAGTTGTCCAGTCTGTTCTGGAAGTGCGGGTTCCTATTGTTCCGTTGGCCTTCAAACTTCTCCTTATCTCAGAGGAGGCCATCACATGACATGTGTCAGCCCCTCGCATTTTTGAACCCGCGTGCAATATTTGAGATTTATTGCTATGCTAGGGTTTCAGCGCCGGAAATGGAAGATCTGCAAGGTGACACATGAAATCATGCCCGTAAGCAGCATGGAAACTTATATGTGATGTCCTTGCGACATGCATAGTCCCTGTGCCATTGGGGGATGGGCAGGCCCTGCCATCGGGGGCAAAATTACCTTGGTGGCATGCCTGATGCAACCACTTAAATCCTCGGAAAATCGTACGATGCCGGAATTCCTCGATAGCTGGCACGGTATCATCCCATTGGCCCTATAGGTTGTGGTAATAGTTTGGGTGCATTTTGAATAAGCCTCCCCGGAGGCCGCTTGTAGACTGCATCATCTCCGAGCTAGTCTTCCGGTATCAAGAGGGAACTTATCCGGTTTGTGCAGGAAGTGCATGTCCTGTTGCTTCGTTAGCCACAAAACTTCTTGTGCTCTCAAAGGAGGCCATGACATGACGTGTGTCAACCCCCGCATTTTTGGACCCGCGTGCAATATTTGAGATATTTATTGCTCTACTAGTGTTTCAGCGCCCGAAATTACATACCTACAAGGCAGCACATGAAATCATGCCCGGAAGCAGCATGGAAACTCCTATGTGATGTCCTTTCGACATGCGTAGGCCTTGTGCAGACCAGGACGGGTAGGCTCTGCCACCGAGGGCGAAATTACCTCAGTGGCATGCCTGATGCAGCCGTTTAAATCCCTGGAAAACCGTACGATGCCGGAATTCCTCGAGAGTTGGCATGGTGTCATCACATGGCCCCTTCAGGGTGTGGTAATAGCTTAGGCACATTTCTAATAAGCCTCCCCCGAGCCGCCTGTAAACCGCACCATCTCTGAGCTAGTCTCTGGGTATCGAGAGGTAACGTGACCGGTTTGTGCAGGAAGTGCGGGTCCTGTTGCTGCGTTGGCCCTAAAACTTCTCATGCTCTCAAAGGAGGCCAACACATGCCACATGTCAGGCTCCACATTTTTTGGACCCGCGTGCAATATTTGAGACATTTATTGCTCTCGTAGGGTTTCAGCATCGGAAATTGCAGATCTGCAAGGCGACACATTAAATCATGCCCGAAAGCGGCACATGAAGTCATGCCCGGAAGTGGCATGGAAACTCCTATGTGATGAAGGGTTAGATGAAAGAGGCACAAATGATGCTAACCACTCATTTTGCTGAGAGGAGCACTGCATGCAGATGTCGCTTTGAGTGGGGCACTTTCAAAAGAGAAAGCCTACATCTAATTGAAGACCTTTTCCGAGAGTTCCTCTTTGTTAGATATGTATTTTCCAAGTGTGGCTCTCGATAAAAATAAAAACCTAGATCTAGGTTGACTTCCTTTTCTGAGAGCCGCACCGACAAGCTCTCGGTAAAGCTAGCGCAGGATACCTAAGTGAATTCCCCAATAGCTCTATGTTTTTCATTTATTCTTCGCGCCTCCCCCTCCTCTACTCCTAGACGCTCCCCCCCTCAGCCACCCCAACAGCCGGCTCCCCAATGGTGTGTGAGGGAGTCCTGGATTAGGGGGTGTCCGGATAGCCGGACTATGACCTTTGGCCGGACTCCTGGACTATGAAGATACAAGATTGAATACTTCGTCCCGTGTCCGGATAGGACTTTCCTTGGCGTGGAAGGCAAGCCTGGCGATACAGATATGTAGATCTCCTACCATTGTAACCGACTCTGTGTAACCCTAACCCTATTTGATCACCATAGGCTAGCTTCTAGGGTTTAGCCTCTCTGATCTCGTGGTAGATCTGCTCTTGTACTACCCATATCATCAATATTAATCAAGCAGGAGTAGGGTTTTACCTCCATTGAGAGGGCCCGAACCTGGGTAAAAACATCGTGTCCCTTGTCTCCTGTGACCATCCGCCTAGACGCACAGTTCGGGACCCCCTACCCAAGATCCGCGGTTTGACACCGACATTGGTGCTTTCATTGAGAGTTCCTCGTATGCGTCATCTTTAGGCCCGATGGCTCCTCCGATCATCAATAACGATGCGCCTGTGGTGAGACTTTTCTTCCGGACAGATCTTCCTATCTGGCGGCTTTGCTGCAAGGGCCAATTCGCAGCCATCCGGAGCAGATTGAAAGCTACGCCCGCCATCAGGTCAGATTTGGAAGTTTGAACTACACGGCCGACGTTCGCGGAGACTTGATCTTCGACGGCTTGAGCCACAGAAAGCGCACCGCCGCATCACGAGGGGCATGATCTAGCTCTGCACGGACAAAGGTCTCTGGAGGTCAAGACCGTGTCCGCTCCGACCTTTAGCTCGGAGCCGATCGCGCCGGCCGAGGACAGGTGGCTGGATACCGCCTCGGGGCTGCGATCTCTACAGCCGATTGAGCCGTATACCTACCCTGTCCTTTTCGAAGCTCGTGACTCCAAGGCGCCGGACTCCTCTCCGGACGTCGAGCCCTCTGCGCCCCCGCTAATCGAATCCGATTGGGCACCGATCATGGAATTCACTGCCGCGGACATCTTTCAGCACTCGCCCTTTGGCGACATCCTGAATTGAATAAAGTCTCTCTCCTTATCAGGAGAGCCCTTGCCGGATTATGGTCAGGAAGGTTGGGATGCGGACGACGAAGAAATTCAAAGCCCACCCACCACCCACTTCGTAGCCACTGTTGATGATTTAACCGACATGCTCGACTTTGACTCCGAAGACATCGACGGTATGGACGACGATGTAGGGGAGGAGCATGAACCAGCGCCTATAGGGCACTGGAGAACAACCTCATCTCATGATGTATACATGGTGTACACACCTAAAGGAACCGACAACGAGGAACAACGGGACGCTACGAAGGATCGCTCCATCGAAAAGCAGTCAAAACGGCGACGTAAGTGCCGCTCAAAGTCCCACCTTGATAAAGACAACAGCCATACAGACCCAGCTATAGAGCAGGGTGAACCGGTGGACGACGAACATGCTATCGAGCAACCGTCCGAACAGGACAATCTGAATAAACAACCCGTTCCCGGCGAAGATAACAGTCCGGACGAACTCACGCCGGACAAGTTACTGGAGCAGAAGAACCTCCACAAAAGGCTCGTCGCCACAACACGTAGCCTGAAAAAGCAAAAGCGGAAGCTCAAAACAGCGGAAGATGCACTCAGAATCAGATGGAGCAAAGTACTCAACATCATGAGACAAATACGGCGACAAATACGAACAAAGAGCTACCCAAAGCGAAAACTACTGCCCGAATTTGATGAGGAGGCCGTAGAGCTCCCACAATCAAAAAACGAGGAGGCCACCCGGTCGGATGGACGATCCCATGTCAAACAGAGAGCGGCAAACGGCGCCGCACACAAGCCGGCACGCGATCCGCACAATGATTCGCATCAAAAAGATGGCCCAGTTAGATCTATCTACGGGCCAAGAAAGCAAGCTCTAGTAAGCAAGGAAACACATCAAGTATCCGAACATCACGGTACACCTAAATATAGGGGTGCCGCACACCCCCTATGTTTCACCGATGAGGTGCTGGATCATGAATTTCAGCGAGATTCAAGCCCGTAAACATAGAGGCATCTGACGAACAACAGACCCTGGAGTCTGGATTGAGGATTACATCCTCCATATACACATGGCTAGAGGAGATGATCTCCACGCCATAAAATACTTACCCCTCAAGCTCAGAGGGCCAGCCCGGCATTGGCTTAAAGGCCTTCCCGGAAACACCATTGGAAGTTGGGAAGAGCTCGAGGATGCCTTTCGGGCAAATTTTCAAGGGACCTATGTCCGACCTCCGGATGCCGATGATTTAAGTCACATAGCTCAATAGCCAGTAGAGTCAGCCCGAAAATTTTGGAACAGATTCCTTACTAAAAAGAACCAAATAGTCGACTGCCCGGACGCCGAAGCCTTAGCAGCTTTCAAACACAATGTCCGAGACGAATGGCTCGCCAGAACCTCGGCCAAGAAAATCCAAGAACAATGGCCGCATTAACAAGCCTCATGACCCGCTTTTATGCTGGAGAGGATAGCCGACTAGCAAGATGCAGCACCAGCGACCCAAGTACATCCAAGTCGTGGATGGAAGCGGAAACCACGACGCAAGAAGGACCAAATCGGACCAAGGAAACAGCCCAAGAGCATGGCGATCAACGCCGGATTCAAAAGCTCTCGGCAGAATCATAAAAGCTGCCCTTAAGGATAACAGGACGACCTATCTACCTTAAACAAAATCTTGGACAAGATATGCCAAATCCACAAGATTCTCGAAGCACGCAAACCACACCCACAGAGATTGTTGGGTCTTCAAGTAGTCCGGCAAACTCAACGCCGAACACAAGGGGCTCGACACACCAAGCGAGGATGATGACGAACCCTAAAAGCAGAGCACCGGAAAACAAAAGAATTTCCCACAAGAAATCAAAACAGTGAACTCACTTCACGTGACAAAAGGGGAAAATAGAGCGGCGCCCATAGAGGTACGCGCCATAGGGCCTATCCCGGAAGAGTCCCGCCATCGGTTGTTAAAACCAATCACCTTCACCATCGGGATTACTCTAGAAGTATACGGAATGCAGGTTGGACTGCCTTGATATTAGATCCGATAATTGGCGGACTCCAATTTTCACAAGTCCTAATGGACGGCGGCAGTGATTTAAACCTGCTATATCAGGACACAATCCGTAATATGGGGATAGACCCAACCAAATTTCGCCACAGCAACACTTCCTTTCAAGGGGTAATGCCAGGCCCATATGCCCACCGTCGTGGGCTCTCTCTTGCTAGAAGTTGTGTTTGGCTCACCCGACAACTTCCGCCGCGAAAAGTTAACCTTCCACCTACCCCATTTACAATTAGCTATCAAGCACTATTGGGACGCAAAGCTTTACGCCCGCTTTAACGCAATACCGCATTATGCATCCCTTACACTTAAAATGCCCGGTCCACGTGGCATCATCTCATTAAAGGGAAACATCGAGGGTTGCTCGAGTCCGGAAAATTGTGCGGATGCCTTGACAGCCCCACAATAAACCGTCCTCACCAATACAAGGACTTAGACAGGTCGGCCAGACCCCGAACACGGCTGGACGAGTCCGGCATAAACAAACAAGGGCTCGCTAGACGCATACCCCCGTACAAGGGGCTCCGCGCATCCACAACAGGAGACAATAAAGCTCAATTTTGTTCATTCTTTGAATTGTACTTTGTTTATATAATATAACGTACATTTTCGCACGATCTTTTTCAACTAAGTTCCTCTCTTTTACAGATGAACAATGTGCTACACCCGTCCAGGATACGGCACAACGGAGACAGAGGCGTAGACGTGCAGTAGGGACCCGTTGCAAGGATTCTTTTCAGATTAAGACCCTCACTACGGGAAAGAGATAATTTGCCGTCAGGAGGCGTCTTTGCCGTCTGCTTTTCGTTGGCCCAGACGGCAAAGACAAGGTTTGCCGTCTGCTGCAGACGGCAAAGAAATACTAACGGTAAATAGACTTTGCCGCCCTCACAAACAAAATACAAGCGGCAAACAGCTCACTTTGCCGTCACTTAAACAATGACAGACGGCACGCATTTTGCCGTCTGTTCTTTTGTTCTCGCAGACGGCAAGTGAGTAGCTGTTCCGTCTGTATTTTATTTGATAGACGGCAAAGAGAAAACACATCACGCCGGATTGATCACGCGGATCCGTGACGTGGCAAGATCCAAAACACACGTCCCCTTCCACCGTAGCCGCTTGGACACAAGACCCACCCACCCACGAGTCAAGGCCCCACCCATGAGTCCTGCCACGACCCATGACCCCCACGCACCCATCTCCTCTCTCTCCCTTATCCCCTCAGCGCCCTCCTCTCTCCTGCTCCTCTCTCCGTCTCCCCCGACCAGAGCCAGGCCGCCAGCCAGCTTCCTCCTCTCTCCCAGCGCCCGCCCGCCCGTCCGGCGTCCCCGAGCAGCCACCCGTTCCCAGCGATGCGCCTCGCGCCCGTCGCTTCGTCCGTGACGCCATACCGCCCGTCCCGAGCAGCCGGCTCCGCGCCCGTCGCTTGTCCGGCTGGTTTCTGCGCTTCGCCCGCCCTCAGCAGGTGGCACCGCTTATCGCTGTCTGCCGGCGCCAAGGCTTCGCCAGTCCTCAGCCCCGGCAAGCGGCGTCGCGCCCGCCCGTCCCAGCAGCCGGCGCCGCTTGTTGCCGTCGCTTCGTCCGGCCGGCCGCTTCGCCGCCCTCGAGCAGTTGGCTCCAGCGCTTGCTGCCGTCCGTCGGCGCCAGCGCCCGCCGTCTCGAGCAGCGGCTCCGCGCCCGTCGCTTCGCCGGGCGCGCTTCGCCCGCCCTTCGAGCAGCTGCTCCAGCGCTTGCTGCTCGTCCGCCGGGCGCCACCCGCTGGCCTCGAGCAGCGGCGCCGCGCCCGTCCGTCACCACCTCGCCGGCCGAGCCCGACCCTGGTTAGCCGCCATCTTGCCCGTCGGCCCCGACCTCATCGTCGGCCGACCACTGCCCGGCGTCCACGACCTGTCGCTCGTCGTCCCGAAGCCGCCGTGCCTCGTCGCCCCGCCCGGCCTGCGGTGGCCCCACCCCGTCACCCCGAGCCTTCCCCGGCCTCGACCTCCCAAGGCTGGCCCCGCCTCTCGAGGAGCGGCGGCGTCGTGGCTGGCGTGTCGAGGGTGGCGGCGACGGCCAGCT
This sequence comes from Aegilops bicornis, assembly GCA_021605145.1. Taxonomy (NCBI): domain Eukaryota; kingdom Viridiplantae; phylum Streptophyta; class Magnoliopsida; order Poales; family Poaceae; genus Aegilops; species Aegilops bicornis. The sequence continues at coordinate 262,633 of JAHIAL010000160.1, forward strand.
GGTGAGGGAAGGCGAAGCGCTGACGGGCCACCCGCTGCTCTCCCAGCCTCGCCCGGGTCCTCTGCTCTCCAGCTCGTGTCCGATGTCGAAGCAAGGAAGAAGATGGACCAGATCGCGTTTTCCAGCTCGTGTTTCGGGTCTTTCCTGTAAAGATCCCATTTTGTGTTGTAATTTCACTTTTTTGGTGGGTCCTTGTGGCGATTGTAGACTCTTGCAAATAATAATTATCAATGAAGTAGCTTCGGGTCCTTCATGAAGCGTCTCCTGCTCAAACAACTAAAAGTACAAATAAAAAAGGAACACAAACTACCTGCTATTGTTTTTTATATATAAATAATTGTTTGCCGTCTATGGGTTTGAGGGCAGACGGCAAAGAAGAAGCCTTACTTATGGCAAAGAGCCTGGATTTTGCCGTCTGTTGGTTAATAGGCTGACGGCAAAACATGACTTCAGCTGACGGCAAAGACTTTGCCGTCTGTACGATAAAAAGCTGACGGCAAAGCATTCTTTGCCGACTTATCTTTGCCGTCTGAGTTTGCCGTCTGCTTCCTGACGGCAAAATCTTTGCCGTCTGGATTTGGGTCTTTGCCGTCTGTAATCCACAGACGGCAAATTACCTGTTTCCTGTAGTGCCTGCGTAAACCTTTTTTACTGTCTCTTGTTGATACACATACCCCGGTTTCTTGCTATAACAAAGGAGGAGGCTGGTGTTTTTGCATAGGCCACGTCAGAATTTCGCGCGTACCTGGACACCAGGGGCTTTTTACCAAGGGCGATTGTTCGACCCGTTTTAATAAAGACCGAATACCTTAGGGAGTGTTCCGCGTCTCGAGTTAGGCCTTATATGCATCAGCTCCGAATCATGTCTTTGGTCAAATGTTGGGTTTGCCCGGCTCCTGTGTTTTGCTGCCTTACGTTCCGCTCTATCGGCTAATGCGGCACCAGGAGAACTACTGCGATTGTGCCCACGGTTCGGCCAAGGGAGCACCTTAGTAGAGAAAGCCGAAAACTGACTGTCATGATATAGCGTGAGATTGGTCAACCACTCGATGACCCGCTGGAATCTTTAGAATTCCTCCGCATTGACGAAGGGACGTTTCCCGGCCAGGCACATACGCGCCCCAAATTCGGGGTGAGCGCGGTGCCCCAAGGGGCTATATAGTAGCCCCACTGTCGAACTCCTACGGCTAAGTGAAAGTGATAAAGCATTATAGTCCGGTTGCCAAGTTTGCTGCGCTATCACCTCCTTTGTAGGACCAAGACGTTGGATCAAGTGTGACAATGCTTTTTCTGCAAACACCCCCGCATTATATGCGTGGGGGCTAAAGCCAAAGACTGCCATCTTTCAGGTTATATACACATATACATTAATGGCCGCATAGGAGGTATTTTTAATTCTTGAAAGCACAAGTATAAAAAGCTTTTATATTCCATCGAAACATTGTTTCACAATAATACATGTTATTCGAACATAATATCCTTCGAAAGCATCGCGTCTATATTAAACGAAAGCGCCTCAAGAACTTCCCCGAAAATAGTGCTCGGCAATTGCACTCGGCTTCCGTCCAGATTCTTGGGATGCAACATCGGTGGCCTTCATCTCCGCCCAGTATGTCTTGACACGGGCAAGAGCCATCCGCGCACCCTCTATGCATGCTGACCGCCTCATTGCTTTGATATGCGGCACCGCACCAAGGAACTGCTACACCAAGTCTAAATAACTCTTCGGCTCGGGCCTTTTCGGCCACAAATAAGTCACCACATTCTTCATGGCAAGTCCGGACAACCTATTCAGCTCCGCCCATTCGGCCAAACGATCGGTTCATGGAAGTGGACGCTCTAGACTATGGAACTGCGACAAAAAAAGCTCTTCCATCTCGTGATCCTTTTGATCTCCGAAGTGTTCGTCCGCGTCCGCGGCACTCGCCGCCAAGTCCATATAAGCATCCGCACTACTCCACAACCGGTCCAACTGAGCATATTTAGGATCTGTGAACTTCCTACGCAGCAGAAAGGGCTTTCCAGCCGCGATATCTCGCCCGACGTAGCTCCTCCTTCATAGCTCTCATCGCAGAGCGAGCATCCTTGGCCTCGGTGGTGGCCTTCTTCAGGTCCTCTTGCTCCACTCGACCTTCTTTTTCAAGAAGCTCGTAGCGGTCGGTAGCATTCTTCAACTTCACGGCCATCTCGGCCATTTCCTTCTTGCTTCGGCAGCAAGCAGCATATTCGGCTTTTAGCTCTTCAGCCGCCTTTAAGGCAGCCGCATCACTTTTCCTGGCCTGTTCCTTGGCTCGGCAAGCTCGCCAAGATTCTTCATGGCAGCGGCACCATCTCGCATCAAGCATACATGTTGTAAGGCACGGGCATCAAGCTCCCTTACTAGGTGTCCGCGAGAAACTGCATACCTTGTGACTCGTCCAGCCGCTTGTTGACAAGCGCGATGTCGGCATCCGCCACGTCAAGTTGCCGCTTGAGTTCAGCAAATTCATCAGTCCGGCTAGCCACTGGACGCCCCGCCATCTACATAGGAATGGCGACATATTATATCTGGGATTATGATCCTCGGCACACTGTCATTTTTGACAACGCACCGAGTCTCTGGGGCTATTATCTACAAGGGGTGCATCTTATATATGTGGAACCGTCAAAAGGTACATCATTGCACATACGTCAAAACCCGTCTGTAAACTCCTGGCGGCCTTGTACAACCCGCTTTTCGCGGACGAAATCTTTTCAATCACCGTACCCATCAATGCACGGTGATCTTCTGAGATAGACACTCGCCCGAGCAGATCATTCAACTCCTCCGACCGTGCACCAGGAGGTGCCGGACTCGTCCGATGGCCCTTTTCGAAGGCCGGACACGGAGGGCTCCGGGGGGCCCTACGACCGCACTCCACCCTTGCCGGATTCAGGGAAACCCTCCGCGACGACACCTCGGGATCGTCCGCCTCGCTAGGCGGTATGGCAGGGGGAGGCGTTCCGCTCTCCATCATCTCCCTGGACGATCCCCGAAGACGAGCTCTGCTGAGAAGGGCTGAGATCCGAACTACAAGGTAAAATTTCGGTCATCTTCAGAAATAAAAACGGGGATGTCTTTTATTTTATAAACTCCCCTCTCTACTTATGGCTCGCTGGAGGGCTGATCTCCTTGGGGAAACAATGCGGCCGAGGCATCTTCCGGCGCAGGACCCTCTGGCGAAGATTTCTTCCCACGCTTTGAGGCCTTGGTCTCCGGGTCTCCAAAGGCGGTCCTCTTCTCCCCTTGGATGGAGGGATTATAGATCCCTCCTTTCTTGATAACCTCCTTCGTGGAGGCAGTCGCTTCCTTGTTCCCCCCTTCGCCTTCTTCTAAAGGCACATCCTCCATCATCTTGGTTAACACGGGATCCGGTGTGGTCTCAGGGAGGGGGGCCGGACACCTGATCAGTTTTGCTTTTGCTATCCACTCATGTGTAAGGGACAACTCTTTTAAGGGCAAGTTTATGATAAATATACGGATAGCGTGTCCGGGTACGGGACTACTTACTTGAGCATCCGGGCGATTGCAGCTCAGACCTGCGTCCTCGTTCAAGTCCGGACACATTGCTTGTGATCCGAAGAACAGCTTGTACATCTCCACGGGCGTTGCGCCCATGAAGTGTTGAAGAGCTCCTGGTCCCACCGGATTGAACTCCCACAGGCGGAGGGGGCGACGTTTGCAGGGCAGGATGCGACGAATCAGCATGTCCTGCGTTACTATGACCAGATTGATCTCTCTCTCTAGGAGGTCTTGAATACGGCCCTGCAAAAAGGGCAAGTCCTTGGACGGCCCCCAGTCAAGCCCTTTATTGATCCATGATGCCAACCGCGGTGGAGGACCCGAGCGAAAGGCGGGTGACGCCACCCATTTGGTACCCCTGGGAGCTGTGATATAAAACCACTCTTGTTGCCATAGACTAAGCTCCCTTTGAAAAGAGCCCTCGGGCCATGGAGCGTCAGCATTCTTACTTATAACAGCCCCTCCGCACTCTGCCAGTTGCCCCATGATCATCTTCGGCTCCACCTTGAAGGTTTTGAGCCAGTATCCGAAATGTGGGGTAATGCGGAGGAAGGCTTCACATACGACGATGAACGACGAGATGTGGAGGATGGACTCCGGATCCAAGTCGCGAAATTCCAGCCCGTAATAAAACATGAGCCCCCTCACGAAGGGGTCCATCGGGAAACTTAGTCCCCGAAGGAAGTGAGACGTGAACACCACACTTTCACCAGGCTTGGGAGTGGGAATAACCTGCCCTTGAGCAGGCAGCCTATGCGAGATTTCGCCGGTTAGATACCTGGCATCTCTTAGATTTAGGACGTCTTCTTCCGTGACGGAGGAAGGCATCCACCGGCCTTGGAGGTCGGAGCCGGATATCATCGAAGGTCCGAAGCGCCTGAATCTAGTGCTTTGGGTGTTGGAACTCGAAGCGATGGGCCGATTCGATGGAGATCGATAAACGATTCATATAAAGGCCTGGCCGTGGTGTGATGTCACGCCGCGGAATACGTCAGCAGATCTGTGCAAAAATTATTCTCTCTACGGTGGTATGTGGAACTTATTTTGCAGAGCGGGACACTATCCTTGTGTTCAAAATCTTCTATGAAGTATTCGGAAGAGGAACCCGCCTTGCAATGCCGAAGACAATATGCGCGCCGGACTCGTCGTCATTGAAGCCAGGTTCAGGGGCTACTGAGGGAGTCCTGGATTAGGGGGTGTCCGGATAGCCGGACTATGACCTTTGGCCGGACTCCTGGACTATGAAGATACAAGATTGAAGACTTCGTCCCGTGTCCGGATGGGACTTTCCTTGGCGTGGAAGGCAAGCCTGGCGATACGGATATGTAGATCTCCTACCATTGTAACCTACTCTGTGTAACCCTAACCCTATTCGGTGCTTATATAGACCGGAGGGTTTTAGTCCGTAGGATGAAAAACAATCATACCATAGGCTAGCTTCTAGGGTTTAGCCTCTCTGATCTCGTGGTAGATCTACTCTTGTACTACCCATATCATCAATATTAATCAAGCAGGAGTTGGGTTTTACCTCCATCGAGAGGGCCCGAACCTGGGTAAAAACATTGTGTCCCTTGTCTCCTGTTACCATCCGCCTAGACGCAGAGTTCGGGACCCCCTACCCGAGATCCGCTGGTTTTGACACCGACAGTGTGCCTCCCCCACGAGCGCCCCCCAACCCACCGCCCCCCACGGTGCCCCCCACTCCCAGGCTCCTCCCCTCTATTACTTGGTGAGCCCCCTGCTATATGTATAGATGCATAGATGGATGATTGAATAGATGTATAGATTGATAGAAGGATGGAAGCTATATAGATAAATTTTCATTATGTTGTATGGATGGATGCTATGGGTAGATGTATTTATGGATTTTGTTGTTTATATCTAGTAGCTAGTTTTTTGGTAGTTTCTATCTAGTAGTTTTTTTGTACTAGTTTTTATCTTGAGCGAGTGTCGACCATATTTGACAGATGAGAGTTGTTTTTAGAGGAATGGTACTGACTTTTGTTGTAAGGGGTCACACTTCCTCCGCTCCTGCTCCAGATCTTTTTAAAGTGGGAGGAGCAGAGGAAGAGCGACCATCATCGATAGTCGATAAGAGTTGTTCTTGGAGGAAAAGAAATCGACTTTTGATGATGGTGGTCAATCTGGGTGAGTTCGTCCTGTGATATGCCTTTGTCACGCATGATGGACTCGCCCAGCTTGACCATCACCAATATTCGAAATACCTGTGAGAGAGTGTCCACCATATATACAACCACCGGAGAGAGTGTCCACCATATTTGATGATGATGACAGATGTTACATCATTGTCGTAGGGGGTCGATCTTCCTCTGCTCCTCCTCTGAGCTAGTGGTAAGTAGTAGGAGCAGAAAAGGGCGACCATCACCGACAGTCGACGAGAGATGTTCTTGGAGGAAAGAAATCAACTTTGACGATGACGATCGATCTGCTGATCTCGCCCTCTGTTATACCTTGATAACGCGCGATGAGGTCGCCCAGCTCAACCATGATGGAAAGTCGAAACACTCGTGAGAGTGTGTACACCATATATACCACCAACACAGAGAGTGTCCACCATATTTGACAGATTTAGAGATGCTTTTGACTGTTGTCATAGGGGGGCGCTTGATACGTCCATTTTGCATCATGCTTTTATATCCATATTTATCGCATTATGGGATGTTATTTCACGTTATGTTACAATACTTATGCCTATTCTCTCTTATTTTATAAGGTTTACATGAAGAGGGAGAATGCCGGCAGCTGGAATTCTGGGCTGGAAAAGGAGCAAATATTAGAGACCTATTCTGCACAACTCCAAAAGTCCCAAAACTCCACGGAATATCTTAAAATAAATAAAGAAAAATCGTCGCCAAAGATGAAGGCCAGGGGGCCCACACCCTGCTCATGAGGGTGGGGGGCGCGCCCCCCTAGGGTGCGCCCCCTACCTCGTGGGCCCCCTGGCTCTCCGACGCCCATCTTCTCCTATATGAAGTCTTTCGATGAGAAAAAAACATTAAGCAACCTTTCGGGACGAGACTCCGCCGCCACGAGGCGGAACCAATCTAGGGCTCCGACAGAGCTGTTCTGCCGGGGACACTTCCCTCCGGGAGGGGGAAATCATCACCATCGTCATCACCAACGCTCCTCTCATCGGGAGAGGGCAATCTCCATCAACATCTTCACCAGCACCATCTCATCTCCAAACCCTAGTTCATCTCTTGTATCCAATTCTTGTCTCCAAGTCCGGGATTGGTGCTAGTAGGTTGCTAGTAGTGTTGATTACTCCTTGCAGTTGATGCTAGTTGGTTTATTTGGTGGAAGATCAAATGTTCAGATCCTTTATGCATATTATTACCCCTCTTATTATGAACATGAATATGCTTTGTGAGTAGTTACGTTTGTTCCCGAGGACAAGGGAGAAGTCTTGCTATTAGTAGTCATGTGAATTTGGTATTCGTTCGATATTTTGATGAGATGTATGTTGTCTAGCCTCTAGTGGTGTTATGTCAACGTCGACTACATAACACTTCACCATTATTTGGGCCTAGAGGAAGGCATTGGGAAGTAATATGTAGATGATGGGTTGCTAGAGCAATGTGCTTAAACCCTAGTTTATGCGTTGCTTCGTAAGGGGCTGATTTGGATCCATATGTTTCATGCTATGGTTAGGTTTACCTTAATACTTTTGTTGTAGTTGCGGATGCTTGCAATAGAGGTTAATTATAAGTGGGATGCTTGTTCAAGTAAGAACAGCACCCAAGCACCGGTCCACCCACATATCAAATTATCAAAGTACCGAATGCGAATCATATGAACATGATGAAAACTAGCTTGATGATATTCCCATGTGTCCTCGGGAGCACTTTTCCTATTATAAGAGTTTGTCCAGGCTTGTCCTTTGCTACAAAAAGGATTGGGCCACCTTGCTGCACTTTATACTCTTGCTACTTGTTGCTTGTTACAATTTATCTTATCACAAAACTATCTGTTACCACTTATTCCAGTACTTGCAGAGAATACCTTGCTGAAAACCGCTTATCATTTCCTTCTGCTCCTCGTTGGGTTCGACACTCTTACTTATCGAAAGGACTACGATAGATCCCCTATACTTGTGGGTCATCAGCGCTCTTCCTCTGTTCTTCCTCTGAGATCTTGGTAATGCAGGAGGAGCAGAGATAGAGTGACCATCACCGACAGTCGATGAAAGTTGTTCTTGGAGGAACAAAATCGACTTTTGATGATGACAGTTGATCTGGGTGAGCTCTTCATGTTATACCTTGATAAAGCATGATGGGCTCGCCTAGCTCGACCATCACCGAAAGTCGAAATATCCATGCGAGTGTCCAACAAGATAAATTTTCTTAGAAGTAATCTTTGATGTTTGATTCTTATGTTATTTTTGATTGTGTGATGAAATGTGTTAGCACCGCTCGATTTTGCAGTTATTGCTTCCTCTGATGATGCAGCTTCCGTTTGGGTCGACTCCATGGTCAAGCAGAAGCGCATCAAGGACCGCATGGTGGCACTCATTGAGGTGAACCCATAGCTGATCGTAATAAAGTATTTTGAGGATCTGGCCAAGGAAAATCCACCAACTAAGGAGAGAAAGGCCCCACCACGTAAGAATAGTGACAATATGGTGCCATTGAGTCCACCGACCATCATTCCCAACGACACTTTGTCCTCCACTGTGTGGGATGCCCCCACGTGCTCTGACTCCACGATCACTGGTTTCACCGATATACCTCGGACTCCACCTAGATAGCTTGACGTTGATAGAGTGATATAGTTATGTAGCTGCTGATGTGGACTTGGATTGCCACTTGCGATGCTTTTGGGTATATGAGTGATGAATGCTTACATGGATAATGCATGATGTATTATTTTAACCTTGCATTCCTTCTTTGTCTCTTTTTCTCTTTCTTTGTAGATGAAGTGGTATACAGTATACAGAGGTACACTACTAGGGAAAACCCTAGTAGTAGCACTCGTTTTATAGCTACTAGTAGCGCTTGTACAAGTGCTACCAGTAAGGCGCTACAGCTAATTGGTAGCACAAGCACTGATTTTCCAGCGCTACTGCTATATCTAGTTAGCAGTAGCACTTAGTAGGGAAAAGCGCTACTCATAATAGTAAGTAGCAGTAGCGTTTTTTTTTTGAAAAGCGCTACTGCTAAATTTTCCTGTATTTTTGAAAATGCAGCTTATTGTCGTTGTATTTGTATAGGTTTTATATACAGTACTTTCATCATATGATTTTATGACCATGATTAGTTATTATATATAAGAGTGGGTGAAATGAACGTGAATTAGATTCAAGTGGAGGCAACATGTGGTACATGTCGAAAGTACTACTAATCCAAACTTGATCTAGTTTGGATTAGTAGTACTTTCGATGTGCACCACATGTTGCCTGCACTTGAATGTAATCTATATTCATTTCACCCACTAATATATATAATAACTCATCATGCTCATATAACAAATTAGCATCATGCATCATCATAATAATAAATAACTCATCATTTGTATCATAGTAACAAGTCCTACTCATTATTATCATACAACTTCTACTCGTTATCATAATAACAAGTCATACTCATCATCATAGTCATCTAACTGAACCTACTTAATTGTTCTTCGCACATGATCACGAGTCTTAGCTAGGGCATAACTACCCTCTCTAAGGTAAAATAGCATAAACAAGATAAGCCCTAACTCTCCATTATGGAGAATGGAGATTATCCTGTCTCCAATTCTTGCGCTTCACACAATGTTGCTTCCAAGTAGATCCCTACGATTGTCCATATATTTTTTCTAGTCTTTGATTGTTATGTCTTCATCCCTTTTAGAAATCCGGTATGAAGAGCAGTGAAGCCTACGATGACCTGGCCGTAAGCTCATAACATCAAGGCGACCTTTCGGAAACATTAGATCATGCACACAATCCTTCGGGGTTTTCTGTTGAAAAACATAATAATAACATCGTAGTTAGCAATGTAGTTTAGCTTTAGAAGAATATATGCAAAAGATGCACGAATGTCATAATAGTAAAAAATCTTACCATGCCATCTCCATGGATGTTACCGTAGGTCAGCACATGCACTAGTGACACGTATTGACCATAATGTACAGGAGTTTGATAATTGATATTGTAATTCTCAACATCAATAATAAATGAGATAAGATGATCTTTCTCCTGATAAGTTAATTCTGCGCCATCTGTAGTAGGTTCTGTCTACCATCTTCCGTACATTTTTTGAAGAATGAAAATATGCTGTCAATGGAAATAAGTTGTAACTATTTTGAATTAAACAATATAAATTACTTAATAACTATATTTGAGAAACTCACATAGCGGTAGAATTGGAAGCGTATCAACAAGGACCCAAATGTCCATAATCTCTTCGTTAATGTTAGGATCACTAAGATCCAACGTGACAAACATACCCTCATGAAAATCATACGTCTTGCAAAGTGTTTCCCAGTTCGGGCAACCAAAATGGGATACGCTCTCAGAATTGTATAGATTTACAGCAAAATCATAACCATGATGGGTCCTTAGGTGAACTATCTTTGTTTCCATACTTTCATGATCTTCAAAATACGTCCTCTCTAAGACATAGCGTCTTACATCACTACTAGGAAAATGCTTATAGATAGAAGTTTACCAGTAGCGTTTGTTTATAACCCCATGCTACTAGTAGTTAGTAGTAGCGCTGGCTATAAAGAGCACTATTGGTATCAGTTAGCAGCAGCGCTTGTTACCTAGCCCCACGCTATTGCTAAGTGTAACACACCACACCCCCTGGTCAAAAAATAGCAAAGAATATCATCCAAACTAGCCATCGCTAGTTTAGGATCTATAGCGCTGTTTATCTAAACGCTGCCATCGCTAATTTTCTATGTATAACATTTTACCCGATGGCGTGTGTTTCGGCCCCGCTATAAGTAGTGCAACACTAGTCATAGATATTTTGCAAGCTGCCATAGCAGTAACGAGTATAGGTGACCCGCGCTACTGCTATGCCCGCCAGCCACATACCACCTTTCCCCTTCTTCCTCGCCTCTCTTCTTCCATCTTCCTTTCTCCCCCTTTCCTTGCACCTTGCTTGTTCCTTTCAATGCTCCCCCTCCACCACCCCTCCATTAGAGCCCTCCCTCCCCCTCTTCTTTGCCCCTCCAACCACCCCTCCGTTAGAGGCCCCTCCCTCCCCTCTTCTTTGCCCCTCCACCACCCCTCCATTAGAGCCCCTCCTCCCCTCTTCTTTGCCCTCCACCACCACCCTCCATTAATGCCCTCCTCCCCCTCTTCATTGCCCTCCTCCCCTTCCATTAATGCCTTCCATCTTCTCTCCCTCTCCTCTCCCACTATCTCCCTAGCTCTCTCTCTTCCTAGCTAGCTAGGTAGCTAGTCAGAGCTATATATCTAGAGCTACTAGGTAATTAAGAAGAAAGGGGGCGATATGAGAATATATATACCGTATTGTGTGTGGCATAATTTGAGTTGCCTACATTGTGTATTTGATGAAATAATGTGGGTGACATGAGTTGCCTATGTTTTGCCGAAATGTCGATTCAATTCCGTTTCGGCAAATTTCGGGCAAACTCAATATGTCCTATGTTTAGGGAAGGTCATGCCGAATTTTTGTATGAATTTGATCCATGCGTGCATATATACGTGGTTATAATATTTGCTCCGCGCGCAGGTGATCATGAAGGTCAATGGAAGGATGGTGGAAAGATACATGCAATCCGATGTGGACGACATGTATGAAAAAAGACTGAAGGATGTTTTATGTCCGTGTTGAAAATGCAAAGGAATAGTCAGGCTCGACCCCTTTGAGGGTGGCACATTCAAGGCGCACCTGCTCATGCATGGTTTCATGTATGGCCATACTCGGCGGATAAGTGAAGATGATGATGAGGAGGATGTCGACGGGGCAGGAAATAACGACATGGGGCCACCAGACGAAGAGATGACCGATTATGTGCGGAAGAGGCGGGGCGACCTCGAAATATCGATGGCAAAAAAAGGTAGTTCAAAGGCGGAGAAAGGCGTGGACACGCCCGCTGTCTTAAATGCGCTATTAAGTTCAGCCATGCGGGACCCGCATGTTCGAGACCTGCTACACAAGAAGACGACTAGCGGCAGAGCTGCTTCTAGAGAGGAGGCCAAACTGGCGCAACTGGAGGTAGACTCGATGACTCCTTTGTATGACGGTTGCAATCCCGAGGTGACCCGCTTGATTTTCAAAGTAGAACTTCTAAAGACGAAGGCAAAAAACAAATGGACAGATACAAGCCTGGATGAGCTTCAAGTATTCAAGAAGGTTCTTCCCAAGGAAGCTTGGGTCCTACTAGTGTCGAGGAGGTAAAGAAAATCGTGTGCCCTCTTGATCTTCCACACATTAGATATCACACATGCATCAATGATTGCATCATATATCGGAACGAGCATGCGGAAAAAACCATCTGTCCAAAGTGCAATGCTTCACGATATAAAATGGCTGGAAAGAAAGCTCCACAGAAAGGTGTATGGTACTTTCCGATCACTTCACGTTTATAGCGGTATTTCGTAGATCCTAAGGAAGCAAAGCTTATGCGCTGGCACGCGGAAAGGGTCAAGCTAGATGATGGAGATGAGCCGAAGCTGAGACACCTTGCAGAAGCTAGCCAGTGGAGAGCATTAAATGCTGAATTTGATTTTTTCGCAAATGATCCGAGGAACATCGTGCTTGGCGCTAGTAGTGATGGCATGAATCCATTTGGCAACCAGAACACCAATCATAGCACATGGCCCATGTTTGTATGGATGTACAACCTCCCCCTGGTTGTGCATGAAGGAAAAATACATACACATGGCTATGCTTATTCAAGGGCCGAGACAACCGGGAAATGATCTGTATCCCAGGTTACTGAAATAGGAGCTACAGAACTTATGGACAACACCGGCCAAGACATGGGATGCAAGCAAAGGAGAGTATTTCTACATGAGAGCTGCGCTGATCACGATGGTGCAGGACTATATCGGTTACGGATATCTCTCCAGCCAGGTGTGCCACGGATATTGCGGATGCACGAGGTGCATGGATGATAACACTTCTCTGCAGCTATCAAAGATGGCGTGTCTTCAAAAATCGTGTACATGGGGCATCAAAGATGGCTTGAGAAGGATGACCCGTGGAGAAAGCATGGAGATCTATTCAATGGTAAGGCTGAGCATCGAGGTCCTCCATGTAAGCGTAGCGGTGCAGAAATATATAAGTTATTGAAGAACTGGGAAGAGTGCCCCTCACCGGGAAAGATGAAGAAAAAGGCGTCGGAGCCCCTGCTGAAGGTATGGAAGACGAGATCTATTTTCTGGGACTTGGAATACTGGCCCATACTCGACACACCTCATAGCCTTGATCAAATGCATATCACAAAAAATATCCTTGAGAGTTTGCTTGGAACATTGATGAACATGCCGGAGAGGACCAAGGATGGGCCGAAAGCAAGAAAAGACTTGGAATTTTTGAATATTAGGAAAGATCTCCAAGTGCCCGGTAAAAGGTTGTTAGAGGAGACCGAGACGGAGACGGGGACGGAAGATAGGGCAAAAAAGTAAAAAGAAGGAAGAACAATATTGCCCCCTCTTGCTTCACCTTAGATCCGAAGGAGGTCGATCAATTGTTCAAGTGCCTTGCGGAATCAAAGTTAGTTTCGGATCTTTGTGGCAAGATAAGCGGATATCTGGACACTAAGAAAAAAAGGTTTAGTGGGATGAAGTCTCACGATCGTCATGTGATGATGACTTGATTACTCCGGTTGCACTTAGAGGGATTATGGACCCACATGTGCATGAGACGCTTACTGACCTATGCCACTTTTTTAATGCTATCTCTCGGAAGTCGATCAGTGTGAAGCAACTCCATAGGCTACAGGAAAAGATCGTTGTCGTACTGAATGAGCTAGAGATGTACTTCCCGCTTGCGTTCTTTGATGTCATGGTGCATCTATGTGTCCACATTGTGGACGACATCATCGACATAGCACTACTAGGAAAAGGCCTACTAGTGGCGCACCAGTTTTGCCTACTAATGGCGCACTACTGATGCGCCACTAGTACGCCGCCACTAGTATTTTTTACTAATGGCGCACCACTGGTGCGCCATTAGTATAACAGATACTAATGGCGCACCTATAGTGCGTCATTAGTATGCCGAGAGGTGCTCCACTTGTATTCCCTCCAGGTGCGCCACTAATAGCCTTATAGGTGCGCCACTAGTAATAAAGGAAGGTGCGTCACTAATAAGGGCTTAAATGTGCCACTAGTAATGTATTTGGAAAACAAAAAAATCCAAATTTACAGAACACAACCTACAAGGAAAAATAATTTAAAAACAAAAAATGAAATAGAATCATAATTTTTATTATAGTAAGAATATTACAATGTCTTTACAAGTATCCAATAAAAGGAAAATTGCAAGGAAATAAAAGAAAATCCTAAAACTAATCTTCTAGTAATCTTTTCTTCTTTTTCTTCACTTTATCCCTGCAAAATGTAACAAAATAAACAGAAAGACAAACAAACTATTTATAACATGTCAATACTGTCATTTTTTTATGCAGAACTAAATATGAGCATATATTTCCAGAATTACATGGTGTGAATATTGTATGAGTAAGATAATAATGGAAATGAATTTTGATAGGAGCCCACTTTCGACGAGTATTTATATGACAGAGCTAAATAATCAGGGCATTTACCTTTTGATAATATTATTATACTATACTACCAAAGATACTACTCCACTTGGATTTTTAGATGAGCCGGATCTGAGATAGACATCTGTTCAAGTGGATATAGGTAGGCTTGAAGAATTCTCATCGGTTCAAGTGGCTACAAGTAGTCGCACAGCTGGAATATAGACTACTAGTACTATTTGAAAAGAAAACAAGAGCAAATCTGAATGTACTAGTCAGATCCGATCACATTGAGCTAGAAAGAAAATTCATCAGGAAACAGATGGCCGGCGACTTACTTCCAGACGTTGAGGATCTCGTTGTGCCCGGCGAAGAAGCTGCGGAGCGCGTTGCGGACGGACTGCTCACAGCGATAGCTGCCGCAGATGAACTCGTTGTCCTGCAGGTAGTCCAGCAGCCAGGAATTAAAGATAGGAGGGCTAGAACTGAAAGAACTAACATCTTAGAAAGCAACAGGAGATAATTCATATATGGAAAATACATATGAAGTGGTCTTCACCAAATTTGTTGAAACATGAACGAAATGTTTTACCAGTACCAATGATACATGTCAAATTAATTGTTCCTGTCATGACAATGTAAAAGTAGTACTTGCATGCCAATGAAGACTTGCTAGTGTCAGATTCTATGAGGTTCAGGACATGTGTAATTGTGCCAAGTTCACTTGTAATGCCATTATTCATGATCTGAACTTTATCCTCAACAAAATAAAATAACAGTTTATCCATGCGAATGATACTTTATTTTGAAGCTACTGTTAATTTATAAACTGAATATAAAGTGAGTTTATAAATTCAGAAACAGAAAATTCAGTTAGGCTACTGTTAACTGAATTTTGGAGTGTATACTTAACAAAGGCTTCATTTGAATGTACAGTCAAATTAAAAAAATGTGTTCATGGGGCAGCAGCACTAAGAACTGAAAGAAAAAGGTGCAGAAAAAAGCTACTGAAAAACAATATCAGAAGTAGTGCAGACGCTGTTGAGGCGCTGACTGAACCATTGATAGTGCCTGTACATCACAAGACGGCCTACTGAGGCATACTTTGGCCATACAAAGCACTCTAGCAAGCACTAGAACATCAGGCCTGAACAATCACCTCTGTCTCTCTCAAAAGGCCTATCTACCTGGTGCTGGGACATGCCAGGGAGTGACACTGAGGTACTGATCCCAGAAACAGAGACAGAGGGAGATCCATTCAAGCTAAAACCGTTGGAAACAAGAAGACAACTGTTGCAAAACTATTCTCTACAGATATGTGTGAGATATCTCAGGTAATTTTTTTAAGAAACAAACGTAACAGTGTAGACCCTACTTAACTCTGTTGTTTATTTGTTCTGCCTGAGCTGCTTGCAGGAAAGAGAGCTCCCTTTCAATGCAACACATGTAGCTTGAAACGGAAAACCTATATGCATCGCTCTGCACAAGTATTTCAAAGACACACAACGCAATTCATTTATCGTGGCAGTACTTACTGCAAGTCTGATGCAACCGACGTACTAAAACTAAGCTGCACTATCCAGAGGTTACAAGATTTGGTGTATATATAGTCATAATAGCACATGGAATTCTTCCGTGGTTCTTGGACTGAATTTCATGGATTTTATATTATTCACATCTGCCAAAATGAAACCTGGTAGTGGTAGATACACGATTTCAGGTGCTGGACTCTGTTGAATTTACTTTCCCCTTCCCTACTATGGAGTGCGAGCTACACAGGATGAGGATCATCAATTAACTGTCTACTCCACTTGTTGCAATTGGATCATAAGACCAGAAATAAATCATCTATACACTGAAACCTTCATTCCCCCCTTCAAAAATACCAAACGACCAACCGTGGAGCTCGGCTACGGCAGACGGGCAGAGGGATCCACCACCGGATTCCTTATTTATCTTTCGTCATCTTCTAATGTAAGTTGAACATATTCTTTTCGGCAACAGATACTAGTGAGGTTAATAATCTAAACTGGGAGCAACAGTACAACATCATTCTTGGAATTGCCAAGGGAATACTGTATCTTCACGAGGACTCGAGCCCAAGGATAATCCACAGGGACCTTAAAGCTAATAATATTCTCCTTGACGAGGAGTTGGATCCTAAAATCGCAGACTTTGGTTTGGCACGACTGCTAAAAGAAGGTCACACTCATACTCAAACCACTAGAGCTTTCGGAACACTGTAAGTCAAATCCCTATAATTAAGTTTGCAAAAAACAAAAAAAAAACATACTTGTAATTATGAACAATTTCACTTAGTGAAGGTGCTTCCACGCCAAATTTCTCTGCCTCTGCAGCGGTTATATGGCAATCAAGCACGCAATACACGGAAGTGTCTCGCCAAGATTGATATTTTCAGTTTTGGTGTATTAGTCCTTGAAATTGTAACCAGGAGAAGGAACTGCAGTTCAGACTATGGGGATACCGTGAATCTCATTAGTGATGTAAGTGTAGGATTTACTTTATTTTCATCAGTTTTCACTGTAACATTTATATTATCGTATATAAAAGCATCATCCATGTTAACCATCTACCAGGTGTGGAATTACTGGACAAAAGGAACAATATCGGAAATGATGGACAAATCACTCAATGGATACCCTCGAAACCAAAGCGCCACGGTGCATCCATATTGGGCTGCTGTGTGTCCAACCGGACCCTGATGACAGGCCTCAAATATCAACCGTCATTTTCATGTTAACAAGGGACACCATGGAGCTTCAGCCACCGGCACAACCTGCATTCTTCTTTGGGACAGAATCTCCATCTCCAGCTTCTCCCGGATACGGGCAACGCCAGCACATTCATGCCCGGTCTGATTTAGTACCGGAAGATGACGTATCTCGCAATGGGGTTACGATTACTGAGCCATATCCTAGGTGATATACGATCCGGATTCAAGGGTGAATCGGGCGGAGCTCCCTTGCTCCTAGGGCATCGTCGTACTGATGCAAGGGGTGAATCGGGGCGGAGCGGAGAGGGCATACCTGACTGGTGGGCAGACGAATCAGAGCTTCCCAATCGGGCCGCATGACATGGATGACCTTTGGTGCCGACGACATGGATGACCTTCATCCGCGCGATGGGCTCCTCCAGCTCCAGAATTGAAGAACCAAATCCGCCCTCTAGATCAGACAACACATCACCACCCACATCGCGGTTGAGGAGGAGGATGAAGGACGGGACGGAGTACCTGGAGGTAGCGGACCATGAGGTCCCACTGGTTGCCGCGGTTTCCGGTGTCCGCGCGCACCTTCTGTGTGATGAGCGAGGAGAGCCGGGCCAGCACCTCCTCGTACTCCCCGCTGCGCCCACTGCACATCAATCCCCACCCCGCCGAATCTAACGCTGCAGCCATCAAGACAGTACCCAGCCCAACACGCACCACTAGTGCCACTCCACGGCTAGCAAGCCCCGATTGGGTCGCGTTGCTCACCTCTGGAGGCGGCGGTGGAGGAGGAGGTCTCCATGGCGCGGGGAGGAAGCGGTGGGTGCGGGAGGAGGCGAGCTGGCGAGGAGAGGAGTAGGCGGCAGCGGAGGCTGGCGGAGGCGAGAGAGGGTGAGGCATGGGCGGCGGGGAAGATGCGGCCGGGCTTTCGATCTAGATCGAAGGCGAGGGTGGTGGGTGGATGTGTCAGGAGGAAGGGGCGGGGAGAGAACGTGACTAGAGGGAGGGGATAAGGGTTGATAGCAATGGCGCACTGGTAAGGGGTGCGCCATACGTATAGATAGCAATGGCGCATCTCTTAATAGTGCGCCATTAGTAGTAATGGCGCACTATCCCCTGGTACGCCATTATTAGTTTTGAAAAAAAAATAAAAAGAAATTGTTACTAATGGCGCATCGTGGATGTGGTGCGCCATTAGTATTTTGACACTAATGGCGCACCAACACATGATGGGTCATTAGTATATAGTAGTGGCGCACCACATGTTTGGTGCGCCATTAGTATCCATATCATCTATAGCCTTTTTCCTAGTAGTGTAGGGCCGACATTCCTGCACAACATGATGCCGTTCGAGAGGATTAATGGCTTCATCAAAGGATTCATTCGTAACATGTCCCTTCCAGATGGAAGCATAGCCCAGGGTATCTGACCAAAGAGTGCATCTCTTTCTGTGAGAGTTATCTAGTAGGCACCGGAGACCCTGTTGTTGGTTTGCCCGTCAACAAGCACTATGGAAGGCTCGAAGGCGAAGGTCACACCAACGTTCATAGAGATGTGAATGTGTTACGCTCGGGCCGACAAAACGACCTTGACAAGGCAAACTTAGTAGTGCTACAACACCTAGATGTGCTAGAAGATTTCGTGACACTGCACAAAGAGACCATCGCAAAGAAGTACCGTGGCCATGGGGTGCACAGGACGGACGCTGAAGTTATTAGAGAGCACAACTCCACTTTCTTGGGTTGGTTCATAGAGCGAGTTCTGGCTAATCCCCCGGAAGAGGGTTGTCTGAACGGAACGCTCATATACGCTTTAGCACATGGCCCCTCGACCAACCTCGCGACTTATCAAGCATACGATATCAACGGATACACGTTCTACACGGAGGAGAAAGATATAAACAGTGATGACCAAAACTCAGGAGTGACGATGGAAGCCATGACCGAGAATGTAATTGAAAGATATTATGGACGGGTCGAAGAGATGGGATCTTAACTACTATGGATTGCATAGCGCGACGATGTTCCGTGTCAGATGGGCTAAGAATGTACAAAGAGAAAACCGACATTTCACTACCATGTGTATACCCAACTCCAATAGCGGTACCGTCAACGCCATCGCCAAAAATGAGCCATAGGTACACGCTAAACACATGACACAATGTTTCTTCATAACTGATCCGATCAATCCCAGCCGTGTTGTCGTGAGGAGAAGCAAAAGGGCATCACAGGAATGGATGGAGTTGCCAACGAGGAAGACTACGACCAGTACGGTGATCCGATGAGGGAAGATGATGCTGATGACGATGAAACATACGTCAAAAGATGAGTGAAGACTAAATTACCTACGAAAGATCGTAATCCCTGGAGAAGGAAAAGTCACGACCATGGGCTCAATTATTCGACAATGAACAAAAGAGGGAGGAAGATTAGTCTGAAGCGTCGTCGTCGCCCAAGCTGACAAACTAATCCACAAATTTTGTGTGTGTCTATTTTGTATACTGGCGTTAGCGGTCAAATGATGTAATATATATTATACTAATTATTATCCGTAGGGTAACAGTGGTATTGCTCCAACGATGACCAAATTAAAGGAAGGAAAGTGCAAAAGAAAGATAAGAAAAAAGAAAAGTGCAATGAAAGAAAAAGAAAAAGAAGAAGAAAAAGAAAAAGAAAGGAAGTCTTGCAAAATGAAATG
Organism: Aegilops bicornis; assembly: GCA_021605145.1. Taxonomy (NCBI): domain Eukaryota; kingdom Viridiplantae; phylum Streptophyta; class Magnoliopsida; order Poales; family Poaceae; genus Aegilops; species Aegilops bicornis. The sequence continues at coordinate 282,291 of JAHIAL010000160.1, forward strand.
AAAGAAAAAGAAAAAGGAACTAATAAGTTGTGGAAAATGAAATGAAAGAAAAATAAAAATAAAAAGGAAGGAAGTTTGTGGAATATGAAAAAGAAAAAGAAGAATAAAAATAAAAAGAGAAATATAAAATAAAAAGGAAGAAAGTTTGTGGAATATGAAAAAGAAAAAGAAAAGGAAAAATAAAAAAGAAAAAGAAAAAGAATAATAAAAGTAAAAAGAGAAATAAAAATAAAATAAAAAGGAAGGAAGTTTGTGGAATATGAAAAAGAAAAAGAAAAAAAAGAAAAAAGTAAAATAAAAAGTTAGCAATAGCGCGTTCTGGCTAGGGCAGCGCTATAGCTAAGAAAAATAAAAATAAAAAGAAAAATAAAAAGAGAAAAAGAAAAAAGTTAGCAGTAGCGCGTTTTGCCTAGGGCAACGCTATAGCTAAGAAAAAGAAAAATAAAAAAATAAAAATAAAAAGTTAGCAGTAGCGCGTTTTGGCTTGGCAAGCGTTATAGCTAACTTAGCTATAGCCCGTTTTGCCAAGACGTGTTATAGCTAAGTTGCCTATACAGAGCCACTGCACCCATCTCTTTCCTCTCTCTCACTCTCGCTCGATCCGATCCCCTTTCTCAGCCGGCTCCACCGCCGACGTCAGACTCCGTCTGACGCCATTGCCGACGCTGGCCGTCAGCCGACCCTCTCCCTGCCGCCCCTCCCCCCGTTTCGCCGCACCCCCATGCAGTCCCCACCACTGGCGCCATCTTCTCTCCGACGGCAGGTCTCTCTCTCTCTCTCTCTCTCTCTCTCTCTCTCTGACCAGGATTGGTCTCTGCAGATCGACAGGGCTCAGCGAGGAGGAGAAGGACGCCCTCAGCCCCAGCGACCCCGACCACGATGCCGACGTCCTCAACCCCAACGCCACCCCCTCAACCCCGGCGAGCCCTGACCCCGACGCCACCCCCTCAACCCTGGCGACCCTGACCCCGATGCGCGGTGAGCCACCCCCTCCTTTCCTGTTGTTCTTTAGTTAGGGCCAATTTTTTCTATGTAAGGTGTCCAAATTGAGTTCGTGAGCAGTAGCATTTGTTAGCTTATGTTGCTGTCCGTTTGAAGTTTTTTAAATTTGTAGTTGATGTCCATTTGTAGTTCATGAGGCAAAAAAAAGTAAATGAAAATGAAATTGAGGATTTTTAAATTTGTAGTTGCTCCATTTGAGGTTTTTTAAATTTGTAGTTGATTTCCATTCGTAGTTCATGTGGCAAAATAAAAAGTAAATGAAAATGAAATTGAGGATTTTTAATTTGTAGTTGATGTCCATTTTGGAAATGAGGATTTTTAAATGAAAATGAAAATTAGCTTATGTTGCTGTCCATTTTGAAAATGAAAATAAGCTTTGTTGTGTCGTGATCTACTAGCAGAGACCACAAAATTAGCTTATGTTTAATTTTTTATAGTCAGCTTGCTCTGCTCTCAGTCATTTAGTAGTTTTATGAATGTTCTCGTGTTGATTCCGTGTTATGTCTGACTTGATATGCAGATGAGTACGTTAGTGGAATGCTACTTCAGCACATAGTGCTTATTGTCATTTGTAGGGAAACCGATTGCGAGTGACCTATGTTTTGCCGGAAATGTTGATTCATTTCCATTCCGGCAAATTTCAGGCGCTCTATATGTGCACTTTCTAGCAAAGGTCATGCCGAAATTTTCCGTGAATTTCGGCATGACTTGTGCTAGAAAGTTGGACATATCGAGTGCTCGAGATTTGTCGCGACGGGAATGAAACGACATTTCCGGCAAAACGAAGGTCACTTTTTTAATTATTCACTTTATTATATAAAGCTTGATAATTAAACGACTATGACATTGAACCCTAGGAAACATGACCGACACCCATGAGGCAGGAGGTTCTTAGTCCCAATTAGGTCGAGCACACGCCTACCTCGACTTTCTGGCGGATCAGGAGAGATAGCAAGCTGGGTGTCAGGACCCCCTTGTCATGACAGATGACGATGGTGGTGGCGCTGGCGCCGACACTGATGCCACCAACGACACTGGCACTGAGACTGGTGTTGATGATGTTCCTAAGTACAACATGGAAGGTGGGACCTCCCAAGCCAGTGAGGGAAAGAAGGAAAACAGGACACAACGCCAAAATGAGCTCGGCACCGAAAGACTGGTGGTCACGGTGGTGCACCCTGGCGAGTTTGAGCCAATAGAGCCGTGGGAAGTGGCAGCGTGTTACAACAACCAACCAGCATGCATCATACGGGATACAGCTAACATCAACACCACGAAAATACGGAAGAATGAAAATTTGAAGAAGCTGCTCCTAACTAGGTTGCACGCAAGATTCCTGTTCCCCGGTCGGAATGACGATGTCGACCCATGGGATGATGGATGCCATGAAAAAATCAACTACAAAGCCCTATGGAAGTTCAGCAACACATTGAGCGCTTGGAAAACTAGGGTGAAAAAGGCGATTGAAGTAGACCATGAAACCTACCCCGAGATTGTTGCAGACAATCCGAAAATTACGATAGAGGACTTTGAAAAGTTCAAGGAGACTTGCAATGAAGAAGCAGCCAAGGCCAGGTGCTAGAGAGGCAAGCAGCTGCAGGCAAAGAACATGGGGAACCACCGTCTTGAAAGTCATGGTTACACGGGAAAGAGGCCTGTGTGGGCTAAGGAGGATGCAGAACGTGAACGTCAGGGGATCCCAGACCCATTGGCTGAGTTCACCGACCAGCAGGAGCACGACTTCATCAGGGCCCGATTCTCGTGGGACCCCAAAATTGTTTTTTTCACCGAAGGGCTGACTAGGGAATACATGAGACTACTGGTAATTATCCTTTTACCACCTTACATATTAGCTTCTAATCAATGAAGTCTACAACATTCTAGTCGCATTCGTAAATGATTCACGGTCCATTTTGCAGAGAGAACAACGAAAGCTTGTGGCCAAAAGCGACTCGTCGACTCAGTCTTCGCCGAAGTACAAGTGGGACACTCCTTTCAACCGGGCCATGAACATAATGATGGGACACCTGCCCGGCCAGCAGCCGCAATATGGACGTGTGCACGACGTCGGGGATGGCGCCACGTTGAAGTACTGTTATAACAAGGACCCCGAGGCCAAAACACAGAGAAAGAAGTACAGTCATGTGACTATCGACGAGAAGGTGGCGCGGGTGATGGAGAAAGAAAAAGCTGAGACCAAAGCTGAGATAATCGCTGCCTGTAGAGATGATAGGGTGGCTGCCTTTACAAGCTTGATTCCAACTGTGGTCACATGGGCGCAACAAAATCCAAACGCGCTACCAAGTGATTTTCCCATGCCCAGCTTCACCGGGAGCAACTCAATTAACACTGCACCCATACCCGTACCTAGTATGGCAACCGCACCCGCACCTCCTCCTGCACCCAGTTCTCACAGCAGTCCTAGCTCTGTCTCTGGCTTGAATGTCGGGCCGTCGACATTGGCTGAGCTCGAAGCCCTCACAGTAAATACGCGTCCCACCTTTATCAACTCAACTAATTAATTAATCTTCAGTTGTCGTTCTTTTTGGATCTCTGACGCCGCATGTATATGTCTTTGTAGTCCGAATCCACTCCGTGCACCCTCCTTTACCACATGAAGGGCGGGTTGGTGGATGTGGGGAAGGGTACTATAGTGAAGCCCAAGGATCGATTGTTCCACCGCCGGCAGATGCCTAATAACGCCTTAAGGGTCTCCGTGGCGAGTGTGAAAGCGGGCTACGAGGGTTTCCCTCGTCCAATACAAATCGATGGTGAGGATGACGAGACCCCCACTCAGCTTGGCCAATGCAAAAATTGGCCGATCCTGTGGCCGAAAAATCTTCTCGTGTCGAGGTGGCCGGGAGCACATGATAACCCACAAGTATAGGGGATCGCAACAGTTTTCGAGGGTAGAGTATTCAACCAAAATTTATTGATTCGACACAAGGGGAGCCAAAGAATATTCTCAAGTATTATCAGCTGAGTTGTCAATTCAACCACACCTGGATAATAGTGTCTGCAGCAAAGTATTTAGTAGCAAATTAATATGGAAGTAACGTAACGATAGCAAAAGTAATTTCTTTGGGTTTTGTAGTGATTGTGATAGTAGCAACGGAAAAGCAAATAGGCGAAAAACAATATGTGAAAAGCTCGTAGGCATTGGATCGGTGATGGAGAATTATGCCAGATGCGGTTCATCATATAACAGTCATAACATAGGGTGACACAAAACTAGCTCCTATTCATCAATGTAATGTAGGCATGTATTCCGAATATAGTCATACGTGCTTACGGAAAAGAACTTGCATGACATCTTTTGTCCTACCCTCCCGTGGCAGCGGGGTCCTAGCGGAAACTAAGGGATATTAAGGCCTCCTTTTAATAGAATACCGGAACAAAGCATTAACACATACTGAATACATGAACTCCTTAAACTATGGTCATCACCGGGAGTGGTCCCGATTATTGTCACTGCGGGGTTGCCGGATCATAACACATAGTAGGTGACTATAGACTTGCAAGATAGGATCAAGAACTCACATATATTCATGAAAACATAATAGGTTCAGATCTGAAATCATGGCACTCGGGCCCTAGTGACAAGCATTAAGCATAGCAAAGTCATAGCAACATGAATCTCAGAACATAGTGGATACTAGGGATCAAACCCTAACAAAACTATCTCGATTACATGATAAATCTTATCCAACCCATCACCGTCCAGCAAGCCTACGATGGAATTACTCACGCACGGCAGTGAGCATCATGAAAATGGTGATGGAGGATAGTTGATGATGACGACGGCGACGGATTCCCCTCTCCGGAGCCCCGAACAGACTCCAGATCAGCCCTCCTGAAAGGTTTTAGGGCTTGGCGGCGGCTCCGTAACGTAAAACGCGATGAATCCATCTTTATGAATTTTTTCTCCCCGAAAGTGAATATATGGAGTTGGAGTTGAGGTCGGTGGAGCGTAAGGGGGACCACGAGGCAGTGGCGCGCCCAGGGGGGGCAGGCGAGCCCCCTACCCTCGTGGACAGGGTGTGGGCCCCTGACGTGGATTCTTCTTCCAGTATTTTTAACATTTTCCAAAAATATGTTCCGTGGAGTTTCAGGTCATTCCGAGAACTTTTGTTTCTGCACATAAATAACACAATGGAAAGTCTGCTGCAAACGACGTTAGTTCGGGTTAGTTCCATTCAAATCATGCAAGTTAGAGTCCAAAACAAGGGCAAAAGTGATTGAAGAAGTAGATACGACGGAGACGTATCAACTCCCCAAAGCTTAAACCTTTGCTTGTCCACAAGCAATTCAGTTGATAAACTGAAAGTGATAAAGAAAAACTTTTACAAACTCTGTTTGCTCTTGTTGTTGTAAATATGTAAAGCCAGTATTCAAGTTTTCAGCAAAGATTATGACTAACCACATTCACAATAACACTTAGGTCTCATGTTTACTCATATCAATGGCATAATCAACTAGCGAGCAATAATAATAAATCTCGGATGACAATACTTTCTCAAAACAACCATGATATGATATAATAAGATGGTATCTCGCTAGCCCTTTCTGAGACCGCAAGAAACATAAATGCAGAGCACCTTTAAAGATCAAGGACTGACTAGACATTGTAATTCATGGTAAAAGAGAACCAATCATAGTCATAACCAATATAAATTAATAGTAATGGATGCAAATGACAGCACTGCTCTCCAGCTAGTGCTTTTTAATAAGAGGGTGATGACTCAACATGAAAGTAAATAGATAGGCCCTTCGCAGAGGGAAGCAGGGATTTGTAGAGGTGCCCGAGCTCGGTTTTAAAATAGAGATAAATAATATTTTGAGCGGCATACTTTCATTGTCAATATAACAACCAAGAGATAGCAATATCTTCCATGCTACACACATTATAGGCGGTTCCCAAACAGAATGGTAAAGTTTATACTCCCCCTCCACCAACAAGCATCAATCCATGGCTTGCTCGAAACAATGAGTGCCTCCACCTCCAACTAACAACAGTCCCATGGGGAGTTTTGTTTGCAATTATTTTGATTTGATTTGCATAAAGCATGGGACTGAGCATCCCGGTGACCAGCCATTTTCTCATGAGTGAGGAGCGGACTCCACTCCTCTTGAGAATAACCCGCCTAGCATGGAAGATACGGACATCCCTAGTTGGTACATGAGCTATTCGAGCATACAAAACAGAATTTCATTTGAAGGTTTAGAGTTTGGCACATACAAATTTACTTGGAACGGCAAGTAGATACCGCATATAGGAAGGTATAGTGGACTCATATGGAATAACTTTGGGGTTTAAGGGATTGGATGCACAAGCAGTATTCCCGCTTAGTACAAGTGAAGGCTAGCAAAAGACTGGAAGCGACCAATTAGAGAGCGACAACAGTCATGAACATGCATTAAAAATTAATAAACATTGAGTACAAGCATGAGTAGGATATAATCCACCATGAACATAAATATCGTGAAGGCTATGTTGATTTTTTTCAACTACATGTCTGAACATGTGCCAAGTCGAGTCACTTAAATCATTCAAAGGAGGATACCACCCCACTATACCACATCACTACCATTTTAATAGCATGTTGGCATGCAAGGTAAACCATTATCACTCATAGCTAATCAAGCATGGCATAAGCAACTATGATCTCTAATTGTCATTGCAAACATGTTTATTCATAATAGGCTGAATCAGGAAAGATGAACTAATCATATCTACAAAAACAAGAGAGGTCGAGTTCATACCAGCTTCTCTCATCTCAGTCGGTCCATCATATATCATCATTATTGCCTTTCACTTGCACGACCGAACAATGTGAAAATAATAAGAGTGCACATGCATTGGACTAAGCTGGAATCATGAAGCATTCAATAGACGAGGAGAAGACAAGGCAATATGGGCTCTTGGTTAAATCAACAATATTGCATATAAGAGCCACTTTAACAATTTATTTATGGTCTTCTCCTGTCAACGCCCAAAGAAAAGAAAAGAAATAAAACTATTTACAAGGGAAAGCTCCCAACAAGCAAAAGAAGAACATGAAATCTTTTTGGGTTTTCTTTTTAATTATTACTACGGCATGAAAAGTAAACTAGCTAAAGCTACAACTAATTTTTTTTGTTTTTCTTAAGGTTTATTAAACATACAAGAAGAAATCAAGAAAAAAAAGGAAATAAACTAGCATGGGTATTACAGAGAAAGAGTATGAGCACTGACATCTAGCAATGAGTGTGTGTGAACATAAATGTAATGTCAGTGGGAAATACGTACTCCCCCAAGCTTAGGCTTTTGGCCTAAGTAGGTTTATTGCCACGAATGGCTTGGCGGATATCCATAGTTGTAGCTGGGGTCGTACTGCGATGCGGCAGTTATTGCCTCCTAGGCTGCAGCGTGGCGGCGAGCTGCCTCCGCCCTTCTCTCGTACTCATCTGCCTCCTCTCTGGTAATAAAATGTCTTCCTTTTGCCTGATAATGAAAGAAGGCAGGAGCAGGGAGAGTAATACGGACAGCACGACGTCTGTCAAAGATTAAGCGATACTGGAAAGGTGATTCATTCCTCTCGACAAACTGGTGGTGAACCATAGCATTAAAGTCCAAGTAAGTAGGAGGTAATTCAATATCATCATTACGTATAGTTACACGAAGAAAATCAGCTAAGCGGGTTGCATAAATTCCACCAAAGAAATCTCCATTAAATCTATTGTGACGCAACCTACGCGCAACAATGGCTCCCAAATTATAAGATTTGTCTCCTAACACACCCCTCCTAAGAATACCGAGGTCAGGGACACACATATGACATGCTTCATCTTTACCATTTATGCACCTACCTATGAAGAGAGCAAAATAATGTATAGCAGGAAAATGAATGCTCCCGATGGTAGCTTGTGTTATGTCCGTAGATTCCCCCACAGTTATACTAGCAAGAAATTCTCTAAATTCAGATTTGCGAGGTTCACTAGCACTACCCCATTGTGGAAGTTTGCAAGCAGTGGTAAAATCCTCTAAGTCCATAGTGTAAGATTTTTCATAAAGATCAAACAGACAGCTTGGAGAACTAGCGTGAAGATGAAAATTCAAACCTCCTCACAAGGAACTAGTGAGATAGTGGTACTGGCGGCACTTTTCTCCCTCGAAGCTCACAAGATCAGCGTTACGCAAATATGCGTTAAATTCTTCCTTGATTCCTGCTTGATCCATAAAGTTTTCTGAAGGCCATTCACAAGGTCGCACTGGAGCGTTCCTTGGTGGCTCATCATCAGCATCACGCATTGCAAGCCTGGGTCCTTGCTTCCTTGAAGAACCACCTTGGCACATTTTCCTAAGCATATTTCTTCCTCTAAAAAATTTCTGAAATTTTTAGTAACTTCAAATAAAAGTGAACCAAGCTCAACAAAATTGATAGCAACTTCTCCTACAAGTGCCTAGAGACTATATAATGCATTAGAACTACTTGGAACCATATAAGTTTGACATGCAAGCTCAAGAACATGGTCACCTAGGCAGCACAAATTTGCAATGAAAAGAACACTAGAGCAAAAACTAATTGGACCCATGGAGGAGTCACATACCAAGGAACAATCCCCCCCAAGCAGTTTTGTGAGATGTGCTTTGACCAAGGAGATCGAAAATCGCAGCAAAATGAGCTAGAACTCGTGCTTGAGCTGGATGGTGATTTTGTTGGGAGGAAGAAGAAGTGTGTGGGTGCAGGAATAAGTGGAGGGGATCCACCATGGGCCCACGAGGCAGGGGGCGCCCCCTGTAGGGGTGGGCGCGCCCTGGACCCTCGTGGTCAGGTGCTTCCTCCACCTGTTGTATTCTCTATGCCAGATATTCTCTAATATTCCAGAAAAAATCATATTCCATTTTCAGGGCATTTGGAGAACTTTTATTTTCGGGGTATTTTTATATTGCACGGATAATTCAGGAAACAGAAAGGAAAATGCTATTTTTACTTCATTTCAACTAAATAACAGAAAGTAGAGAGAGGTTACAGAAGGTTGTGCTTTCTAGTTTCATCCATCTCATGCCCATCAAAAGGAATCCAATAACGAGGTTGATCAAGTCTTGTTAAGAAACTCATTCCGAATAAACATGGAACCGGAGAAATTTCGAATAACACTATGTTACCTCAACGGGGATATGCACATCCCCAATAATAAGAATCATATTTCTTCTTGACAGTAGGAAGAGGAAATTCAAAACCCCCAAAAATAATCGATGGAATTTTTCCAATAGAATTGATACTCTGGACTTGAGGTTGTTTCCTCGGAAAGTGTACCGTATGCTCATTACCGTTAACAGGAAAAGTGACATTGCCTTTGTTGCAATCAATAACAATCCCTACATTATTCAAAAAAGGTCTTCTAAGAATAATAGACATACTATCGTCCTCGGGAATATCAAGAATAACAAAGTCCGTTAAAATGGTAACGTTTGCAACCACAACAGGCACATCCTCACAAATACCGACGGGTATAGCAGTTGATTTATCAGCCATTTGCAAAGATATTTCAGTAGGTGTCAACTTATTCAAGTCAAGTCTACAATATAAAGAGAGAGGCATAACACTAACACCGTCTCCAAGATCACATAAAGCAGTTTTAACATAATTTGTTTTAATGGAGCATGGTATAGTGGGTACTCCTGGATCTCCTAGTTTCTTTGGTATTCCACCCTTAAAAGTATAATTAGCAAGCATGGTGGAAATTTCAGCTTCCGGTATCATTCTTTATTTGTAACAATTTCTTTCATATACTTAGCATAAGGATTCGTTTTGAGCATATCAATCAAACGCATACGCAAGAAGATATGTCTAATCAATTCAGCAAAGCGCTCAAAATCCTCATCATCCTTTTTCTTGGATGGTTTGGGACGGAAAGGCATGGGTTTCTGAACCCAAGGTTCTCTTTCTTTACCATGTTTCCTAGCAACAAAGTCTCTCTTATCAAAACGTTGATTCTTTGATTGTGGGTTATCAAGATCAACAGTAGGTTCAATTTCTACATCATTATCATTACTAGGTTGAGCATCATCATGAACATCTTCATTAATATTATCACTAGATTCATGTTCAATACCAGATTGTTTTTCAGCATCAGAAATAGAGATATCATTTGGATTCTCAGGTGGTTCATCAATAGGTTCACTAGAAGCATTCAAAGTCTTATCATTTTTCCTTTTCTTCTTTTCAGAAGAACTAGGTGTGTCAATATTATTTCTCTGAGAATCTTGCTCAATTCTCTTAGGGTGGCCTTCAGGATACAAAGGTTCCTAAGTCATTTTACCAGTTCTAGTAGCCACTCTAACAACATAGTCATTATTCTTACTATTTAATTCATTGAGCAATTCATTTTGAGCTTTAAGTACTTGTTCTATTTGAGTGGTAACCATAGAAGCATGTTTACTAATGAGTTTAAGTTCACCTTTAACTCTAGACATATAATCACCCAAGTGTTCAATCATATAAGCATTTTGTTTTAATTGTCTACCAAAATTAGCATTAAAATCTTCTTGCTTAACCATAAAGTTATCAAACTCATCCAGACAATGGCTAGCAAACTTAGTAGGAGGGATTTCAGCTTTATCATATCTATAGAGAGAATTTACCTTTACTACCTGTGTCGGGTTATCAAGACCATGAGTTTCTTCAATAGGCGATGGTTTAAGAGCATATGTTTCTTCAACAGGCGGTAAATTAAGACCATGTATTTCTTCAATAGGAGGTAAATTCTTAACATCTTCTGCTTTAATACCTTTTTCTTTCATAGATTTCTTTGCCTCTTGCATATCTTCAGGACTGAGAAATAGAACACCTCTTTTCTTCGGAGTTGGTTTAGGAATAGGCTCAGGAAGTGTCCAATTATTTTCATTTTTCAACATATTATTCAATAGAATCTCAGCTTCATCCTGTGTTCTTTCCCTGAAAACAGAACCAGCACAACTATCCAGGTAATCTCTGGAAGCATCGGTTAGTCCATTATAAAAGATATCAATTATTTCATTTTTCTTAAGAGGATGATCAGGCAAAGCATTAAGTAATTGGAGAAGCCTTCCCCAAGCTTGTGGGAGACTCTCATCTTCAATTTGCACAAAATTATGTATATCCCTTAAAGCAACTTGTTTCTTATGAGCAGGGAAATATTTAGCAGAGAAGTAATAAATCATATCACAGGGACTACGCACAACCGGGATCAAGAGAATTAAACCATATCTTAGCATCACCCTTTAATGAGAACGGAAATATTTTAAGATATAAAAGTAGCGAGATCTCTCATCAATAGTAAAATAGGGTGGCTATATCATTTAATTTGGTAAGATGTGCCACAACAGTTTCAGATTCATAGCCATAAAAAGGATCAGATTCAACCAAAGTAATTATATCAGGATCAACAGAGAATTCATCCTTATCAGTAACACCGATAGGTGAGGTAGCAAAAGCAGGGCCAGGTTTCATTCTAGTATTAAGAGATCGCTGCTTCCATTTAGCTAATAGCTTCTTAAGATGACTTCTATCATTGCAAGCAAGAATAGCTCTAGAAGATTCTTCATCCAAAACATAACCCTCAGGCACAACAGGCAATTCATATTTATTAGGGGGAGATTCTTCATCATCACTATCTTCAATATTATCGGTTTCAATAATTTCATTCCCTCTAGCCCTAGCAAGTTGTTCATCAAGAAATTCACCAAGTGGCACAGTAGTATCAAGCATAGAAGTAGTTTCATCATAAGTATTATGCATAGCAGAAGTGGCATCATCAATAACATGCGACATATCAGAATTAATAGCAGAAGAAGATTTAGGTCTCACAAGCTTACTCAAAACAGAAGGTGAATCAAGTGCAGAGCTAGATGGCAGTTCCTTACCTCCCCTCATAGTTGAGGGATAAATTATTGTTTTCACGTCTTTCAAGTTCTTCATAGTGACCAGCAGATATAAATACCAAGTGACTCAAAGAATAGAGCTATGCTCCCCGGCAACGGTGCCAGAAAATAGTCTTGATAACCCACAACTATAGGGGATCGCAACAGTTTTCGAGGGTAGAGTATTCAACCCAAATTAATTGATTTGACACAAGGGGAGCCAAAGAATATTCTTAAGTATTAGCAGCTGAGTTGTCAATTCAACCACACCTGGATAACTTAGTGTCTGCAGCAAAGTATTTAGTAGAAAAGTAATATGGAAGTAATGGTAACGATAGCAAAAGTAATATTTTTGGGTTTTGTAGTGATTGTAACAGTAGCAACGGAAAAGCAAATAAGCGAAGAATAATATGTGAAAATCTCAGAGGCATTGGATCGGTGATGGAGAATTATGCGGATGCGGTTCATCAAGTAAATGATCATAACATAGGGTGACACAGAACTAGCTCCTATTCATCAATGTAATGTAGGCATGTATTCCGAATATAGTCATACGTGCTTATGGAAAAGAACTTGCATGACATCTTTTGTCCTACCCACCCATGGCAGCGGGGTCCTAGCAGAAACTAAGGGATATTAAGGCCTCCTTTTAATAGAGTACCGGAATAAAGCATTAACACATAGTGAATACATGAACTCCTCAAACTATGGTCATCACCGGGAGTGGTCCCGGTTATTATCACTTCGGGTTGCGGATCATAACACATAGTAGGTGACTATAGACTTGCAAGATAGGATCAAGAACTCACATATATTCATGAAAACATAATAGGTTCAGATCTGAAATCATGGCACTCGGGCCCTAGTGACAAGCATTAAGCATAGCAAAGTCATAGCAACATGAATCTCAGAACATAGTGGATACTAGGGATCAAACCCTAACAAAACTATCTCGATTACATGATAAATGTCATCCAACCCATCACCGTCCAGCAAGCCTACGATGGAATTCCTCACGCACGGCGGTGAGCATCATGAAAATGGTGATGGAGGATGGTTGATGATGACGACGGCGACGGATTCCCCTCTCCGGAGCCCCGAACGGACTCCAAATCAGCCCTCCCAAGAGGTTTCAGGGCTTGGCGGCGGCTCCGTATCGTAAAATGTGATGAATCATTCTCTCTAATTTTTCTCCCGAAAGTGAATATATGGAGTTGGAGTTGAGGTCGGTGGGCGTCGGGGCCCACGAGGTGGGGCGCGCCTGGGAGGCCCGCCTACCCTCATGGACAGGGTGTGGGCCCCCCGACGTAGATTCTTCTTCCATATTTTTAATATGTTCCAAAAATATGTTCCGTGGAGTTTCAGGTCATTCCGAGAACTTTTGTTTCTGCACATAAATAACACCATGGAAAGTCTGCTGAAAACAGCGTCAGTCCGGGTTAGTTCCATTAAAATCATACAAGTTAGAGTCCAAAACAAGGGCAAAAGTGTTTGAAAAATTAGATACGACGGAGATGTATCAGCACACCAACGGGACCTCAGGAAGGTATGACCACAACCCCACCTACACAAGTACAACCATCGTCTGTGCTGATTGCTGAGATCAAGAGACACGAGGAAGGAGGGCCAACCGTTGCAGCAGATGAATCCATCGGCCCCATGGAAGAGGATATGGATCATGACATGGAGGATGCTGATGACCCTCTCCATTATTTCAATACCGGCTATGACAACGAAGTAACAATGAGTCAACCATATGAATATGAGATGCATGTACCGGAGCCGGTACGTCCTCAGGAGTGCAACATGTCTTTGTTCATACAATCCTCGCAGGACACGCCTCCAGATGCCGGTTCCACCCAAGCTCAACTAATTAGCCAGAGTCATCCAATGCTGAGCCCGGCAACACAAGGGGTGGTGCTCAAGGAGGGTCTGACAGACCCACCAGCACCTGAGCCCACCAAGAAGAAGCAGAGGAAGAGTCCGGCGGCGAGGAAACCAATAAAGCTGGCAATCTTGGTTCTAGCAGCCAGCCGCCTTCAACCAAGGTTGACAGTGTACTGATGAAACAATCGCCATTAATCCATGTCGCGGGAGAGCCAATGGTACTGGTGAATGCACTAGCTGCCATAACAGGGGATCTCAGGAGACTCCATGACCATGTGCTTTCGACAGAGAGAAGCCTCCTCGCTTCGGATGATCCAGGATACCCACTTTATACGGTTCATGTGCCGAGCAGTTGCAAGATGTACGTCCACACATGCCCCGCGGACCTCTTCTTCCTAAGGTTTGATTACATCTTCCAGATGTTTCAAATGAGGACACTTGATTTTATGTTCGTCTCACCAGAGCAAGCGCTGCACATCAACTACATCATAAGGAGAGAGCAAGTCACCGGTCTTGCGGTCGTGAATCCATACTACATGCATGAGGGCTTCTTGTCAATCAACGACGCCAACTGTAAATATGCGAGTCAGTACATCGAAGAATTCTTGGTCAGCGATAAGGATAAAGAAACAATTCACCTACCTTATCATCCCAGGTAAGTCATCCACGGATAGCACTATATCACATACGTGCATTTCACTAGTTAATTTGCACACATGGAGGCTAACTTGATCGTGTATTTTGCGCAGCGGGGGGTGTCGTGCCGTTCTCATCGTTCTTTACCCGCGTTACTCTCATGCTCTATATTTGGACACGTCGAAGAACAGACAGAAGAAAGATTACACACACATAAAGTATGTTCTGGACAGAGCTATGCTGGGCTTCAGCATGCTGGGTGGCTTCATCCGATGCAAAAAAACAAATAAGGCGGGCATTGTTTCGCCACAAGACTGACTTCTGCTGCATCCAGAACCGCAAGAAGTGAGAATGATGGATTCTACGTCATTCATCTAATGATGGGGTACAGATGGGATGTGCAATCACTTTGCATGAAATCTTCATTCGATACCCATATCCAGACATGGGCCGAAGCTTTTGGAGCCGTGCCGGATAATCGACTTCGAAATGATTTCTACCGGATCCAGCAGGAAATTGCGTCCATCATCATGAAGGATGTCCTCAAAGAGAATGGGATGTTCTACGGCGGCCCAATATCGCGAGCTGATGTCCGAACCCGCATTGCCCTCACAAATAGGACATGACGCCTTTCACTAAGCTTGGGTGCACCTTCCGGATATGTACAGATGGGAAGAGTGCACCGCTTAAAATAATGTGTCTGCTTAGTTACTTGTTACTTTACATGCACGAAACTTGAATCTCTCAAGACGCATTTAAACTATTAGATATATGGAGCCGTGCTCTAGTTAATTACATTCGGTATGATGAAATTTGTTAGCTATGTTTACTATATATGTTGCTTCTATTTCATAACTGTTTCGTTGAATTTGCTTCTATGTATATATGTGCATCCCTGACAGGTATATAGATAAACGATGGCGAGGAAGTGGTATGCTGTGTATGTAGGGCATGTTCCGGGTGTGTATGATGAGTGGCCAGAGTGTCAGGCCCAAGTCTCTGGCTTATCCGACGGAAGCCAGAAAGGGTTTGATAGTAGAGCGGAAGCCGAAGCTAGTTACTTGAGATTCATAGCACAACAGGGGATTCAGAACCAGCGCCGCAAAACTACTACATAATACCGCTTTTGATCATCATGATCGCTCTTATCTTCTATGCGGTCATATCATAGTCTACATAGATGATGAAACATGAGTATGTGACCGTGTAGTTGCATGTATTGAGAACTTGTAATGACTTGTAACGCTATTTCGAGACATGTGTTCGACCATGATTGATGATGATGAGATACTTGAGACATGTCGAGACTTCTAATAACTTTGGCTCATCGATGACTCACTTGCTTTTCAATGAATATGCATGTTATTGTATAAACGGTGGATCTGTTTAATTGTGTACAGAGCCAAAACGAAAAAAAACAAAAGTTAGCAGTGGCGTGGGCGTAAATATTACCAGTAGCACTCAAGTAACAAAGAGCCGGCTAGTTCCATATATGTAGATAATTATCGATGGCGGCTGGGGAAGCGCGCTACAGCTAGCTTTAGATAACAAGAGCACCTTTGGGCCAAACAAAGCGGTCGCTGAAAAAATATATCAGAAGCGCAGTAGCGATGGCGCACCTTCCCGCTACTAATAGCAAAAAACCATTGCTACTGGTAAAGGTTTTCCTAGTAGTGCATGGCATGGGATAAGCTAGTTGAATTGTAAAAGACAAAAATTACACGTAGAAGAAGCAAAAGTCGTGCTTAATTACGAAAAAACATTTGTCGTTGTTGCGTATCGTTTCAACATCGAAGGTCTCCTGAAGCTTAATACTGAAGCGCCGACCTTCTACCAGGTGAGGCATGTCGCACAGACCTCGGTCATCATCGCACCAGTCGCACTCCAGGAGCGTACATCGTTGTCAGACATTTCCTATGCTCATAATTCAAAGATTAAACTTGTACAATTCATTATATGTACTATAAAAACTAAATTAGATCATTGTTATTCATCACGGGTTGACTATCGGTCTGTCGAGTCTTTTCTTTAAAACTCTGAGCTCAGGTGGTGTATATATTCGACTGTTGGTGATGGTCGCTCCTCCCTTTGTTCCCAAGTGCATTACACCAAAATGTCTAGCACACGGGAATGAAGGAGAAGAGACCCCCCCCCCCGACAACATTCTGGATTCTTCGTCCTCTCATATATGGTGGAGACTATCCCTCACTGATTCCTCTCTGACATTTGCGACCGTTGGTGATGGTCGTTACTCCTCCTTCCCCTAGTGCATAACAAAGGTCTAGCATAAGGAGAAGAAGGAGAAACGACCCCCACGACAACAGTCGAGATTCTTCATCCTCTCGCATATATGGTGGACACACTCCCTCACTGATTTTTTGACCATCAGTGATGGTCGTTACTCCTCCTTCCCCTAGTGCATAACAAAGGTCTAGCACAAGGAGAAGAAGGAGAAACGACCGCCACGATAACAGTCGAGATTAGGCAATGAACAAGGCCTTCATTACCCAGGCAGCTCCCGCGACTTGTTCAATAGTAGAGAGGGGGCAGAGGATCATTACAATCAGTATATGCTTGACTAGAAGAGAAACACTGAATTAGGCAATGGTGTTCATTGAAGAATTTGATAATTCTCTTTTAGCTCGTCCTAATTATGGTGTTGTTTTTATCATGTGGTCGCATGTAGAAATGCCACTTTGTTTTTTCGTAAGTAGTCACTTGTGCTAAAGAACTACTTTGTGACTTCAACTGAAGCTTGTGTGGACTATTTATATAATGCCTATGTGAGTTTGTTGTTAAACTTGGGTGGACCATATATAAGCCCTTTCTGAGTTTGTTTTTAACAATGTGACTTTATATAAAGTGTGTGTATTGTATATTTGTTTTTGCTGCAGGGATCGATGAAAAAGAGGTCGAAACAATACTGGCAATGAATCTTTACCGAGAGCTGCACTCGGAAGACCTACCTTTACCGAGAGCGACACTCGCAAAGTGGCATGCACTGGCAATTTCGTTGTGACTTTGCCGAGAGCGACGCTCGGTAAAAGGGAATTGCTAGAACTTGTCTGTTATAGTTAAACCAAGTGAGACACTCGGCAAAGACCTGATGGAACCGGCGGCCGTGAAATCACTTTATTTTGCCCAGACGCACTGTTTGGCTCTCGGCAAACTCTTTGCCAAGTTGTTTTCCTAAGAGGTTTACCCGGTGGTCTTTGCCAAGAACAATCCTCATTAAAGGCTTTGCCGAGTGGTTTAGGCCCTTTGCCGAGTATTTCTGGCACTCGGCATAGGGTTTGACTCCAGTATTGCTTACAAGAACATCTCCCATTTCCCCTACTATTCTGGTTTTCCCGTGTGTAACTAGATAGCAGAGAGATAAAATGAAGAGCTACCGAAATCAACTCACTCTAAGATGATTTGAGGGTGTCACTATTGATGGTAACACCGGAGGCCTTGGCTTGGCATGAGTCGTGGACAAAGGATATTAAGCTAGCAAATGCAAGTTGCATTGATGCCGATGTCCAACCGCTAGGCGGACTGATGTACCATCTAACTTGTGTATATGGCAAGCCCCTAGGGTAGAGAAATGTCATTGTATGTGGACCTTGCTGTGATATATAGAAGGACACAGCGATCTCCCATGGCATTGTGGTTGGTGATCTTAAATGAAGCATTACGGGATTCTGGGCGCTTCTCAAACACGCCTAGGGCATCCGGTAAGATAAGTACCTTTTGAGATTCGTTGGAGACTTGTGAATTCACTGACTTGGCCTTCATTGGCCTTCTGTATACATATGATTACAGAAGAAGTTGTAATGCAAATGTCAAGGTGCATCTGGACAAGGCTGCAGCTAATATGGGCTGCCAGAAGCTTTTTCATGTTGCAATGTTAAAACATCTTATTTCACCAAGGTCTGATCAATATATGTTGTTAGACAAAGGTGATATTGTTTCTGATCAAGGTCGGAGGTCAAGTGCCGCTGTTACCTGATCCTGTGGGAAAGGGAATGGCTACTCCGGGAGATGATCCCAAGGGCATGGGGTGAGGGTGCATAGAAGCTTAACCAGGGTGATTTTTGTACTACTCTTGGAATGAATTATTTACAGGAGTGGAGCCATATACCAAGTTTGGTAATGTGACTCGTTATTTGGATATGTCCAAAACTAAACTAGAGGGAGCTCATGAACATGAGTACTGACATGTCAAAATTGCCGAAAGAAGAGGATAAATTAAATTAATTGCTCTACCGTGAGGAAATGCTGTGGCTGCAAAGCTCGTAGACCAAGTGGTTGGAAGAAGGTGATCGTGACACAAAGTACTTTTCACTCCAAGGCAGTTTGGAGAGCCAGAAAGAACAACATTAAGAAGTTGATGGATGTGAATGGGATTGAGAACGTGGGTGAGAACAGGAAGTATCAAACACATATTTGAAACCATTTTTCATAATAATGATATGCTTGACCCCTCCGCAACCATTGCTCTCATCTAGCGAAGAGTTAAATGGTATTAATGCTTCTTTGTGTGGTGTGTTCTTTGCGCAGGAAATTGAAGATGTCGTATTCCAGATGGGTCCGTTGAGATCATCAAGCCGTGATGGTTTCCCTGCACCCTTCTTTCAAAAGAAATTTGGTTCTCGTTCGAGATGAGATAACTGCAGCGGTGAGGGAATTATTCTTAAGGGAGTTATGCCTGATAATGTTAATGATTTTTTTATCCCAAATATCCCAAACCCGGAAAGATTTCTGCCCTATAAGTCCCTCTAACGTTACTTACAAGGTGGGGCTAACTTCCTTGTAAGCAGACAACGACCACAATTGGATGGCATTATCTCACCCACATAGGGTGCGCTCATTATATCAAGCAAGAAAAAGATCCCACAAAAAGTTTATGTGCTTATAAGCTTGATTTGTGTGAAGCATAGGTTGAGGTGCACTAGAATTACCTTAGGGAGGTGATGCAAAATACGAGTTTTGCTCACAAACAGAACTATCTTGGATTCATTTGCACCGTCGCGTGGGCTCCGGGAAGTTGACCCATGCATTATACCCCTATTTATTCCTTTCTCGTTGTTGATGTCCTTTCTGCTCTTTACGATAGAGGAATTGCACTTGGTAATGTTACTCCCATTAAGGTATGACGAAGAGCCCCGGGGATCTCCCACTTGCTAATCATTGACGATACTTTGCTGTTCTTGGAAGCAAACCAGACAATTCAAGTAAAAAACCTATTTTGGATGATTGTGCATCTGCTAGTGGTGAGCTGCTAAATCTTGCAATGTATTCTATTACTTTTGGAGGCTCTTGCCCCACCTTCCAGAAAATTAATGTTTGTTTTGTGCTTCAAGCTAATAATAAATTTAGGGGAAAAACTATTAGGGAATCCCCACTCCGGATGGTCGAATGACAAAAGGGGAATTTCAATATATCCAGTCCAAGTTATCCATGCGCATGATTTCATGGGGCTTCACATCACAAGGTGGTAAGAAGTTCTCATTAATTCCATTGTGCATCCATTCCCACTTATATTATGAGTATCTTCAAGCTTCCTCTCAGGTTGTGTCGTGACTAAATCAAATGATTAGGAATTTCTTGGAGGGGCTCTTAGAAGGGCAAAAGGAAAGTCACTGGATGTCGAGGGATGATATCATTAAACCAAAATGTATTGGGGGAAATTGGTTTCCGGGACTTTTGGTTATTTAACCAAGTGCTTCTTGCACACCAAGCTTGGTACATGTTGACCATATCTGACGGCTTGGGTGCTCATGTGCTATGCGCAAAGTACTAGCCAAATGGTCGGCTGGAGGATATTATATTCTCAGCTAACCCTTCTGCTTCTTGGAAAGGTATAAAACATGGTCTTGACCACCTCAAGAAATGGCTTATTTGGAGGATTGAGAATGGAAACCAAGGTTTATATCTCGTGGGATAGGTGGATATCGAGGAAGCCCTCATTCAAAGTAATTTCACTTAAGGGTTGATGTTGGTCGAGATGGACTATGAGCTCCTGGATATCTATGGTAATTTGGATGCTACTATAGTTCAGCAATACCTTCCACTTCAAGCTGCAGAAATTCTAAAAAACATACTTTCGGCACGGAACCATGACGATTTTATTACCTGGGTGGGTGAATCATCAGGAGTATTTTCTGTCTGCCACACATACAAGCTCGCCTTTGAGGAGTTGCATCAATCAGTGCAATGTTCATCGAGAGTAGCTCACTAGATGGAAATCGTGCTGCATGGTCTGTGATCTGGGGGTCCACGGCACCACAGAAGGTTCGTATATTTGTCCAGCGGGGTACCGAGAATGCAAACCCTAAGATGTGTCCCGATATTCACGATTGGAGGTGGATTTGGGGGAAATCATGAAGAATACAAAGAACAAAAAGTGGGACACAAAAGAGGAAAAATACTCAAACAAGATTCACATCATACATGTCATCTCCAAACATCCAAGGTAAGATACACATGAAGTCAATGATATGCGCAACACAGGGTCCGAATGGTTACCACAAGTCACATGTAATATGCCAGAATGACTGCATCTTCACTTTTTGATGTGGCTTTTCAGGATTTGGTATGTCAGCAACGAAATTGGACATTTTAAGCCTGAGCCTTCACCGGAAGTCTCCAAGAGTTTCCTATCTGTTTATGTGAAGTCCATTTTGGCGCTGGTCCATTTTCCTGAGAAGGATCGACTTAAAGGCAAATTGATTGTTGACGAGGCACTAGTCCTTCCAAGCTAGTTGTATCCAGTTTGCAAGATGCAACTCATGATCGCTGGTTAGCACCTGATAATGGATGGGTCGTGCTCAACACTGATGGCTCTTTTGTGGAAGCTAATGGGACAGCTAGCAGTGGAATGATTTTGTGGAAACATTCTGTTTTTCTGGTTGCTGTCATTTTTTTAACTGCCATGATGCTTTGGAATCTGAACTACTAGCTATAAAGAAGGTTTTATGATTGCTACTCAATGGAGTCAATTACGTTCGATGACGATTTGTATTATGAGTTTATGTGATTTGATGACCGAAGGTTGTTCAAAGTCCCGGATGAGATCACGGATGTTACAAGGAGTCTTGGAATGATCGACACATAAAGATTCATATATTGGAAGGCTACATTCGGACACCCGAATGGTTCAGGTCGTTTCGGATAAGTTTCGGAGTATCGGGGGTTACCGGAACCCCCTCCCCCCGGGAAGTTATTGGGCCTCATGGGCTTTGTGGTGGAGGAGAGGAGAATGCCAAGGTGTGGCACGTGCCCCCCTAACCCAAACCGAATTGGACTAGGGCTAGCCCCCCCCCTTTCCTTCTCTTCTCCCTCTCCTCCCCCCTTCTCCTTGTGGAAGTAGGAAAGGGGGGGGGGGGGCGAATCCTACTTGGAGTAGGACTCCCCCCCCTTTGGGCGCGCCTCCTCCTGGCTGGCCTCCTCCTCGCTCCCTCCTTTATATACGTGGGAAGGGGGCACGCAAAGGCACAACAGACAATCTATTAGCCGTGTGCGGTGCCCCCCTCACTACTAGGAAAAGGGCTATAGATGATATGGCGACTAATGGCGCACCAGACATGTGGTGCCCCATTACTATATACTAATGGTGCACCATGTGTTGGTGCGCCAATTGTAATATATTACTAATGGCGCACCTGGTGTGTGGTGCGCCATTAGTAGTTTTGAAAAAAAAAATAAAAAAATTGGTACAAATGGCGCACCGTGGTATAGTGCGCCATTACTAGTTGACATAGTAATGGCGCACCACACCCACCATGCGCCATTAGTAGTTTTGAAAAAAAATTGTTAGTAATGCCGAGCCCCACCTCCCCTCGCCCCGTCGCCACACTCCCCTCGCCGCCCCCTTGCCCCACCTCCCCACGCCCCGCGTCGCCCCACCGTCCCAACCACCCGCCGCCGCCGCCACCGCCTGGCCCCACCTCCCTCGCCCGTCGCCCCACCACGCCATGCCGCCACCGCCTGCCCCACCGCCTCGCCCACGCCCCCAACACCCGCCACCGCCCAGCGTCCCATCGACCAAACGGCGCCCCACAGTGCCGCTGCCCCACCACCTGCTGTCGCCCTGCGCCCTCGCGCCGCCTCGAGCTGTGCTCGCCGCCCTGGCCTGCGCCCGCCCACAAGCCAGGCTCGCTGGGCCCCCTGGTCCGCCTCGCGCCCCGAGCCAGGCGCCGCCGCTACTCCTAACATGACGTCCACCACCACCCCCTGCCCCCGGAGCCAAGGTGAGCATTTTTTTTGTTTTTTTTGTACTGTTTTTCTTTGCTGTTTAGGTTTAATTAGGTTATTGATAGGTTTAGGTTAGTGGTTGGTTTAGGTTAGTGCTAGATTTAGGTTTAGATAATTAGAAGAAGAAGAAAGTTGAAAAAAAGAAGTAGAAGAAGAGGAAAAAGGAAAAAAAAGGAAGAAGAATAAGAAGAAAGTTGAAAAACAGAACAAGAAAGGAAGAAGGAGAAGAGGAGGAGGAGGAAGGAGAAGAGTAGTATTTCTTCAAGTCTGTTCCATCTTCACCTTATTTTACTTATGTGCCAAGAAGTGGCTGGATTGCTTGTGGGAGTAACAGATCAAATTGGATAAAATGTTTGTACCAATAATTTGTTCAAGTCTGTTCCATCTTCACCTTTTTTTCCTTTTTACATTGCAGTCAATTGTGGCCAGGGCTTGTCTAGTAGTATAATCTAGTACTAGTATATGAGATCTTTCTGGTTTGTCCAACGGCAATTTGATTTATGCTGTCAAGTTGTAGGTGGCAGGAATCAGCCGTTGGTAGCGTGCATCATTGCATAGGCTCACGGGAGGGCAGTGAGTTAGGACTTAGGAGTGCACTTGAGGATGTTACCGCACCATGCATGGTGAAAGATGAGTTCAGTTACTAGCTAGGTGTGCTGGCAGGAAGTTGCTGCTTCCAGATGGGCTTTTTTTTGCCTAGTTTAAACAATTACATATGGTTTGCTATAATTGCTTAGTGGAAGAATCTGTAATTGCTTCAGCATGTGATACAACTTTTTGCTGCAAATGTACTTGAATCTGTAATTGCTTTGGATCATCTATCAGCAAAACTACAGAAAGCTTATAGTCACTGCGAAGTCACGGGGTCGTGCCGACGAGCAGAGTAGAGAGATCTTATCATTTTTACACAGATACTCCAGGGAGCACCTATACTCCAGGGAGGAGTAACAATCATTAGTCTTCGAGAAGAATGATATTAAATAACATAGTGGCCTGTGATGTATTTTCGTACCGAAAATGCATTTGGCACTAGTCCTTGCTTAACAACATCATGGGTGGGAAGCGGGAACTTCGGAAGTGCATTGGTGTAGTTGATTATCTTCTGCTCACAATTTATGCTGCTATAATGTTGTATGATAATGTTGAAAGGGTACTAATTGGTCTCTTCTGCTGCTTATCAGAGATGGGGGGAAGCAGCCACCGCCGCTCCGTGACACCGCAGTACGAGTTGGATGCTTCCGAGTTCTTCAGTATCATACTTGGGACTTCAGTATCATCCATGACGCAGGTATATAAAAGGAGAGATCTCCCCTTCACCCATCTCATTATGATATCTGTTGTTGGCTACATCACTCATTGTCCCAAACTGCAGAGGCTGCCTGACAGTCTTATGAATATGTTGGGTGAAGATCCGCCAAATAATGTGAAGCTGCGACAGGCCGGCAGCGGGTTTCGCAGGCTGTGGGATGTGGAGTTGGTGATCAAGGAGGGCCACATGTACTTGTATCGTGGGTGGGAGAAGTTCTACCGTGCCTACGACCTGCGGCTGGGGTACTTCCTTCTCTTCAGGTACGACGACGACGCCACCATGCTCATCGTGAAGGTGTTCAACGCGACTATGTGTCGCATGCGCTACGCTGACGATGATGATGCCAGTATGTTCTGCCTCTTCTTATTCCTCTACATTTGGCTTTGTCTCACATCGATTGTTAACGATCATTGTTGCATTTGGACAGGCAATGGGAGCAGCAGCAGCGACACTGGCTCCAGCCAAAGCAGCAGCGATTATGGATGTAGCAAAAGCAACAGCAATTCTGGCTCTAGCGAAAGCAGCAAATTATTCTGCAGCAGATAGACAACAAGAACGATGATCCGGACTGGAGTGGGGGAGAAGAGGAGCAGAGTGGGGATGAGGAGCTGCAGGATGACGATGGGCATCACGCTGAGGATGACCTAGCGCTGGTGGTGGCTTTCCAAGGGCAAGAGATGGTGGTGGCTGACCATGGGCAAGAGATGGTGGTGGTTGACCATGGGCAAGAGATGGTGGTGGCCGAGGATGACCTAGTGATGGTCGTGCCTGGCCCTGCCTGAAGGTGGCCTCGATGGTGGTGGTGCTTGACAATGACCACGCACCGGTGGTGGCGCCGGCGATCCCACATGGGCGACATGACCACGCCTAATTGTGGTAGAAGACTACATCCCACAGTGCCTCCACCGCCTCGCCGCTCTTGGCGATCAAAGCCGAGGAAGGAGAAGGAGAAGAACAATGAGAACTGAACTATGTCGTATGTCAGGTCTCAAAATGATATATATATATATATATATATATATATATATATATATATATATATATATATATATATACTTACTTAGTTACCTATGTTACCTCTAATATGCTTAGTTTCCTATAGGTTAGCTCCAAAATTACTTATGTTAGCACAAAATGGTCAAGTTTACATAATAATCTTATAGTCTTCTTCTTATTCTTCTTCTTTTCCAAAATGACATATGTTAGCTTCATTTTACCTAAGTTGGCTCTAATATGCTAACTTAGAGCTTATATGCTTAGTTTCCTATCGTTAGCTCCAAAATTACTTATGTTAGCACAAAATGATCAAGTTTACATAATAAGCTTATAGTCTTCTTCTTATTCTTCTTATTCTTCTTCTTATTCTTCTTCTAGTATTCTTCTAGTGTTCTTCTTCTTCTAGTATTCTTCTAGTCTTCTTCTTCTTCTTCTCTTCTTCTTCTTCTTCTTCTAACTTCTTGTTTATCATTTTGCAGATTTGATTTAATTCACGAAAGCTTGCATGGATGGAGTGCTTCTTTTCCATTTGTGTTTTTATTTTGTATCAATCTGAAACTTTTGTAAATTGATGGATAACGGTGTTGGATGAACAATGTGAAACTTTTGTAATATGTAACGATGGAACTATGTGTTGGCTATGTATGTATATATGATGAAACTTGTGTGTTGGGTATGATTGTTATATGGATGCTTGTTGTATATATATGTGTTGGATATCTCATATGTGAAATAGTGACCTGAGATTAAGAAAAAACGAAAAAAAATTAAAAAATTGTTACTAATGGCGCACTATGGGCAATACTAATGGCGCACTACGTGGTGCGCCATTAGAACACCAGATACTAATGGCGCACAAGTGGTGCGCCATTAGAATTTAATTCTAATAGCGTGATGCTAGTGGCGCACCTGTAGTGCGCCATTAGAAGGCAAAACTTGTGCGCCACTAGCATGCCTTTTCCTTGTAGTGCCTCCATAGTTTTACACCTCGGTCATATCGTCATAGTGCTTAGGCGAAGCCCTGCGTCGGTAACTTCATCATCGCCATCACCCTGCCGTCGTGCTGACAGAAC
Organism: Aegilops bicornis; assembly: GCA_021605145.1. Classification (NCBI taxonomy): domain Eukaryota; kingdom Viridiplantae; phylum Streptophyta; class Magnoliopsida; order Poales; family Poaceae; genus Aegilops; species Aegilops bicornis. The sequence goes on from JAHIAL010000160.1 coordinate 308,317, forward strand.
TCTCCCTCGGCCTCAGCTGGATCAAGAGTACGAGGAATGTCACTGAGCTGAACGTGTGCAGATCGCGGAGGTGTCGTGCGTTCGGTACTTGATCGGTTGGATCGCGAAGACGTTCAACTACATCAACCTTGTTACTAAGCACTTCCGCTTTCGGTCTACGAGGGTACATGGACACACTCTCCCCGCTCGTTGCTATGCTTCTCCTGGATAGATCTTGCGTGATCGTAGGTATTTTTTTGAAATACTACGTTCCCCAAAAGTGGCATCCGAGCCAGGTCTATGCATAGATGTTATATGCACGAGTAGAACACAAAGAGTTATGGGCGATAATAGTCATACTGCTTACCAGCATGTCATACTTTGATTTGGCGGTATTGTTGGATGATGCGGCCCAGACCGACATTACATGACCGCGTTCATGAGACTGGTTCTACCGTCGTGCTTCGCACAGAGGTGGCTAGTGGGTGTCTGTTTTACCAACTTTAGTTGAATCGAGTGTGACTACGCCCGGTCCTTGTTGAAGGTTAAAACAACACGCTTGACAAAAAATTGGTGTGGTTTTGATGCGTAGGTAAGAATGGTTCTTGCTAGAAGCCCGTAGCAGCCATGTAAAACTTGCAACAACAAAGTAGAGGACGTCTAACTTGTTTTTGCAGGGCTTGCTGTGATATGATATGGTCAAGATGTGACGATATATAAATTGTTGTATGAGATGATCATGTTTTGTAAAAGTTATCGGCAACTGGCAGGAGCCTTATGGTTGTCGCTTTATTTTATGAAATGCAATCGCCATGTAATTGCTTTACTTTATCACTAAGCGGTAGCGATAGTCGTAGAAGCAATAGTTGGCCAGACTACAACGATGCTTCGATGGAGATCAAGGTGTCAAGCCGGTGACGATGGTGATCACGACGGTGCTTTGGAGATGAAGATCAAAGGCACAAGATTATGATGGCCATATCATATCACTTATTTGATTGCATGTGATGTTTATCTTTTTATGCATCTTATTTTTCTTAGTACGGCGGTAGCATTATAAGATGATCTCTCACTAGATTTCAAGGTACAAGTGTTCTCCCGAGTATGCACTTTATTCTGACGAGTTAAATGCGTCTTAGACACCACGTGATGATCGGGTGTGATAAGCTCTATGTTCACATACAACGGGTGCAAGCTAGTTTTGCACACGCTGAATACTCGGGTTAAACTTGACGAGCCTAGCATATGAATATATGGCCTGAGAACATTTAGACCGAAAGGTTGAGCGTGAATCATATAGTAGATATGATCAACATAGTGATGTTCACCATTGAAAACTACTCCATCTCATGTGATGATCGGACATGGTTTAGTTGATATGGATCACGTGATCACTTAGATGATTAGAGGGATGTCTATCTAAGTGGGAGTTCTTATGTAATATGATTAATTGAACTTTAATTTATCATGAACTTAGTACCTGATAGTATTTTGCATGTCTATGTTGTTGTAGATAAATGGCTGGTACTTTCTTTATTCCGTTTAATTTTTAATGCGTTCCTAGAGAAAGCTAAGTTGAAAGATGATGGTAGGAACTACACGGACTGGGTCCGTCACTTGAGGATTATCCTCATTGCTGCACAGAAGAATTATGTACTGGAAGCACTGCTAGGTGCAAGACCCGCTGCAGGAGCAACGCCGGATGTTATGAACGCTTGGCAAAGCAAAGTTGATGACTACTCAATAGTTCAGTGTGCCATGCTTTAAAGTTAGAACCGGGACTTCAACGACGTTTTGAACGTCATGGAGCATATTTGATGTTCTAGGAGTTGAAGTTAATATTTCAAGCAAATGCCCGGATTGAGAGATATGAAGTCTCCAATAAGTTCTATAGCTGCAAAATGGAGGATAATAGTTCTTTCAGTGAATATATACTCAAAATGTCTGGGGTACCACAATCACTTGACTCAACTGGGAGTTAATCTTCCGGTTGATAGTGTCATTAACAGAGTTCTTCAATTACTGCCACCAAGCTACAAAAGCTTCATGATGAACTATAATATGCAAGGGATGGATAAGACAATTCCTGAGCTGTTCGCTATGCTAAAAGTTGTGGAGGTAGTAATCAAGAAGATGCATCAAATGTTGATGCTCAACAAGACCACTAGTTTCAAGAAGAAGGGCAAAGGGAAGAAGGAGAACTTCAAGAAGAACGGCAAGCAAGTTGCTGCTCAAGTGAAGAAGCCCAAGTCTGGACCTAAGCACGAGGCCGAAGTGCTTCTACTGCAAAGGGACTGGTCAATGGAAGCAGAACTGCCCCAAGTATTTGGCGGATAAGAAGGATGGCAAAGTGAAAGGTATATTTGATATACTTGTTATTGATGTGTACCTTACTAATGCTCGTAGTAGGGCATGGGTATTTGACATTGGTTCTGTTGCTCATATTTGCAACTCAAAATAGGTGCTATGTATTAAGCGAAGATTGGCTAAGGACGAGGTGAGGATGCGCGTGGGAAATGGTTCCAAAGTCGATGTGATCGCCGTCGGCACGCTACCTCTACATCTAACTTCTGGATTAGTTTTAGACCCTGAATAATTGTAATTTGGTGCCAGCGTTAAGCATGAACATTATATCTGGATCTTGTTTACGGGAGACGGTTATTCATTTAAATCAGAGAATAATGGTTATTCTATTTATATGAGTAATATCTTTTATGGTCATGCACCCTTGATGAGTGGTCTGTGTTTACTAAATCTCGACAGTAGTGATACACATATTCATAGTATTGAAGCCAAAAGATATAAGTTTAATAATGATAGTGCAACTTATTTGTGGCAATGCCGTTTAGGTCATATTGGTGTAAAGAGCATGAAGAAACTCCATGCTGATGGGCTTTTGGAATCACTTGATGCTTGCGAACCATGCCTCATGGGCAAGATGACAAAGACTCCGTTCTCCGGAACAATGGAGCGAGCAACAGACTTATTGGAAATAATACATACTAATGTATGCGGTCCGATGAGTGTTGATGCTCGCGGTGGGTATGGTTATTTTCTGACCTTCACAGATGATTTGAGGAGATATGGGTATATCTACTTGATGAAACATAAGTCCGAGACATTTGAAAATTTCAAACATTTCAAAGTGAAGTGGAAATCATCATAACAAGAAAATAAAGTTTCTACGATATGATCGTGGAGCTGAATATTTGACTTACGAGTTTGGTCTTCCTTTGAAATAATGTGGAATAGTTTCGCAACTCACGCCACCCAGAACAGCACAGCGTAATGGTGTGTCCAAATGTCGTAACTGCACTTTATTAGATATGGTGTGATCTATGATATCACTTACTGATTTACAGCTATCATTTTGGGGTTATGCTTTAGAGACGGGTGCATTCACGTTAAATAGGGCACCATCTAAATCCGTCGAGACGACACCATATGAACTGTGGTTTTGTAAGAAACCCAAGTTGTCGTTTCTTAAAGTTTGGGGCTGCGGTGCTTATGTGAAAAAGCTTCAACCTGATAAGCTCGAACCCAAATCGAAGAAATGTGTCTTCATAGGATACCCAAAGGAAACTGTTGGGTACACCTTCTATCACAGATTCGAAGGCAGGATATTCGTTGCTAAGAATGGATCCTTTCTAGAGAACGAGTTTCTCTCGAAAGAAGTGAGTGGGAGGAAAGTAGAACTTGATGAGGTAATTGTACCTGCTCCCTTATTGGAAAGTATTTCATCACAAAAGTCAGTTCCAGTGATTCCTACACCAATTAGTGAGGAAGCTAATGATGATGATCATGAAACTTCTAATCAAGTTATTACTCAACCTCATAGGTCAACCAGAGTAAGATCCACACCAGAGTGGTACGGTAATCCTGTTCCGGAGGTCATGTGACTTGACCATGACGAACCTACAAGCTATGAGGAAGCGATGATGAGCCCAGATTCCGCTAAATGGCTTGAGGCCATGAAATCTGAGATGGGATCCATGTATAAGAACAAAGTGTGGAATTTGGTTGACTTGCCCGATGATCGGCAAGCCATAGAGAATAAATGGATTTTCAAGAAGAAGACCGACACTGACGGTAATGTTACTGTCTACAAAGCTCGACTTGTGGCGAGAGGTTCTCGACAAGTTCAAGGAGTTGACTACGATGAGACCTTTTCACCTGTAGCGATGCTTAAGTCCGTCTGAATCATGTTAGCAATTGCCGCATTTTATGATTATGAAATTTGGCAAATGAATGTCAAAACTGCATTCCGGAATGGATTTATGGAAGAAGAGTTGTATATGATGCAACCAGAAGGTTTTATCTATCCAAAGGATGCTAACAAAGTGTGCAAGCTTCAACGATCCATTTATGGACTGGTGCAAGCATCTCGGAGTTGGAATAAACGTTTTGATAGTGTGATCAAAGCATATGATTTTATACAGACTTTTGGAGAAGCCTGTATTTACAAGAAAGTGAGTGGGAGCTCTGTAGCATTTCTAATATTATATGTGGATGACATATTGTTGATTGGAAATGATATAGAATTTCTGGATAGCATGAAAGGATACTTGAATAAGAGTTTTTCAATGAAAGGCCTCGGTGAAGCTGCTTATATATTGGGCATCAAGATTTATAAAGATAGATCAAGACGCTTAATTGGACTTTCACAAAGCACATACCTTGTTAAAGTTTTGAAGAAGTTAATAATGGATCAAGCAAAGAAAGGGTTCTTGCCTGTGTTACAAGGTGTGAAGTTGAGTCAAACTCAATGCCCGACCACTGCAGAAGATAGAGAGATAATGAAAGTCATTCCCTACGCTTCGGCCATAGGTTCTATCATGTATGCAATGGTGTGTACCGGACTGATGTGTGCCTTGATATTAGTTTAGCGAGGAGGTACCAAAGTAATCCATGAGTGGATCACTAGACAATGATCAAGAACATCCTGAAATACCGAAAAGGACTAAGGATATGTTTCTTATTTATGGAGGTGACAAAGAGCTCATCGTAAATGTTTACGTCGATGCAAGCTTTGACACCGATCCGGATGATGCTAAGTCACAAACCGGATACGTATTTATATTGAATGGAGGAGCTGTAAGTCGGTGCAGTTCCAAACAGAGCATCATGGCGGGATCTACTTGTGAAGCAGAGTACATAGCTGCTTCGGAAGCAGCAAATGAAGGAGTCTGGATGAAGGAGTTCATATACCATCTAGGCGTCATACCTAGTGCATCGGGTCCAATGAAAATCTTTTGTGACAATACTGGTGCAATTGCCTTGGCAAAGGAATCCAGATTTCACAAGAGAACCAAGCACATCAAGAGACGCTTCAATTCCAACCGTGATCAAGTCAATGAGGGAGACATAGATATTTGCAAGATACATACGGATCTGAATGTTGCAGACCCGTTGACTAAGCCTCTCACGAAAGCAAAACATGATCAACACCAAGACTCCATGGGTGTTAGAATCATTACAATGTAATTTAGATTATTGACTCTAGTGCAAGTGGGAGACTGAAGGAAATATGCCCTAGAGGCAATAATAAAGTTGTTATTTATATTTCCTTATATCGTCATAAATGTTTATTATTCATGCTAGAATTGTATTAATCGGAAACTTAGTACATAGACAAACAGAGTGTCCCTAGTATGCCTCTACTTGACTAGCTCGTTAATCAAAGATAGTTAAGTTTCCTAGCCATAGACATGTGTTGTCACTTGATGAACGGGATCACATCATTAGAGAATGATGTGACAGACAAGAACCATCTGTTATCTTAGCACTATGATCGTTTAGTTTATTTCTACTGCTTTCTTCATGACTTATACTTGTTCCTATGACTACAAGATTATGCAACTCCCGAATACCGGAGGAACACTTAGTGTGCTATCAAACATCACAACATAACTGGGTGATTATAAAGATGCTCTACAGGTGTCTTCAATGGTGTTTGTTGAGTTGGCATAGATCGAGATTAGGATTTGTTAACCCAATTGTCGGAGAGGTATCTCTGGGCCCTCTCGGTAATGCACATCACAATAAGCCTTGCAAGCAATGTGACTAATGAGTTAGTTGCGGGATGTTGAATTGTGGAACGAGTAAAGAGACTTGCCGGTAACGAGATTGAACTAGGTATGATGACACCGATGATCGAATCTCGGGCATCCAGGTTCCGCTATTGGTTATTAACCGGAGATGTGTCTCGGTCATGTCTACATAGTTCTCGAACTCGTAGGGTCCGCACGCTTAGCGTCCGATGACGATTTGTATTATGAGTTTATGTGATTTGATGACTGAAGGTTGTTCGGAGTCTCGGATGAGATCATGGACGTGACGAGGAGTCTCGTAATGGTCGAGACATAAAGATTCATATATTGTAAGGTTACATTCGGACACCGGAATGGTTCAGGTCGTTTCGGAATACCCGGGGTGACACGAACCCCCCTCCCCAGGGAAGTTATTAGGCGTTATGGGCCTAGTGGTGGAAGAGAGGAGGCAAACCAAGGTGTGGTGCCCCCCTAAGCATAAACCGAATTGGACTAGGGCTAGGGGGGCCGGCCCCCCTTCCTTCTCTTCTCCCTCTCATTCCCCCCTTCTCCTTGTGGAAGTAGGAAAGAATCCTACTTGGAGTAGGACTCCCCCCCCTTTGGGCGCTCCTCCTCCTGGCCGGCCTCCTCCTCCCTCCCTCCTTTATATACGTGGGGAGGGGGGAACCCAAAGGCACAACAGACAATCTCTTAGCCGTGTGCGGTGCCCCCCTCCACAGTTTTACACCTCGGTCATATCGTCATAGTGCTTAGGCAAAGCCCTGCACCGGTAACTTCATCACCACGGTCACCACGCCGTCGTGCTGACGGAACTCTCCCTCGGCCTTAGCTGGATCAAGAGCACGAGGGACGTCACCGACCTGAATATGTGTAGATGGCGGAGGTGCCATGCGTTCGATACTTGATCGGTTGGATCACGAAGGCGTTCGACTACATCAACCGCGTTACTAAACGCTTCCGCTTTCGGTCTACGTGGGTACGTGGATACATGCTACGTCTCGAGCTTGCGTTGGTTTCCCGAAGAGGAGAGGATGATGCAGCACAGTAGCGTAAGTATTTCCCTCGGTTTTTGAGAACCAAGGTATCAATCCAGTAGGAGGCCACGCGCAAGTCCCTCGTACCTGCACAAAACGATAGCTACTACGCAACCAACGCGATTAGGGGTTGTCAATCCCTTCACGGTCACTTACGAGAGTGAGATCTGATAGAGATAATATTTTTGGTATTTTTGGTATAAAGACGCAAAGTGAAAAGTAAAAGCCAAGCAAGTAAATAAGGTGATGGAGATTGATATGATGAGAATAGACCCGGGGCCATAGGTTTCACTAGTGGCTTCTCTCAAGAGCATAGATATTCTACGGTGGGTGAACAAATTCTTTGTTGAGCAATTGACAGAATTTAGCATAGTTATGAGTATATCTACGCAATGATCATGTATATAGGCATCACGTCCGAGACAAGTAGACCGAAACGATTCTGCATCTACTACTATTACTCCACTCATCGACCGCTATCCAGCATGCATCTAGAGTATTAAGTTAAAAAGCAGTAACGCCTTAAGCAAGATGACATGATGTAGAAGAATAAATTCATGCAATATGATAAATACCCCATCTTGTTATCCTCGATGGCAACAATACAATACGTGCCTTGCAACCCCTTACATCGGGTAAGGACACACAAGATTGAACCCAAAGCTAAGCACTTCTCCCATTGCAAGAACTACCAATCTAGTTGGCCAAACCAAATGGATAATTCGAAGAGACTTGCAAAGGTAACTCAATCATACATAAAAGAATTCATAGAAGAATCAAATATTTTCCATAGATAAGCTGGATCATAAACCCACAATTCATCAATCTCAACAAACACACCGCAAAAAGAAGATTACATCGATCGAATAGATCTCCACGAGAGAGGGGGAGAACATTGTATTGAGATCCAAAAAGAGAGAAGAAGCCATCTAGCTACTAGCTATGGACCCGAAGGTCCTGATAAACTACTCACACTTCTTCGGAGTGGCTATGGTGTTGATGTAGAAGCCCTCCGTGGTGGATGCGCCCGGCGGAGCTCCGGAACAGGCCCCAAGATGGGATCTCGTGGATACAGGAAGTTGTGGCGGTGGAATTAGGTTTTTGGCTCCGTTTTGATCTATGGCAGATGCGTAGGTATATATAGGAGGAAGGAATACGTCGATTGGAGCGTCAGGGGGCCCACGAGGCAGGGGGGCGCGCCCAGGGGGGCGCCCTCCACCCTCGTGACCGCCTCTGGCACTTCTTGGAGTAGGGTCCAAGTCTCCTGGATCACGTTTGGTGAGAAGATCACGTTCCCGAAGGTTTCATTCCGTTTGGACTCCGTTTGATATTCGTTTCTTCGAAACACTTAAATAGGCAAAAAACGGCAATTCTAGGCTGGGCCTCCGGTTAATAGGTTAGTCCCAAAAGTAATATAAAAGTGGAAAATAAAGCCCATTATAGTCCAAAACAATATATAAAGTAGCGTGGAGCAATCAAAATTCTAGATACGTTGGAGACGTATCGTGCATCCCCAAGCTTAATTCCTGCTCGTCCTCGGTAGGTAAATGATAAAAGAGAATTTTTGATGCGGAGTGATACTTTGGCATAATTTCAATGTAAATCTTCTTAATTGTGATATGAATATTCAGATCCGAAATACTCAAGACAAAAGGTCATATTGACATAAAAATAATAATACTTCAAGCATACTAATCAAAATAATCATGTGTTCTCAAAATAGCATGGCAAAAGAAAGTTCATCCCTACAAAATCATATAGTTAGGCTATGCTTCATTTTCGTCACACAAAGATGTTCCCAACTTCTATACCCCCGATGACAAGCCAAGAAATTGTTTCATACTTAAATAATCTCAAACTTTTTTCAACCTTCACGCAATACATGAGCGTGAGCCATGGATATAGCACTATGGGTGGAATAGAATATGATGATGGGGATTGTGTGGAGAAGACAAAAAAGGAGAAAGTCTCACATTGATGAGGATAATCAACGGGCCTATGGAGATGCCCATCAATTGATGTCAACATGAGGAGTAGGGATTGCCATGCAACGGATGCACTAGAGCTATGAATGCTCAACAAAAGAAAACTAGTGGGTGTGATTCCAACTTGCTTGCTCATGAAGACCTAGGGCATTTGAGGAAGCCCATCGTAGGAATATACAAGCCAAGTTCTATAATGAAAAATTCCCACTAGTATAAAAAAGAAAACTTATGAGACTCACTATATGAAAAACATGGTGCTACTTTGAAGCACAATATATGAGACTCACTACATGAAGAACAAAGTGCTACTTTGAAGCACAATATATGAGACTCACTACATGAAGAACATGGTGCTACTTTGAAGCACAAGTGTGGAAAAAGAGATAGTAGCATTGCCCTTTTCTTTTCTTTTTTTTGGGCCTTTATTTTTATTTTGGCCTTTTTTTTGGGCAATGCTCTAATAATGATGATCATCACACTTCTATTGATTACAACATAAGGATTACAACTCGAAACTAGAACAAGGTATGGCTCTATATGAATGCCTCCCGTGATGTACCGGGATGGTGCAATGAATCAAGAGTGACATGTATGAAAATAATGCATGGTGGCTTTGCCACAAATACGATGTCAACTACATGATCATGCAATGGCAATATGACAAAAGTATTGTATGTCATGATGATGATGAATGGAACGGTGGAAACACTACAGGAATCAGCTTACTTTGCCATCTGCCACGGCGGACGGCAAAGGCATGGATGGCGGAAGGCAAAGGGGACAAAATGCGGACGACTAAGAGCTACGTTGTCGTCTGCTTCGGCAGTCGACGGCAAAGGTTCTTTTTTCCCATCGCCAGCGGACGGCAAAGAATGCAGACGGCAATAAATGCGCTGTTACTCCGTTTGGTGGTTAACGGCAGGCCTTTGCCGTCCGCCGAATGATGTCAGCCGACGTCACTACACGGCAGGCCTTTGCCGTCCGCCGCTGTAGACAACGTTTTTTTCTCTTTCTTTGTCGGTCGACGTAGGCAAATTGACCAAATTGGTCAGCCTCCTAGGAATCACAGTTGCCTGCCACGTGGCCTCTTTGCTGTCCGCTGCTGATGGCAAAGAGCCCTTTGCCGTCGGTGGCAGACGGCAAAGAGCCTGCATATTGGCTCTTTTTTCTGTTTTTTTAATCCAACAATTTTCACAGCAAATATATATGACATATATAGATATATTTCACAGGGCTATTTAACAGCACATAAGTTTCATCGTACATACATATATAGTTCCATCCATTCATACATAGCAAGTTGCACATACACATAAGTTGCAACTATTAGGAAGTTGCACATACATATTACAATGCAAAGTTTCATCAAGATAGCAAGTTCCATCGTATCAAGCTAGAAGAATACTAAAAGAGAATGAAATAAAAAACAAGCACTCCATCATAGCAAGCTAGCTTCCGAGAAGTGAATGAAATATGCAAAATGGCAAATAAGAAAGTTAGGAAAAGGTGACTAGAAGAAGAAGCACGCCATCGTTTGTGAGGTAACTTAGGTGAAATGGATGGCTTATGAGCTAACTTAGGTAAAATGCATCATTTTAGAGCTAACGTGAGGTAAAATGGATCGTTTATGAGCTAACTAAGCTAATTATGCCGTTTTTACATAAGTAAGCTAAGTACATGTCATTATTGAGCAAACCTAGTTAACTAAGCATATTATAACTAACTTAGGTCATTTTGGAGGAAACAAAGCTAAGTATAGATCGTTTTAGAGCTAACTTAGGTAAAATGGCTGGTTTTGGAGGTCAGTAATCTTATTAAGTCATTTTGGAGGAAAAGAAGCTAACTCTAGGTCATTAGTGTAAGAATATTGGAGGAAATAAAGCTAAGTCTAGGTCTTTATGCATTTGTTAAGCAAAAAACTAGAGAAACTTACCTTGATCATGGAGGTGTGGGAGCGGGCTGGCTCGTGCCAGTAGCTGGAGAAGGATCGTGTGATGCTTGTGTGGAGTTACGCTGCACCAAAGATCATTTCCAATGTTTCTTTAGCATGATGACACTCAAATGTTAAGACTAGCAAGTAACGTCCAATCAAATTAAACTCACCGTGGTCTCAGGAGCAATCTCTGGATCAATGGCTATGGAGCCATGGGACCTCCCGCCACTAGATATCATCACCTGCTTTGGATTGTAGGGAATTGCTCGGGTTAAACTCCTCCCTTTCCTCGCCTTCCCTTGACTTGCTTGTAAGAAGCGGTGTGGGCCATGGCATACAGGTCGTACCCTCTCCGCACCTTATCCGTATTATTGTAGCATGCCTGAAAGAGAGAAACAAAGTAAATTAGTAATTAAAGGGCTCAAGCTAGCATGATGAATGAATTGCATTAATCATGAAGCAAACCATATACCCAATTCCGCCCGAACTGATATAAGCTGGAGCTACCTTGATGGTGTGGCACACCTTCAATTTGGGCACGTTTGTTCTTGGCCTCAGTCGGCTCCCCTTCCATCTTTCAACACCTGCCATGACAAAGAGTAAACGAAATTAGTACAACATAAAAAAATACCGACATGAATAATAATATGTATATCACTTAAGTGTATCATCATCAAGTACAACATAAAAAAATTGAATACCTGACACTACTAATAATCTCGATCAGTATCATCAATAAATGCATAATCATCATCATCACTATAATCAATGACGGGCTCATAGGGTTCAGTGGCATCAACATGTGGAAGGCCACCTTTACATAATCGGTCAAGCATTGAGAGGTCATCCGCAGCAGTAACCTGTTCTTGTTCCGGCTCTTCTTGTTCCTCCTCTGGGATGATGTGGGATTCACTGTCGCTGTCTACTTCAATGTTTTGGGGTGAAGTATACCGGTTCTTGAAACGCTTTTTGGAAGACGTGTGTCTTGGAAGAATTCTCCTTCATATGTGTCTAGGTTAATGTGAGGTTCATAATCCTCTTCCTTTGGGGGAGATAGTCTAGCACGTGGCGGCACTTCATAAACGACATCCCAACCTTTCAGATTTGGATTAGTTTGGCAGGCCCACAGTAGATAGAATACTTGGGTCGCCTGTTGAGCCGTAATATAGACATCAGGAACATCTAAATGGGTGCTTTGGTTGATTTCAACTAGCCCTATATGTTCATGAGTCCTTCTAGTCTCCTTCGCTAAAACCAATAACATTTGAAGACTACGACATTCGTGGGTTTTCACCATAGAATAGAAGTTCATAAATTGCTTCAGCTCTCCCATAATATTCGGTACCTCCTTCACGATAGCGTATACACAACAATTTGTAGACTTTCGGTCGACCATAGATAGCTCTTTGCCATAGGTACGAAAGCGATACCCGTTGATGTCGTATTTGTCAAATGAACGGACCTTATAGTCAAAACCATTAGCGACTTGTCTCAATTCGGCGTCCATAGACTCTGAATTAGCCTACAAGTTTAATATGAAATGATTGTTGCATTACGCACAAATTAGCGAATGAAATGAAATTGTCTAATAGAATTTACCGTTTGTTTGAACCAAGAGATGAAACCGATAGCCGCCTCCTTGCTTTGGCGAGAAGCTCATACTCTTCGACGGAATCCTTTTGGATCACCGCTCCATACGAGAATAGAGGCGACGTGTCATTGTATGAAATATCCGGGAATAAGAGCAGTTCAAAGGAAATAGAAGTTGCGAAACAATGTACCAAGAACTTACTCGATGTACGGCCGCACTTCTATCGAGTTGTTGAAGATATACAACGAAATGGTGCGCCATTCTTCGTTATCCAAAGATACTGGATTTGAAACAACTGGCTGGTGCGAGATTCCCTTTGAATAGGCTGAGGTTGGATCCACCCTTTTAGGCTCGTCGGCATTGTACCGAGGCTTGGATTATGCAAATGACGATTTTTGGTTTCATAGTGTGCTATCACGAAGTTTGCCGCCTCCTCAGTGATGAATGCCTCAGCCATCGACGCTTCAATTCTACGTTTATTTTTACATTTTTCTCAAAGCGTCTTCTGCATCCTCTCAGTTGGGTAGCACCAACTTGATTTTGCAGGCCCCCAATCTTGCCTCGGTCGGAGATGCAAAATCAAATGCTGCATTGGATTAAAGAAGCCCAGTGGAAAGATCTTCTCTAACTTGCAGATCAACTCCGGCGCTTAACTCTTCCATTTCTTCTAGCATCGCCACCGATAGTTCTTTCGCACAAAGAACACCGAAGAAATAGCTGAGTTACGCCAAGATTACTAGCCATTCATCCTCGTGGATGAAGCCATGCAACATCACCGGCATTACCGCTCAATCCATATGTGCCAATCATGACTCTTGAGACCAAATATCTTCAATTTATCAAGACTCGCTCCCCTCTTTAGATTCGCTGCATACCCATCGGGAACATCAACTGCATTTTCACCCACAAGATAATTTCCCTCATAGCTGGCCTTCCAAGATTGAACCATGCCTTTGGCTTCGTCGATTCTGCTTTCCTTTCGGTTCTTTCATGTATTGTAACAGCCTATCACATGGCGCCTCCAGATCGACTCTAGCCTTAGTATTATCCTTTGACTTCCCATCTATGCCGAACAATGTACCAAAAAGTGCCTCGGCGATATTCTTCTCAGTGTGCATCACGTCGATGTTGTGTGGGCAAAGGAGGTCTTTGAGGTAAGGTAGATCCCATAACCATGTTTTGTGAGTCCAAGCGTGATCAGAATTAGACCCCTTCAAGTACCCTGGACGCTCTGGATCTGGCTCGAGAGTGTTTAGCTGATCCGAGTGCATTGGCTGTCAACGCAGGTGGTGCGAGTTTTTTACAACTCTACCTCTGATGAAGTTCTTCTTGTCTTTCCTGAACTTATGGCGAGGATCCAGGAACTGTCTATGCATGTCGAAGCAAGAAAACTTGTGACCGACCTGAAGCCAAACAAACTCAAGAGCTCCCTTGCATGTGGGGCACGGGAACCTTCCATGCACACACCAGCCAACGAATAGCGCATACGCCGGCAAGTCATGCGTAGAGTACATGTACCAGACACGCATCATGAAGTTTCGTTTGCTATAGGCGTCGTATGTCTTGAACCCATTATCCCAGGCTTCTTGCAATTCGTCCTTACGCGGCTGCATGTACACATTCATATTTTTCCCCGGATAGTTGGGCCCTGCAATTATCAACGTCAGGAAAATGTTCTTTCTTTGCATAATCTGTCCGGGGGGAGATTGAGTGGAAAGACAAATACGGGCCAACAACTGTATTGGGCTGCTGTCATACCAAACACACTGAACCCATCAGTGCTGATGCCGACTCGATGATGCCTCGGATCTGCCGCTTTGTCAGCATGTAATTCATCAAACTTTTTCCACGCAACACCATCCGATGTGTGTAGCATCATCAGATTCCCATCTGCATCTAGTTTGGTTCTTTTGCCTGTTTTGTACCATTGTCTACCACAATATACCTGGAAGACTTGCAAATGGGACAATAGTTCAAGTCCGCGTAGTCAAGCCTAAATAAGGCACATCCTTTCTCATAGGCTTGTATCTTCTCATAGGGCATCTTCAGTGCACGGAGGATTTTGTCCGACTGGTACAGGTTTGCAGGCATTATATGACCTTTGGGTAGAAAGCGTCCAAATACTGTCATAATTGCGTCGTAGCATTCTCTGCCCAAGTTGAACTGAGCCTTTAGAGCCATTACATGTGAGATGGCATCCAACTGACAAAGCTCAGTGTGCTCGTGGAGCGGACATTTTGAAGACTCCAACATTTCATTGAAGGCCTTTGCAGATTCCTCCATCTCCTCGTCCGAATCCCGAGCATCATCATAGTCCTACACCATGTTTTCCATCCTGGTACCATGCTCGTCGGTGCGACGACGATCCACCTCAGCTCGGTCACGTTCGGCAGACTCACCATGAAATGTCCACACCGTATAATCGGGCGTAAAACAACTCTTCTGTAGGTGTTTACCCATTTCAGCCTCTGTCCTCTTTTCCCAATTGCCGCGCCGGAAACAGGAGCACCAAGTTTTCCTCCGCCATTTACCGTCTGGCTTGCACAAACCCCTTGGCTTTTGTGAACCATTCAGCGCTCCATTTGTTCTCGACCAAGCAGACCGTATACATCCATGCACGATCACTCATCTTGACTTTCGAGCTCTTGGACAGGACAACAATTATATATATAATTCACCATGTATATATTCATCAGTTGATCTACTTTGTCAATTTTACTACGTCCATGCAACCTACACTCTAATAGGTAATAATAGGTCCTAATCCCACCCGAGTATGTATAGATTGGGTTCATTTTCCCATGCTATGCTCCGGATCTGACACAAAATTATGGCAGCACCTCCCCGCTGTTCTCCTGATACACGTCTCTGCAATAAACAGAGAGAATGTGTACCCGGAGAACAACAAGGGAGGCACTGACGAAATTTATGCGTCGGATCCGGAGCAAAGCATATGGGAATATGAACCCAATCTACACATACTCGGGCTGTCCATGGATAGCGTTGGACAATTCGGAAGAATCAAGGTTATAAATATGCAAATGCATGCATATTTATAACTATGACGCTTTCGAACAGGAGACACATATTGGTTACGCATAATGATAATTCAAGACACATATATAGCTAGCTATCAAATTTCATCGGCACGAACACGAACAGAGCAAATAATTAATGGGGAGGAGGACATGTCATTTGTGCTCACCCACAAAGCGAAGAAGCAGAGCTAAATCAAGCGCCGCGAGGTCAAATTGAACACCAAACCTCAAGTAGTGAAATAACTGCACATTCAAATCAACCCGATCAACACAATTATATATGATGTTTTTCATAAAAAAATCAAAAAATATATGACCTAACTAATAATTCAAAAATATAAGAACCCGTCGGCTCGGGGGGTCGGGTGTCGGGGTGTCTGGGTGTCGTGTCGGGGTGGGGGTGTGGTGTCATGGTCGGGGTGTCGGGGTCAGGGGTCGGGGTGTCGGGGTCAGGGGGTCGGGGTGTGGTGTCGGGGTCAGGGGGTCGGGATGTTTCCTTCTATCCTTCTTCTTCTTTATTTCTCTTCTTCTTCTTCTTTCCTTTCTTCTTCTTCTTCTTTCATCTTTTTCTACTCTTTTACTTCTTTTCGTTTCTTCTTTTCTTCTTCTTCTACTTCTTCTACTTCTTTTCTTCTTCTTCTTTTTTCATATTTCTACTACTTCTACTTCTTCTACTTCTTCTACTACTTCTAATTCTTTTCTAACACTAAGACTAACACAATCTAGCACTAACAATTAAACAGCAATTTTTTTTTGAAAAAACAGAAGAAAAAAAGTAGTAGTCCCTCACCGGAGCAAAGGGACGGTCGGCCGAGAGGGCACCCGGGCGGGTGGCGAAGCGACAGGCGTCGACAGGTGGGCGGGGCGGAGGGTGGTGGGGCGGCAGGCCAAGGTGCGGCGGGCGGGGCGCGCCCGAGCGGACAAGGCGGCGGGCGGCGAGGCGGCGGCCTGGCGGCGGAGGCGAGGTGGTGAAGCGGCGAGGCGTCGGCGGGTGTGGTGGGGCGGAGGGTGGTGGGGCGGCAGGCCAAGGGTGCGGGCGGGCGGCGCCGGGCGGAAGAAGGCGACACCGGCGGCGGCGGGCGGCTGGAGTGGCGCCAGGCGGAGGCGAGGTGGTGGGCGACGGGCGTCGGCGGGTGTGGTGGGGCGGAGGGTTGGTGTGGCGACGGGCCAAGGGTGCGGTGGCTGGGGCGGCGCTGGGCAGCGGGGGCGGCGGTGGATCTAGATAGGGCGGGGCGTCAGGGTGGAGAGAGGAAGAGAGGAAGAGAAGAGAGATAATGGGCGGGGGGGGGTGGGGTGGGGTGGCGTCCTTTAGTTACTCTGCTCTCTGCCGTCCGCCGCTCTTTGTCGTCCGCCATTTTCTCTCTTTGCCGTCCGCTAGAGGACGGCAAAGAGGTGGGGCGTTAAGTTTTTTTTAAACGGGCGGGTGGGTGGGGGCCACCTCCCTCTTTGCCGTCAGCTGGCGGACGACAAAGATTCTTTGCCGTCAGCTGGCGAACGGCAAAGAAATGGCGCATGGAAAAGAGCTTCTTTGTCGTCTGCCATTTCTTTGCCGTTGGCTTTTCGGTGGCTGATGGCAAAGAGCTTCTTTGACGTCCGCTAGCGGACGGCAAAGATCTGGCAGATGGCAAAGTAGCTGATTCCAGTAGTGAAAGTTGCATGGCAATATATCTCGGAATGGCTATGGAAATGCCATAATAGGTAGGTATGGTGGCTGTTTTGAAGAAGATATAAGGAGGTTTATGTGTGATAGAGCATATCATATCACGGGTTTGGATGCACCGTGAAGTTTATGCAAACTCTCAAGGTGAGAAAGGGCAATGCATGGTACCGAAGAGGCTAGCAATGATGGAAAGGTAAAAGTGCGTATAATCCATGGACTCAACATTAGTCAAAAGAACTCATATACTTGTTGCAAAAATTTAGTAGTCATCAAAAATCAAGTACTACGCGCATGCTCCTAGGGGGGTAGATTGGTAGGAAAAGACCATCGCTCGTCCCCGACCGCCACTCATAAGGATGCACAAGCCAGGTACACTTCATGATTCAAATTTGTTACATAACTTTAACCATACGTGCATGCTACGGGATTTACTAACTTCAACACAAGAATTTCTCAAATTCACAACTACTCAACTAGCATGACTTTGATATTATTACCTCCATATCTCAAAACAATTATCAAGCATCAAACTTATCTTAGTATTCAACGCACTCAAAAGAAAGTTTCACATATCTTGAATACCAAGTATATTAACATTAAACAAATTACCGTGCTATTAACGACTCTCAAAATAATATAAGTGAAGCATGAGAGATCAAGTTTCTTTAAAACAAATCCACCACCGTGCTCTAAATGATCTAAGTGAAGCACTAGAGCAAACGCTCAAAAAGATATAAGTGAAGCACTATGAGCAAACTATCAAGCTCAAAAGATATAAGTGAATCACATAGAGTATTCTATCAAATTTCAATTCATGTATGGCTCTCTCCAAAGGTGTGTACAGCAAGGATGATTGTGGTAAACTAACAAGCAAAGTCTCAAATAATACAAGACGTTCCAAGCAAAACACATATCATGTTGGTGAATAAAAATATAGCTCCAAGTAAATTACCCGATGGAAGTAGGCGAAAGAGGGATGCCTTCAGGGCATCCCCAAGCTTTGACTTTTTGGTGTCCTTTGATTATCTTGGGGGTGCCATGGGCATCCCCAAGCTTAGACTCTTGCCACTCCTTGTTCCATAATCCATCAAAAGAATTCACCCAAAACCTAAAAACTTCACAACACAAAACTCAATAGAAATCTCGTGAGCTCTGTTAGAGAAAGAAAACAAAAGACTACTTTAAGGTACTGTAATGAACTCATTCTTTATTTATATTGGTGTTAAACCTACTGTATTCCAACTTCTCTATGGATTATAAACTATTTTACTAACCATAGATTCATCAAAATAAACAAACAACACACGCAAAACAGAATCTGTCAAAAACAGAACAGTCTGTAGTAATCTGTAACTAGTGCAAACTTCTGGAACCCAAAATGTTCTACCAAAATTAGACGACCTGGACAATTTGTTTATTGATCAGAATCAATTGGAATCAGTATTTCATCACGTTCTGGTGATTTTTAACAATTCGGGCACTGAGCACAAAGATTCTGGAAATTACAGCAAGATCAAATAACTATCATCCAAGAAGATCCAATAGGTTCAACTTGGCACAAACACTAATTAAAAGATCAAACCACATCTAAACAGAGGCTAGATGGATTATTTATTCCTAAACAGAAGCAAAAACAAAAAAATAAAATTGGGTTTCCTCCCAACAAGCGCTAACGTTTAACGCCCCTAGCTAGGCATAAAAGCAAAGATAGATCTAGGTATTGCCATCTTTGGTAGGCAATCCATAAGTGGCTCTCATAGTGGTGATCACGCTGATTTCATGCCTAATTGTGTGCTCTGGAGTCTTCCCGCCCCTGTGCTCGTAGTCTCCCTCCTCGTCTCGACCTCAAACATTGTCCAGGAGCTCCCCCGTGCTCGTTTGTGTCGGCCTGCATCGCTGCCTCGTCGTGGTTCGCCTTAATTGCGTCGCAAACACCATACGTTGGAATAGTTGCAGCGCTACTACTAGGGAAAACGCTATACACAGAGGTATAGCAGTAGCGTTGGTCAAAACTCGGCGCTAGCGCTACTTAGTAGTAGCGCTTGTTGCAAAACCACGCTACAATCATTATTTTAGCAGTAGCGTCTTCACAAAAAAGTGCTACTACTAAAATTCTCTCACTAGTGCCGGTAGGCTAGGAATAATAGCAGCGCTTCTCGTAAGCACACTCTTGCTAAAAACATTGTAGCAGTAGCATTTCTTCTTTCTGGCGCTACTGCTATGTAAAATAAAATAAATAGAAAAATAAGTAGAAAAAGTAAATGAAAATGAAACAAATAGAAAAAGGAGAAACAAAAAAAGAAAATGTAAAGAAAACAAAAGAAAAAGAAAAAGAAAACAGAAAGCGTTAGCTGCAGCGCGTTTCTCTGGAACACGCTATAGCTATCTTAGCTATAGCGCCTTTAAGCAAAAGCAACTGCTGCTAGTTTGACTCAAATCCGTGCCTGGCTCAAAATTTCGCTAAGTCCTTCCCCCCCTCTCTACTCCCCTGTCCCCAACTGCTCCATCGCCTTGCCGTTACTGCCCTGGCATACCGACCACACTGCCGCCGCCCGCCCGAGGCCGCCTTCAACCACACGCCGCCGCCGAGGCCGCCCCTCGACCTCACACCCGCCCGAGGCCGTCGTCGACCTGACTGTCGCCTCCCTCGAGCTCGCCGCTGCCGCCCTCGACCTCATCGCTGCCCAAGCGAGCACGCCCTCGCCGCCGGCCAAGTAAGGCTATGCCTCTCCTGTCCCTACCCTCCTATTTCTCTATGCTAGGGCAATTATATATATGTGTTGATAGTATGTTGATGTTCATATGAACCCTAGGTGTTCATATGAACCCTAGATTATTTTAGGGCAGTAGGCATTTTATAGCATTTAGGAAAAATGATTTGCAATTTTTTTAAGAAATTAGCTAGGGCAATTTTTATGAAAATTTCTAAACAGTAATTCCATTTAGCTTTAAACTAATAGTGGGTATATAAATAATAGTAGCATTTAGATTTAAATTAACAGAGGGTATAAACAAAAAACACTTAACTATAAAAAATTATTTTGACTACGGACCTGAATTTGTTCCAAATTTCATTCAAATGAAATTTGAATTATTCGGACTATGGACCTGAATATTTTTGAAGAAATTGGGTGTAGGTACTAAGGTCTTGCTGTGGAAATTCTGGTGAGGTCAAAAGGGTTAGAGAAAATGTAATTCCTAGACTTTTAGCTTTAGACAAAAAACAAAAGTATTTAGCTATAAATAAAAAAACAGTAGCTATGGCATTAGTTATGAACAAAAAACAGAATTGTTTTTCTTTTCAAAAACTTGGTCAAACAGAACAGTAGCTATAAATACTTTTAGCTTTAGACAAAAAACAAAAGTATTTAGCTATAAATAAAAAACAGTAGCTATAGCATTTAGCTATAAACAAAAACCGAATTGTTTTTCTTTTCAAAAACTTGGTCAAACAGAACAGTAGCTATATGTCATTGATGTTCATTTGCATATTCCATTATTGTTGATTATATCTTTTCATTGAAGTGGCCATGTTATATGCAAATTCCTCAATAGTGTTTGCTCATGTTATATCTTTTCATTGAAGTTGTTCGATTGTGCCCAAGTGGCTTTGTTGTTTCAAGGGAATGATGTCGAGTGGCCTATGTTTTGCGGAATGTTGATTCATTTCTGTTAAAGGAAATTTCAGGTTATCGATTTGTTCACTTTTTAGCAAAAGGTCATGCCGAAATTTTCCGTGAATTTGGCATGACTTGTGCTACAAACTAGGACATATCGAGTGCCCGGGATTTGCCGCACCAGGAAGGAGTCAACATTCCTGCAAAACAATAGTCATTTTTTATGTCATTATTCATTTTATTAGGTCTAGAATTAATTTACTAGATTTAATCATAGGAAACATGATTAGCAACGATGAAGGACGGGATTCTGGTGATTGCGACGACGTCTACCTGGCGGCAGGCGAATATTTTAGCCTTACCGACGATCAACCGATGTTGTTGCTGGGCCCACCGGTGGCGCTGAACAGTATGTCTATATTGGCGCCTCCTCAGGGTTTGAGCGTCATGAGTTGGTGCCTGAACTACCGTCTCAACGTATTATTGACGACCTTCCGGTAGTAAAGAAGTCCAGGAAGAGAGCGAGGAAAGGCAAAAAAGCTAATTCTATGATCCGGCCGCCTCAGCAGCCTCGGCTTCAGGACCGTATAGATATCCCCGATGCGGATAAATGGCATATCCCCGGTCAACCAATCCTACCTGCAACAGCGCTACGGGCCAGATTCGGCGATCTAAGGAGACTTCATGATGATGTGCTGCGGGTAGAGAAATGCCTCATCGCCTCGAAAGATCCAGGATACCCACTGTACGTGGTTAACGTTCCGCGGCAAATGTCGTACGTCGACAGCTTCCCTGCGGATAAGTTCTTCCTCCGATTCGATTACATATTACGACATGTTTCACGTGAAGAAGCTGGATTTTACGTTTGTCCGCCTTTATGCCTTGCACATGAACTACATCATTGGGGTTGAGCAGAATCGTCATATCTGTGTCGCCGACCGTACTACATGCACGAGAGCTTCTTGGGAGTGCATGCGAAGCAACGTGAATCTGCGAGGGATTACATCGTCGGGTTCATGCTGCGCCAATAAGGACAAGGAGGCGATTCTCGTGCCTTATCATCCCGTGTAAGTCATCCACGCTGCTATCCTTCCTTCGATTTCAATAATTCATTTGCACGGTGGATGCTAATTAATTTGAGGTGTACTTATTTTGCGCAGCGGCGGGCGCGCCGTTCTCATCATCCTCTACCCCGATTCTCCCACGCTCTTTACTTGGACTCGTCGAAGAACATTCACAAAAGGATTACACCCACATCAAAGATGTTCTCGGCAGTGCTATGTCTTACTACCAAGCAAGGGGCGGAGAGGTTAGGGACAAGAAGAGAAGGCGGCGGGGCCGCATTCAGCCATAAGACCGACTTCGCTGCATCCGACAGAATCGAACGATTCTCTTAATGATGGAGTCTATGTCCTACACCACATGCTGGAGTACAGACGGGATCACCAGAACCTTCACATGTCACCTAGATCTGGCGATGCCCATATTCTGCAATGGTCAAAGGACATAGGAGATATCGAGGATCATCGACTTCGAGCTGAGTTCTATAACATCCAACGCGAACTTGGCCAAATCATCATGAAACAGGTCGTCGGAAAAACAAGGATGTTCTACGGAGAAGGACAAATGTCGCGGGAAGACGTCCGAACATGGATAGCCTCTCAAATGGCCCTCGACATGAAGCCTTTCACTAAGCTGGGACTATCTCCACGACCTTGATGGATGGCACGGCATGTTGGAGTGATTGTCGATATATGACAATGTGTCTATTTAGTCCATACTTTCCGTGATGACAAAACTTTGAGTTATCTTGTGATGAAACTTTATTTGTGATGTAATTAAACCGTCCTCCTCCTCGACTAGCGAAGATCACTCTAGTTAGGGCATTTTTGGATGCGATGAACTTTGTTATTTATGCTTATGATATGTTGTTTCTATTTTGTCAAGTCTGTCTCTTTACATTTGCTCAACTATATATGTTGCATATCATCGACTCGTGTGACGATGTAGGTGCATAGATCATCGATGTCGAAGAAGTGCTATGCCGAGGAGTATATATACGATGAGTGGCCGGAGTGTCGAGCCAGTGTGTTGCCGGTTTCGGTTTCCGAGCGATTGTGCAGTAGTTAGTTTAGGTTCACGCTAATGCGAGAGAGGATCTGAACTCATGTACTCAAAGTGATAGGTCTTCTCGCGTATACCATTGTTTAGATGGATGACGATGTATTTGCAAGTAATCAAGGACTTGTATCGCTATTTTCAAGATGATGACGAGAGACGACTTTGTGTTGGATGATGATTATGATGAGACCATTTGTATGTATATGCTATGATTATATTCGTGGTCTCATGAGACATTTGTATGTGTATCATGATGACATTTCTATGTGCTATAGATTCTTCTATAAAGCCTGTTCAAATACAAAACAAATATGCCAAAAAAACAAAAAACCTATTAAATTAGCAGTAGTGAGTGTATAGAAGTTAGCGGGAGGCGCCGCTATAGCACTAGCAGCGTTGCTTTAAAGGCGCTAGAGCTACTAGCGATGGCGTGCTCCCGATAACAGCTAGCTACTACTACTATATGTTAAGCATGGCGCCTTATTAGTAGCGCCCCACCCCGCGCTACTGATACACCTAAAACCCGCGCTGCTGCTAGCCTTTTCCCTAGTAGTACCTCAACGCCATTAGAGCACTGCACAAGCTTGCTAGCGTTGCTCTAGAGCCCTCCCCTCGACTATATAAGCGTGCCCTGAGCCCTCCCGCAACGCACTCACTCCTCCCCGCCTCTTTTGCCCACCGGAGCAGCTCTCCCTCGCCGTTTCTTCCTCAGATCGTCGTGACCTCGCCAGAGTTGGTCTCGGTTCCGACCACCACAACACTCCTCTCCTCCTACCGAGATGTTCACCAGAGCCTCCTCATCCCCGCGGTTCACACCACCACCTCGCCCCTCGCCGGATTCCACCATGGACGCGTGCCCCACACACGACCGTCGCCTCCGTCTCTCGGCCGTCTCTTCGTCCGGTCGACCCGAGCATCCTCGCTCCGCTCCACCACCTACACCGTCATGTGACGGTGTCCTGGACTAGGGGGTACTCACTATCTCGTCCCCCGATCAGGTAGATCGGGCCGAGGACCCCCATGGCGGTTCACTCATGGGCCACTTCAGGCAGCCCATGCCGCATACAAGGAGGTTTCCACAAGACCTGGCGCACAAGCCTAGGACTCTCCTAAACCCTAGGCCTCCGGTGTGTTATATAAACCGAAGCTAGGCTAGTCAATATAGACTCTAATATTCATTACTACAATCTCGTAGTAGATACGTGTACTCTGTACTACACCCATATGAATACAATCAAAAGCAACATGTAGGGTATTATCTCTTCGAGGGAGCCCGAAGCTGGGTAAAATCCCGTGTCCATGTTACCATCGCTCCAAGATGCCTAGCTTAGGACCCCTATTACGAGATACGCCGGATATAGAACCGACATTGATGCTTTCATTGAGAGCCTGCTAGGTGATCGACACGGATTGATGGATAATCAGGTGATATTTTTTCAAGTCAGATTTGTTCTGTACTAGTTAGTTTTTATGAGAATCATCGCTAGTTTTCGAGCTTTGTTCACATATTAGATTGAGATCAAGGTCTAAATTTTCGCTGCTAGATGCCTTGATATCCGGCGTTCTACCTCGGTTTCGGTATTGGTAGACGGCGTGGTCTAGTCAAAGATCAACTAGCAGCCAACCACATTGTCATATGTAGCACTGGATCACAGAGCCGAGGACAAATCCCCGCACGGGCAGCAGTCATCCAAGGGGAGATTCCTTTCCTTTTTTTCTTTATTCCCTTTTTTAGTTCGACACCTAGGCCGTCGCTGGACGCTAGTAGTATTTTTTCTATGGAAGGCCTAGACCAAAGTACTAATGCGATGGACTCCTAGTATTTTGCACGGTACCCTAGATTTGATTGGTGGATTGTAGTAATTCAAGCAATACTACTTCACGTATGGATCAGAAACTAGTCTCTTCTTGGCACTAGCTTGTACTAGTTGGTACAAACCGCTTCTTTTTATATGCTTCGGTCTACTCTGGTCATCGCTCGTTAAACAGGTTTAAATTTTCCTGACTATTCGTTTATCACATGAAATTATTACACACAGAATATTTTCTGTCCATTTGTACTGCATTATTTATTGCAGAGATATGTTGTTGACGCATGTACATGCGTTTCCTATTCAAAGAGTATTCTATGCGGGTCAGCATTTTTTGTGCTGCAAGTCTTGCAATCAGGTCTACACTGCGGGCTGCCGTTTCAGGGCGACTCGATATGCTGTCGCTACCTTGTGTGCACTGCGTTCGTAACTCGGGCGCGCGTGCGAATTCAGATTTTGTCATCCCGCTGCGCCAACGCCCAGTGTTGACAATGGCCTCGCGCCACGCCTCATCTCTTTTAATAATTTATTTTACATAAATAATTTTGTAAAGAATTTTTATTTATTTATTTTTGCTATCTGCTTTGTGCTACTTCATGCATGCAGATAATTGGCCTCGACTAAATCGATCTTGTTGGCACGCCCTTGACCACCTCGGCAGGGGGGTAGCGTCGTCGCCCTGTCGACCGAATTGTGTAAATGCCTTGGAGCGCTGCCCTGTTTTGGCAACCCCGCATCATCGCTTCATCAACCTACTCGGCTAGAGATTCCAGTGTCACCCGGCGACCTACTCCATCACCTCTACTAGACTGGGGTCTTCACCTCTTTGGAGTGCCGAGCTCTTCGCTCGGCCACATCGGGCTTGTGGGCTGAGACCTTGTCCTGCACCAAGCTCAGACCACGTCATCAATGCCGAACACATTAATCAGCTAAGTCGCTTTCATGCTCAAAAGCTTTTAGTTTTAAATTTTGTTCGGTTCGGCCAAGCATTATACTTTGTTGGCAAAAAGTTGTTTGTGAAAAACTTCCTTGTTAAAACTTTGTTTGTGACACATAAATTCAAATACCCTGTTTACTTGGGGGCTTCCTCTATGAAGCCTTTCCTCTTGCATATGATTATACTTGTATGGCTTCGTTCCTTGTTCGTGTATTACGCCACAATATGCACCATGTTGACTTAAGTGTTCCGCAAGCTGGGTTGCCTTGCTCCTGTGTTTACTACGTTCCCGATTGTTTGGCTAGGGAGTAAAGGGAGCGCCTTTGCGATTGTCACGATGGGGTCATCCGAGCTCGGACCTCAGACTGGGTGAAGCCGAAAGCTAGCGCTCTTATTGTTTTCAATCATGGTCGACACACAACGGAACTCATGAATACAAAAAATCTATTGCACAAGTATCATAATAACAATAAGCAACCGAAGAAAGGTATCGGTGGGGGTACTATTTTCTACGAAGATGCTTCTTACACTTCGTCAGTAATATAGCATAAGTTCCCTGAGCGCGCCTTGTCTGTTACAAGCTTATGTCCTGATTGTCTCTTTATCAGAAACACTGTCGATATTCTCGACAGGTGGAATACATAACACTTTTCGGCCCTTGACCGAAGAGGAAGAAGCTGACGGTCGGTGAAAGGCAGCGTTTAAAGTTAATTGAACATAGATCTGATATAAGTACTTCGGTACATACAGTCATTATACATAAAATTCTTCTACCCAAGTCACTTGGGGGCTCTTAAATTTACATGAGCCATTTTATAATCAGTGTTTTCTTCTTAGTCGTTGCAAAGTCTTTTTCTATCACTCCCTTTTTGGACGCGAGTGTGTGGTTAATAGCTGAAGAGCCTAATTTCTCTCTCAAAGCTGCTAGAGATTAGTTTCCTAACTGGCCTAATGAGAAGTACTCCGCCTTCGAGATAGAAGGTTCGCCATAGGCTGACCCGCTTGAAGTCCTGAGATAGGATGTGAAAGTAGAATGGGGGGTAGGAATGGAGAGGAAAGATCCTAGCTATGGAGTAGTTGTATACGCAAGGGATTTACGAGTTCAGGCCCTTCTCGGAGGAAGTAACAGCCCTATGTCTCGGAGCCCGGAGGCGGTCGACTAGATTATATCACGTATGTATTCTGAGGGGTGCGAACCCATACACTGTGGAGAGGGTGGCTTATGTAGAGTCTTGGGGACCCCAGCCAGCCCATGCGTGAGAGGTTTAAAGAATGCGTTAAGGCTGGCGATCTTGTAGCGTCGGGCATAAAGTGTCATCATGACCATAAAGACTACTTAATTACAGACCGTTTGGATCTGAGTGACTCCTAAGCACACGATGGTCGAGTGAGCCTTCTTGGTCGAGTGTCTCGGATTCTGTCGAGTGGGAAGCCTACCGGGTCGTGGAAGGCA
The DNA here is from genome assembly GCA_021605145.1 of Aegilops bicornis. NCBI lineage: Eukaryota > Viridiplantae > Streptophyta > Magnoliopsida > Poales > Poaceae > Aegilops > Aegilops bicornis. The sequence continues at coordinate 335,526 of JAHIAL010000160.1, forward strand.
GCTTCTTTCATAGTGTCCTTGAGGAGGGTACCTTTGGGCAGGTCCATAACCCTACCCTAGGTACATGACTTCATCATTAGCCCGAATGGATCGAGGGTTTGAGTGAGGAAGGAGTTGATAATCTTTCCGACCTGTTCTTTGTGTTGCGGGTGTGCCTTACTGCGGATCAATGACCTTTTAGTGATGGCGTCAACTTCTCTTTCGATCGCCTTGATCCATTCTTCACATTTGTCGAGTGAACTTTGTGAACTTGAGGATTTCGGCTGACGGATCGGAGGAAATCTGCTGTCTGACGGGTTGCTCCAGCGGTTAGCGGATTTGTGAGATCTGAATTTTGGGAAGCGAAGCGAGAGAAAACTGCGGCACTTTCGGATGGGATAAAGGCGATGGCGCCTCGATCTTCATGCCGCCTTTTTTGCCCGCGTATCGGCGTCTTGGCGCTGTTCTTGAGGATTGTGGGATTGCACAGGCCTGTCGATCGACCACTTTCGGAAGCGGCCTCATATAAGGCATCGGACGGGGTATTTTGAGCAGTGTGACCCCAATCTTCCTCTCCCTCCGTCTCCAAATCATACGCTGCGCCTTTAGTACGCTCGGCCGCAACTCAGTACCTTCTTCGCGGCGACCATGGTGAAGGAAGACGCATAACCACAGAGGCGGGTGAAGAAAGGCGGCGGCAAAAGCGAAGGGGAAGCGCCCGATCGGGCGGATCTTCTTCAGCGGTCCAAAGCTGCCGCAAGGTTTGGTTCGAGGAGATTGGATCCGCTCGACCATCACCGAGAAGGACCTCAGCGATCTCGGCCAGCGAGGACTGATCCTCCATGGGTCGTGAGGCTTCCGGGAAGCGGAGTGGCGGCCGCCTTTGAAGAGGGTGAGTCGTTCTCCTAGCCACTCCGTGGATCGGGGATTTTCTCTGCCGCAGAATCCTTTCTTAGGGGTTTCTGAGCTTTTTGGAGCGCAACTCCATCATTTCCTCCCAACTCCATTTTCTATCTTGCTTTGCTTCGTGTCATTGTTTGAAAACTTCTTGGGTTGTTGGCATATGGGGCCTCTTCAAGCATATATTCACTTATGTCGCTCTCGAACGGTGAAGAAAAGCGAACCCGAATAGCGAGAGAACCCAAGTAATCCATTTGTGTGTGGGGACTCGGGGTCGAGATGAGGGAAGGCGCTTTCCGACTATGACTCTCCCGACTTCCCGGTTAGAGGGTGGCGATCGACCTGGTTCTCTTGCCAAGACCAACCCGGCCAAGAGGCCGGTCATTTACTGGACTCCCTCCTTTCTCCATGAGTCGAGTGAACAAGCCATCTTCCTGAAGGTGCTACGGAGGAGAAGGCCCAAGTCGAATTGTTGATGGAGCAGCGTAGTCCGGCTTATTAGCGATGGGGTGACCGGCATGGATCTTCTGGAAGTTTTTCCTCCGAAGCGTATTCAGGCACTCCAATACCCGAGGCCATCCGATGAGGATGTACTCGATGCGGATGATACCACTCGGGTCCATCCGAGAGGAGGTCGATGGCGCCACTTATTTGGAGAAGTGCATGACTGCCATCACAGGAAACAAAGATAATCCTCGCGGAGCTAGGAGATTCCCCACTCGACCATTCTTATGATCCGGACAAAGGTATAACCACTTATCTCCATTGTGATTACTGCTGCATTCATTACATTTTGATGCAAATTAAATTACGACTGACTTTTGCCTTGTTTTGTTGTCTTCTAGGCCACCACCGAGATGAACTTCGATGCCCAGCAGGCGAGGAACCAGTCGAAGAAGAAGAAGAAGGAAGCGGTGAAAGCCGGAGGAGCAGGAGTCCAAGCGGCGAGGAGGATGAGGTGGGCGACAGCTCTGGTGAAGAGGAGGAGGAAGAGGAAGAGGAGGAAGGCGTCGATCCTCCTGCTTTCGGAAGGAAGGTCCAAGTCGGCCTTGTGACCCGGCCGGCGGCCTTGATAAAGGCTATTCGCCCACTGGGCGGTCGATGAAGCGACCTCGGCCAACTTCCCTGCCCGACGAAGAAACCGCCCGAAGCAACCTCGAGCAACATCGTCGGAAGCGGTGAAGGCCCTGCCCAAGATGCGGATGGTCATTCCACCATCTCCGGGTAATCAGCGAACTTCGTATTTCCCTATTCAACATGAGTGTACTTTTGGTCGACTCGATGGTGATCAGCCGATTCTTGAAATCTGCGGTGTTGCTACCTCCGAGACCTCGACCAAGCCACGAAGATCGAAATGTAAGATCTTGATCACCTCTAACCTTGGTATGATCTCTGCGGTTTAAGCTTTTAGTCGATTGGATTTCCATGCTTACTTTTGAATCTTCTTGTAGTTCCGCCTCATGTCATTGATCTCCCCGATGATGACGAGGAAACGCCGTTGAGGAAGAGGAAGAACAAGAGGGTGCCTGCTGGCAAGGCTGCTCCAGTTGTGACAATACCTGAGACGTTGGTTTCCGAGGGAGGCAACCCTGCTCGGGCTTCTGTGTCTTTTCTTTGTACGGTGACAAGTGCCCGACCCACTTAAATCATTGCTGATCCACCATCCCTTTTGCTATACACCACGTCCGGAACACCAAGTGAGTCTTTGCTAAGGAGGCTATCGCTAGGCGAGGATCATGATGGAGCAAGTGAAGGCGGTCAGAGAGGCCGGCCAGGCGGCCTATGATGCTAGTTCAGCTCTCGAGCAATGTCCAAGTAAGTCGATCGTTCCTTGCTCCGTTAGGATATGCTACTGAAGCGCTTGCTCTGTTAGGATATGCTACACAAACTGCTTGCTCTGTTAGGATATGCTACAGAAACTGCTTCTTTCTTCGAAGATTTCCATATCTGTACACCTTTGGGTGGGTGTGTCGATTAATGTTTTTGTGTGGGCCGCTGGAGTGCACCCACTTTGGGTGTAGTCCCGAGACTATGGTGGACTGCGTGCGATTGACTATAGTCTTTATATTCTTTGAACTTCTTCACTCGGCCTGGTCGGACCAAGTCGAATGGAACCGTAAAACCGGTGGGGGCATGCTGAGTGCACCCACTGGGTGTAGTCCCCGAGACTATGGTGGACTGCGTGCAGTCGACTATAGTCTTAAGAACTGTTTTTTTAACCATGGCTGACTGCTGACAATTTAGCCATGGTTTTAGAATCATAACCTTTTTGCCTCTTTTGGTCGTTGGTGTGAACCAAATTAGTAAAACCGGTTGAGAACGCTGAGTGCATCCATTGGGTGTAATCGCCGAGACTCTTGTCGAATGTTTTGATTCGATTTGTAGTCTTAGAAATGCTCTGATTTTTCCTTAGTCACTTTCGGAAGTGATATGTCTTTGATGTCTTTTGTTGATTGACTCTTTGTAGAAATCTTGCGAGCTTGTGGCTCGCTATCTTGAGAGTTAGAGAACAAGCGGATCCAGCTCAACCTCGACTTGAAGCTTGCTCGGGAGAATTTGCGAGAAGCGAAGGATGAAGCAAAAGGTATGGCTAGTGAGAACTTTGGCTGTCTTTGTTTTTCTGTTCATTCTCAACTCTGTTCTCATTGTTGCTTTCGGATAAAGCTGGAGGAGACTACGAAGAAGAAGGACCTTGACCTTGCGGAGGCCGCGGAAGGCGGCTTTGGAGAAACAAAGCTCGCTGAAGAGAAACTTGCCTCGATCGGCAAACTTGCCTTGTTATTTTGAGTCTCGAAATGTGTTTTCAGATTCTGCTTAAAACTTGAAGAAGAAACCCGGTCAGTGGAAACCAACTGGACCCCATCAACTCTCTGTGAAGGCAGAAGCTGCTATGAATGTGCTCCATTTGAAGTCTCGCGTTGCTAAGCGTGGTGGACTATCTTGCTCATTTGAAAGCTGCGGTGTCGCGGATCGACTCAACTCTCTGGCGGACGGGCCTGAGAATGACCTTGAATCCTTAATGACTCGACCGAATGAGATTCCAAGTCGAGTGCAAGAATGGAAAAAGTCTTCCGCGGTGTGGTGCTGATGTTGCTCTATCTCTGGTTCGTGTCCACTGCAAGGAAGCTGGCGTCCCTCGAAGTTGCCAACACCAGGAAGTACGACTTCTGATCTTTCATGGAGACCTTCATCGCTGCTGCTACCCGTATTGCCGACGGAATCGACCTTGACCAGTTTGTTGCACCTTCCAGTCCTCCACGGAGGAGTAAAAAACTTCTAAGTCCCACCTTAAATTTGCCTCGGAATGCCGAGTGGTTTTTCGTAACCGACAAACATTAACGGGCTTAACGCTGAGCACTTTCGGATCCGTAGGACGTTTATCCGAACTTGATCTATCCTTGAATCATGCTTTATTTGCCTTCGAGAGAACTTTGCTCTTCATTCGGAATATATTTCATTGTTGTAAGTAGTATCCTTGAGGTGAAACTCCGGTCGACTTGTACTTCATCTATCTTGCGTGTAGAGGCGGAGCACATCTGCGGCCCGACCTCGTCGTTCTTGCGGATTGGGATGGACCGCATACGTTGTACTTGTGGCGAAGCTCAGAAGGAGAGGGTAGCGATCGACCTGCACCTCGTCTTCCTTCTGGATTGGGATGGACCGTCGTTGTACTTGTGGTGAAGCTCCGAAGGAGAAGGTAACAGTCGACCTGCACCTCATCGTCCTTGCGGATTGGGATGAATTACTTACTTAGGCGAGTACTGGACTGCAGCTAAGCCTCCGAGCGGGAGGTGTGCTCTCTACTCGGTAGGATTTTTATCACTTAGGCGAGCACTGGGCTGCAGCTAAGCCCCCAAGTGGGAGGTTTGCTCTCCACTCGGTGGGATTTTTAATACTTAGGTGAGCACGGGCTGCGGCTAAGCCCCGAGTGGGAGGTTTGCTCTCCACTCGGTGAGGTTTTATTACTTAGGCAAGCACCGAGCTGCGGCTAAGCCCCAGAGTGGGAGGTTTGCTCTCACTCGGTGGGATTTCTATTACTTAGGCGAGCACTGGCTGCAGCTAAGCCCCGAGTGGGAGGTTTGCTCTCCACTCGGTAGGATTTCTATTACTTAGGCGAGCACTGGCTGCAGGCTAAGCCCAGGTGTGGGAGGTTTGCTCTCCACTCGGTGGGATTTCTATTACTTAGGCGAGCACTTTGGGCTGCGGCTAAGCCCCCGAAAGTGGGAGATTTGCTCTCCACTCGGTGGGATTTTTATGGTGTAGCTCACGAAGGAGAAGGTAGCAGCCGACCTGCACCTCGTCGTCCTTGCGAAGCGTTCATTATATTGATTGTTTAGGCGAATCCTTAGGCTGTTGCTAAGCCCCCGAGTGAGAGGCTGGCTCTCCACTCGGTCGGATGTCATTACTTAGGCGAGTACTTGGACTGCAGCTAAGCCCCAGTGGGAGGCTGGCTCTCCACTCGGTAGGATTTTGAATACTTAGGCGAGTACTTGGACTGCAGCTAAGCCCCGAGTGGGAGGCTGGCTCACCACTCGGTGGGATTTTTGAATACTTAGGCGAGTACTTGGACTGCAGCTAAGCCCCGAGGTGGGAGGCTGGCTCACCACTCGGTGGGATTTTTTGAATACTTAGGCGAGTACTTGGACTGCAGCTAAGCCCCCGAGTGGGATCTTTGGCTCACCACTCGGTGGGATCTTGAATACTTAGGCGAAGCCGGATTCAAGCAGCTAAGCCACCGAGTGGGAGGCGGCTCGCCACTCGGAAAGAATTTTTTACAAACTTAGGCGAACCGGATTCGCAGCTAAGCCACCCACTGGGGGAAATTTCAACAAAAAGTAATAACAATCACTAGGAAAATTATAACATTCTTGTCTTAGATAATAAACAAACTACAAAAGTACTTTTATTACATCTCAACCGGGTGGGTATTTAAGTATGAAAGGGGCGGAGCAGCTCCGCATTCAAGCTTCGAGGCTCGTCGATCTGGCGATCAACGTTGTAGAGATGATATGCACCGTTGTGGAGAACTCTTGTGACGATGAAGGGACCTTCCCAAGTGGGAGCGAGCTTGTGTGTTTTCTGTTGATCCACTCGGAGGACAAATCTCCCTCTTGGAAGGCTCGACTCTTCACATTTCGGCATGGAATCGGCGCAAGTCTTGCTGATAGATAGTCGAAGCGGATCAGGCCATCTCTCCTCTCCTCTTCCAAGAGGTCGATTGCATCTTGCCGGGCTTGTTCTGCTTCTTCTTGAGTATAGTTCAATTTCGACTCGGCGCATTGTGAATCAGGTCACTTGGCGGAAGCTGCTTCAGCTCCATAGACCGGAAAGAATGGAGTTCTCCCGATCGACCGATTAGGAATGGTCCTCAATCCCCGTGAGAAGCGATGGAAGTTCGTCGACCCAAGCTCCTCTTGTGTGCTTGAGATCACGCATCAGCCGTGGTTTCAGCCCTTCGAGAATGAGGCCGTTTGCACGCTCTACTTGTCCATTCGACTGAGGATGAGCAACTGAAGCATAGTCGACCCGCATGCCCTGTGAGGCGCAAGAGGCTTTGAACTTGTCATTATTGAAGTATGACCCATTGTCGGTGATGATGCTATGCGGAACTCCATATCTGAATATCAATTCTTCGATGAAACTGATAGCAGTGCATGCATCAAGGTTCTTGATGGGCTTGGCTTCGATCCACTTGGTGAACTTGTCGACTGCTACTAGCAAATGAGTGAAGCCGCTTACGCCAGCTTCTCGGCGGTCCAATCATGTCTAATCCCCAAACAGCGAAGGGCAGACGAGTGGAATGGTCTTCAAGGCTGAGGCGGGCTTGTGTAACATGTTGGAATAGAACCGACACCCTTCACACTTGTCGACTATTTCTTTTGCCATTTCATTTGCTTTCGGCCGGTAAAATCCGCTCGGTATGCTTTAGCCACAATGGTCCGATAGGGCGCATGATGGCCACAGTCCCCGAAGTGGATATCCTCAAGAATTATCGACCTTTTACGGCGTGATACACTTCGGCCGACTCGATCGCGCTTTCTCTGTACAACTGTCCCTTGATCACTTTGTAAAGGCCTTGGATCGACGGACGATCTGTCGAGCCTCTTCTTCATTCTCTGGGAGCTCTTTCCTTAGGATATACTCTGCGATGTGCAGTACTGTCGATTCGGGAGTGATGACCACAACTTCCATAATCAGGTCGACCACGGCTGGGACCTCAACTTTCGATCGGATCATTGGCACTCTTTTGCTGCGGGGCTTCTTACGTGAAAGGATCCTCCCTGACCGATGGTGCATGAATGTGCTCCAAAAATACATTACTGGGAATGGCTTCCCTCTTGGACCCTATCTTCGCCAAATCATCCAGCGACTTGATTTTCCGATCGGGGTATATGATGAAGCTATAATCCCTCGAATTTCTTCTCCAGCTTTCTCAACTTTGCGTACATTAACCTGTCATAGCTGGGCTTCGACATCCCACTCCTTCATCACTTGATTAACAACCAGATCCGAGTCGTAGTAGACCATAAGGCGACGGACGCCAGTGAAATGGCCATACATAACCCATACATGAGTGCTTCATATTCTGCTTCGTTGTTGGAAGAATCAAAGTGAATCTGGAGAACATATTTGAGCTTATCTCCTCGGGAAACCAACACAACCCCACTTTTGAGAACCGTTCGACATCTTGGAACCATCAAAAACATAGTCCGGTGCTCCGAGTGCACTTGAGTCGGAAGCTGCTTTATTGATCCACTCGGCGAGGAAGTCTGCTATTGCTTGGGACTTGATGGCTTTCTTTGCCTCAAATTTGATATCAAGGGAAGGAGTTCAATCGCCCATTTAGCCACTCGACCGGTTGCATCTACATTATGAAGAATTTCCGACAATGGGGCGTCGGCGGCCCCGTAATGGAATGATCGGAGAAATAATGAGCAACCTTCTTTGTGGTCATATAAATCCCATAAACAAGCTTACGATAGTGAGGGTATCTTTGCTTTGATGGGGAATTGACACTTCGTAAAGATAATAAACTGGGCGTTGAACTTTAAAGGCTTTTCCTTCTTCTTCCCGCTTTCGTAGTAAATGCAGTCTTGACGACTTGTCCGATTGGCTGCAATGTAAAGCAACAAAGGCTCTTTGCTGATAGGAGCATCAAGCACCGGCTGGGTGGAGAAGCGAGCTTTTAGCTCTGCGACGCAGCACATCGACTTCTAGAGTCCACTCGAACTTGTCGACTTCTTCATCGATCGGTAAAGAGGCAATGCCTTTTCACCGAGGCGAGAGATGAATCGACTTAAAGCGGCCAAGCATCTAGTAAGCTTCTGGACATCGTGCACACGTACAGGGCACTTCATTTGGAGTATAGTGCCAACCTTTTCAGGGTTAGCATCGATTCCTCGCTTAGAAACGAGAAAACTGAGTAACTTTCCACCAGGAACTCCAAATGTGCACTTTGATGGGTTAAGCTTGATATCATACCTCCTGAGATTGTTAAATGTTTCAGCAAGGTCAGTCAACAGACTGGAACCCTTTCGTGACTTGACCATTATATCATCCATGTACGCTTCCACATTTCGACTGATTTGAGTGAGCAAACGGTTCTGAATCATCCTCATGAATGTGGCTCCGGCATTCTTGAGACCGAATGGCATGTTGACATGACAGAAGCACCTGAATGGAGTGATGAACGCTGTTTTGATCTCATCGGGTCCATACAGACGGATCTGATGGTACTCGGAATAGGCGTCTAAAAAAGACAACCTCTCACAACCCGCAGTTGAGTCGACTATTTGGTCAATGCGAGGAAGAGGGAAATGATCTTTCGGGCAGGCCCGATTGATATGCTTGAAATCGATGCACATGCGCAACGACTTGTCCTTCTTGGGGACCATGACGACATTGGCGAGCCACTCGGAGTGGTAGATCTCTCGGATGAACTCTGCCGCTAAGAGCCGAGCCACCTCTTCACCAATGGCCTTTCTCTTCTGGACGGCGGACGGCCGAGAATGTTCTTTAACCAGTTTGACTTTTGGGTCGACTCGTAGGTGGTGCTCAGCCAGCCCCCTGGGAACACCGGGCATGTCAGTGAGCTTCCATGCAAAGATGTCCCAGTTCTCACGGAGGAACTGGATGAGCGCTTCTTCCTATTTTGAGTCGAGTGTTGTTGAGATGTTGGTCGGAGCAGCATTGGGATCAGTCGGGTGAACGTGAACCTGTTTCGTCTCACCGGACGACTGGAATGCTGACTCCGTAGCGGGCTTCTTAGCTCGCAACAAATCACTCGGATCTGCAGTTTTCTGATACTCTTGTAGCTCTACCACTGCCAACTGAGCATCGGCGATCTTAGAGCCCTTCTGGAAGCACTCTTCCGCCTTCTTCCGATTGCCCGTAACAGTGATCACGCCCTTGGGGCCAGGCATCTTCAGTTTAAGATACATGTAACACGGTCGGGCCATGAAACGTGCATATGCTGGCCTTCCCAGAATAGCGTGATAAGCGCTCTGGAAATCCACGACCTCAAAGGTCAACTTTTCTTTCCGGAAATGCTTCGAATCACCAAAAACTACATCAGCGCCAATTTGGCCAAGTGACTCGGCCTTCTTTCGGGAATGACTCCGTGGAAGCTCACATTACTTATCGAGCCCGGACATCGGAATGCCCATCCCTTTCAACGCGTCTCTGCGTACAATATGTTCAAGCCACTACCACCATCCATCGCCAGAACTTTGGTCGGCCGAGTGCCTTCGACGATAGGGTCGACTCCTGGCAACGCTTGCCTCCGGGGGTGGCAATGTGCGTCGGGTGATCGGACTGGTCGAATGTGATGGTGCTCTGGGACCATTTCAGATAGTTGGGCATCGCCGAAGCGACCATGTTCACTTCCCGGTTGATAACCTTCAATCGACTTTTGCTTTCGACCTCAGCAAAAATCATCAGGGTGGAATTGACCTGGGGATATCCATCATCGCTGTCATCTTTGTCCTCAACTTTATGCATCTCCTTATCCTTATCCTTGGGCTGTTTCCCTTGGAACTGCTGAATCAAGAGCTGACACTGTCGAGTGGTATGTTTCGGGTAAATGAGTTTACCCACTTCATCTTTCTTCGTGTGAATGTGACATGGCAAATCCAACACATCATTTCCATCCTGGTCTTTCACCTTCTTGGGGTTCCAAGGACCCTTGGGTTTCCCCTTGAACTTTCACAGGGTCACAGCCAAAGGCCTCTCCGGGAGCAGCTAGCTCGGCTTTGCATACCTTCCGGCTGGAATTTCCTCCGCCGGCCTCATTAGCGGCCGATTTGTATTTACCACTCCGGAGCCGATCCTCTTCTTCACCATTTGCAAATTTGGTGGCAATCTCCATCATCCGACTCAGGGTCATATCTCCGGTTCGACCGAATTTCAAAATCAACACTCTGTTCTTGACACCTTCTTTGAAGGCAGAGACTGCCTAGTGATCAGATACATTCTCAACTGTGTGGTGCAAAGTGATCCACCTCTGGATATAATCTCTCAAAGTTTCATTCGACTTTTGCACACACATCGCAACTCCGTCAACCCCTGCTGGTAAACACAAGTCCCTTCAACTGTCCTGACAAACACTCGGGCAAGATCTTCCCAAGTGTAAATACTGCTGGGTGCTAACTAATTCAACCATGCTCTGGCTGAACCCTCCAACATAAGAGGCAAATGCTTCATGGCTACCTCATCGTTGCCGCCGCCGATCTGAACAGCCACTCGGTAATCTTCGAGCCAAGTGTCGAGCTTAGATTCACCGGTGAACTTCATCGACTCAGTCGCCAACCTGAAGTTGGGAGTAATCACAGCGGCTCTGATGGCTCTGCCGAAACACTGCAGCCTGAGACATGAACTCTGCTGCTTTGGAGGGAACATCTCTGTCATGGCCTTCTCGGTGAGCTCTGTTCTGTCGACCAAACCTTGAACGATAATAGATCTCGCATCAAAGCCTGGTTCCACAGGTCGATGGAACTCTTAGCCCAACACCTTTATCTTGGCGTCTGTTGTCTCTGTGCCGAGGAGGCGTATGACCCACCCCTTGGGGAGGAGTGGGCACTTTCGGCGTCGATCATTGCGATCGAATCGGTGCTCATATTGCTCATGGCTCTTGTATCTTGATCATCACGCCGCCCACGTTCCTCACTCCTCGAGGCGATCTCGGACTATGGGCCGGTTGGACTGAATTCGAAGAGACGGATCATTTGTGAATCCTGTTCATGACAGTTATCTGACTAGTTTTGGTCTCCTGCCGCCCGGGCAGATCTACGATTTGTAGCAAATCTCTACCGCCTCCATTGGGAAGGCTGAATTGACTACGCTATACTCGGCAGCAGCTGCTAAATTCTGAATCAGAGATCGATATACCTGAGTTGGTGGCTGGAAGAGCTGACATCGACTAGATTCTGGAACCCTTGGTCGCGCGCGCTCGTCGAGTACTCGCTGAAGGTTCTCCAGTCGAGTGCGCTCAACCAGGTTGGTTAAGCGCGCATCCTCCAAGGCACGAGCCTCGGGGGTTTCTCCAACGATAGGAGTGTGAAGTGCATCCATGTTACGGCCAAGCTCCTCCCTCTGAGCGAAGTGAGGGGCTCGGGCAGGTACTCTTCGTGGGCTTGCTCCGGATCGCCTCCACCGTCACCTCCGTTCTTTGCTGGGAATCCGGGGACTACGTGGTCCATCGACCGTCGGAACCTCTGCCGCTGAGTCATCGCTATCGCACTTTTCGAGCAGTCTCTGCGGAGCCAGTCGACAGATCGAACAGGCCGTAGAGAGATTCGTCGGGCTCGATCGCCGCGACTTGGGGGGTAGCCGACTGGCGAGCACCACATGCCTCACCCACAGCTGAAGCCTCGACCGACCGGACACTTGCCCTGGTGGGAGGCCCAGGAGCGAGGGCATACGAGAGCCGACCCATACTTTGGGTCGGCCGGTTGTCGCAGGAGGATGCCAGCGGACACACGCAGCGAAAGTCGTCGCTCACGGACGGGAAAGCAGCGTCCATGTGGAGTGGAGCCTCCACAGAAGCCAAGCGGAGTCGTCGGCGTGAACGTGAGCACACCGAGACGGATCTCGCGGCCCTCGACCAGAACTCCACCTGAAACCATGATGTAGGAGATCGAAAGAATCCCAACTTCTCCAACAAATCGCTAGAACACCTGCCCCCACGGTGGGCGCCATCTGTCGTGGTTCTAAGTCGGCAGGTAGAGAATGGGGGGTAGGAATGGAGAGGCAAGATCCTAGCTATGGAGTAGTTGTATATGCAAGGGATTTCTGAGTTCAGGCCCTTCTCGAGGAAGTAACAACCCTACGTCTCGGAGCCCGAGGCGGTCATTGGATTATATGCGTATGTGTTACAGAGGTGCGAACCCTTACACTTTGTGGAAGGGGTGGCTTATATAGAGTGCGCCAGGACCCCAGCTAGCCCATGTAGCAGAGGGTTTAAGGTACGTTAAGGCCTGGCGTTACTGGTAACGTCGGGCATAAAGTGTCATCATGACCATAAAGACTACTTAATTAGAGACCGTTTGGATACAGAGTGACTCCACAGGCACACGATGGTCGAGTGAGCCTTCTTGGTCGAGTGTCTCGGATTCATCGAGTGGAAGCCTACCAGGTCGACTGGAAGGCAGCTTCTTTCACGAGTGTCCTTGAGGAGGGTACCTTTGGGCAGGTCCATGACCCTACCCTAGGTACATGACTTCATCATCATGTTAAAGCACGATAGAAGCACAATTTTTTTCCTCTCTAAGACAAATTTTCGATTTGGCACCGAACACTTGATCTAGTTCGGATGACCAGTTTTTACTGAAGTTTTTGGTTTTCCAAGCCCATGGTACTTTTAAACTATTTCTGTGTTTCCAGCATTAGTCTCGCAATGCAACGCCGGACGCCCTTAGAGATTCGGCAAAAACATGCTCGGATATTGCTATATATGCATCGGTTTTGAATTGTGTCTTCGGTCAATACTTGGGTTACCCGGCTCCTGTGCTCACCTCCTATATTCCGCTTTGTTCGGCTAGGTGTGCAAAGGGAGAACCACTACGATTGTGCTTCTAGCTAGCATGGTTAAACGCCTCAGTGGAGAAAGCCGAAAACTGACTGTCACAATATGCGTAAACCGGTCAGTGATCCGATGACCATATTAACCTATAAGATCGATAGAGTTCACCCCGTTTTAAATAACAGTCCGTTCATAACATTGACCGAAGTGTTTACGGCTTGACCTCGACTGTCGCTGAACACTAACCAGGGGCTAGTAACGGGCCTCCCAACTTTAAGCTCCTATGACTAAGTGAAAGTTATAAAGCCCGCATATCTGATTGCCTCATTTCCGCTAACACAACCGCCTTCAGGCACCGAAACGTCGACTAAGGGTTGTTTTGTTTTTGCGACAACACCCTGCGTAGCATCTACAAGGGGGTGGAAGCCGATGATGGGCCACTTTCAACTGGTAAATAGTCGCAACAGAGTCAAAATAAACATATCATCGGCATTTGTATTTCATATATGAGGGCTGCCTTCCACAATCATGGTTATAAAGCCATAAATATGCATCAATTTGACTTAAGATTTTGGCCAAGCTGGATTGCCTGGGTCCTGTGCTTACCCCTACGTTCCCAATTGTTCGGCTAGGCGGTAAAGGGGGTCATGATTGGGCATCGAGTTCAGATCTGGCTTCATCATCGACCAGGACCCAGGATTCTTTATGCAAAGGCAAGAATGTAAAAGTCAATTACCTGTTACTTACCCGGATTCGGAGCTCTCCAGGAGCATTCGCAGATTTGCCCGTGCGTCAATGCGATGCTGCCGCATTCTACCGCCGCCAGGAGGGGAGCTCCATGGAGAAGGTGTTACGGTCTCGATATCTGAGGCCGACCATCCGGTGCCCTGAGCGACCAGCTGAAGCAGCTGGTCGAGCTCCATAAGGTCGCCGAACAGGCCATGAAGGGCCTTATAAGCGTGGTGTGGCCATTGGAGGCCATGCCCGGAGCTACTTGCCGTCTTGGTGCAGCTGCTGGTGGATGCCTGTCCGCGGCTTGAAGTCATCAAGCGCTCGTCACGCATTGAAGGTGTCCGTCGAGCCCTTGCCCGTGCTAAAGTGCACTTTGGGGCAAGCTGGATCTTGAGAGAGGCTTGTGACGGACGGGCCACCGAAAGACCATGAGCATCGCACACCGAAATGTACTATGAGGGCCTCTGAAAGGTGCCCGCCCGAATAAGCGGATGAGTGCTCCAAAGATGTAATTTTTGAATAAACTTCGCATTTGTTGTCTGTCACGCTGAAAACTTGTTCATATCGCTAAGCAACGCTTATTAATTTAAAATATTACCTTCATGCGGCCGTTTATCAAATTTGAGAGATGGCAAGTCGTTGGCTTCAGCCCCATGCCACGAGTGCTGGGGTGTTTGGGATAAACTTGAGCACTCTTGTTCCCATTCTTGGGTCCATCTAGGAGGCGCTCAACACAACGAACAAGGCAACCGGACTTATAATGCTTGAACACTCTCACTTAGCCATAGAATTCTATAATTTTAAATTTGATGAAGCCCCTAGAATTCGGAAGATCGAGTTCGAGGCGCTATCCACGCCTTGGCGGACAATTCCGGTTCCTCGCTCTAAGCGGCATAAGTCTTTATGGACACGAAAAACCTCTCGAACAGCGACCGGCTCTCGCCCTATCATGACGGTCAGTTTAGCTTTCTCCAGCGAGGTGCTCGACCGGCATAAGCTGAGGGGCAATCGCGATGGTTCTCCGATGCTACCTTAGCCGATATAAGCGGAACTTATGGTACCAAAACACGGGAGCCGCAAACCAACTATTGACCCAAGACATGATTCGGAGCCAATTCATATAATGCTATAAGTTCGGGGTGCCACACTTGTGAAAGTGTTCGGACTTATCACACCATAATATTGGGATACTTAAGCCCCTGGTGTATTGGCCATACCAAATTGTACGGTTGCAACATGTCGTGAAATGAACATATGTATATATAAAGGAAGTAGATCAATAATAAGAAAAAGCTATGTATTGTTTATTCAAAAAGGTACTGCAATGGAAGCGAGCGATACAAATAGTGCGATAAGCAAGGGATGGGACTATCTAACATGTCCCCCTCCGGGAGTAAGCTTCTTTGGATGATATGTAAAATAGGTATAATGCTCGTAATAGAGACCACCTGAACACTTGATGTGGCTTTCCACTTCCCTAGCTATTGCATCGTGAGTTCGGCGATTCAAGTGCCGGACAGGACTTCTCAAAGACGGAGTCCTGAAAGTAAAAAAAAGGAAGAAAAAAGGAAAAAGATAAAGGAAATGACACAAGCGGGGCCCACAGTGCGGTCGAGCCGCATTCTTGGCGTGCGTTGTCTTGCCCTCCCCATATGCCCATGGTATCTCCAGGCGTAATTATATGCAGCGTAATACTAGCCATAATTTCGCGAGGGCTGGGGTTGGGGCAGATTCCTACTCGATGCTTGAATCGTGCGGTGGTCTTGTTGCGGGTTACTCCGGCGCTTGGCGGTGTCCGGACGCTTAGTGGCCGGACTCGAGAATTGCCGTGAGAGGCTGCTTTGCACCTTCGAGGCGAGGGCCGTCGTATGCTCCTCCGTTCGGAGGGAGCGTTCGGTGTTTCCATTGACCGTGATTACTCCTCGAGGTCCTGGCATCTTGAGCTTGAGGTATGCATAGTGCGGCACCGCATTGAACTTTGCAAATGCGGTTCGTCCAAGAAGTGCATGATAGCCACTGCGGAATGGGACGATGTCGAAGATTAACTCTTCATTTCGGAAGTTATCCGGAGATCCGAAGACCATTTCGAGTGTGGTGAGCACTGTACAATTGGCCTCTACACCGGTATGACGCCTTTAAAGGTCGTCTTTGTAGGTTTAATCCTTGAGGGGTCTATGCCCATTTTGCGCATTGTATCCTGATAAAAGCGGAGTTCAGGCTGCTACCGCCGTCCATCAGGACTCTGGTGAGGTGAAATCCGTCAATAATTGGGTCAAGAACCAATGCGGCGAAGCCGCCGTGACAGATGCTAGTGGGGTGGTCCCTTCGATCGAAAGTGATCGGGCAGGAAGACCATGGGTTGAACTTTGGGGCGATTGGCTCCATCGCATATACGTCCCGTAGTGCACGCTTCCGCTCCCTTTTGGGTATGTGGGTTGCGTATATCATGTTCACCGTCCGCACTTGTGTGGGAAAACCTTTCTGTCCTCCATTGTTCGTGACGGCGGGCTCCTCCTGCGTCATCGCTATGCAGCCCCTTGTCATTGAGTTCGCACTTAACTTGCACCTTGCTTGAACACCCAACAATCCCTGTTGGTTTGATTGGCTGGTTTTTCGGGGTGCCATGTATTTTGCATGGCGATCGAGTATGCGGTCCAAGTTAGACGGGCCACAGGTATTTATTTTGAATGGCTTCTTCCGTGACCGGGTTTAGACCCTCTGAATTCGGCATTGACGGCCATATCTTGATATTATCGCTGTGTCTGCGGTAGCTTTGTTCTTGTTGCGACGCGACCTGCCATTGCTGTCCTTGGTATCCGTACTATCATGATGTTTGGCCAAGTTGTTGCTTTGAGCTAGCCAGCTGTCCTCTCCCGCACAAAAGCGAGTCATGAGGGTTGTGAGCGCTGCCATAGATTTCGGCTTTTCCTGTCCTAGGTGCCGGGCAAGCCACTTTCGTCATGCGGGTGTTATGTTTGAAGGCTGCAAGGGCCTCTGCATCCAGGACGATCAACGATTTGATTTTTCTTTGTTAGGAACCGAGTCCGTAATTGTCTCGGCTGATTCTTCCGGCTGCTGAATTATGTGGCTAAGGTCATGTCGGCGTCTGGTGGTCGCACATATGTGCCCCGGAAGTTATCAAGGAATGCGGCTTCGAGGTCCTCCCAACAACCAATTGATTCTGTTGTCAAGCTATTGAGCCAATGTCGGCGGGTCCTTTAAGCTTGAGTGGGAGGTATTTGATGGCATGTAGATCATCACACGCGAGCCATGTGGATATGGAGGAGATAATCCTCGATCCGGACCCGCAGGATGCTGTGGTGCCATCGTATGATTCGATGTTTACGGGCTTGAAGCCCTCGGGGATTTGATGATCCATTACTTCATCTGTGAAGCATAGTGGGTGTCTTGGCGCCTGCAGTATTGGGCTATATCACGACGTAGCTCATATGAGCTTTGTCTACTATGTTCAGCCCGCCGGTTTTTGTATCCGGCGACGGTAATCATCCCGCATTGTTGGCGCCACGCGATCCGTGGGATCGATCTTGTATGTATTGCCTTATCCTCCAATATATCTCGCAAGTCCGCACGTTTTCCGTGCCTTGGTACTTTTGAGCGGCGTCGGGATGTGGCTTGAGCGGAGGGCCGAGAGGCTTCTCTATCGCGGGCCACGAGGTGGCGATCTGCTATGTCGTCTTACCGGTGACTTGGGTGCTTCCTCCTCTAGTCGAGGCAACGGCCTGCGTTTGGGGTAGCTTTTGGAGGGGCGTTGAAGTTCATACACTTGGTACGCAAGGACTTGATCCATCTGTCGACTAGCAGGTCTTGATCAGCTCTAAGCTGTTGCTTTTTCTTGAGGCTGCTTGCCGTGGCTATAAGCCCTGCGTTTGAAAGCCTCCTGTTTGGCGGGATCCTCGAGCACGACAAATTAAATTGCGTCGTCGAGGCTTGCCTCATCTTGGAGGGAGGCACATAATTATCGTCCTCGACCTCTCTTTCTCTGCCGCAGACCTGCTGCGGGCAGACTTGCTTCTCCCTCCTCCCTCTGGAGTCCCTGCCGGAGGGTTCTCTTCGGCCTTTGTCCAGGGGTGTTATTATCTCCCGTGCTGAATCGCCGTTTTATTGTGGTGGGATTTAGAGCGGCGCCACCGGCGTCGCCGCTTCTACATTTCTTGGAGGGTCATCCTCCGCTGTTCCCTCGCCGTTCCCATCTTTTGGGATGTCCTCCATATATATGTCATATGACGAGGTGGCCTTCCAGGTGCTCGTAGGCGCCAGGTCTTGGTTGTCTCCTCGCATCGTCGTCCATACCGTCGATGTCTTGGTCGTTGTCTAGCATGTCGGTTAGATCATCGACAGTGGCTACAAAGTGGGTGGTGGGTGGGCGTTGAATTTCTTCGTCGTCCAAATCCCAACCTTCCTGTCGGTAGTCCGGCCAGGGCTCTCCGGATAAAGAGAGAGACTTTAGTGAATTCAGGATGTCGCCAAAGGGCAAGTGCTGAAAGATGTCCGCGGCAGGGAACTCCATGGCCGGTGCCCAATCGGATTTGATTGGCGGTAGCGGAGGGTTCGGTCCGGAGAGGAGTCCGTCGCCACAGGTCGTGGTCTTCGCCAAGCGACAGGGATGGAGTTCGGCTCGATCGGGCGTGAGATTGTAGCCCCGAGGCGGTGTCCAACCACTCGTCCTCGATCGGGAATCCGGCTCGATTAAGGGTCGGGCGGATCTTTGAGTGCGGCCTCCGAGGGCCTTTGTTACTGCAGAGTTAGATCATGCCCATCGAGACAGTGCGACACGCTTGGCTGCGGCTCGAATCCGTCGAAGATCAAGTCTCCGCGGATATCGGCCGTATAGTTCAAACTTCCAAATCTGACCTGATGGCCAGGGGCGTAGCTTTTGATCTGCTCCAGATGGCCAAGCGAATTGGCCCGCGATTGCAAAGCCGCCCGAACACGAAGATCTGTCCGGCGAGAAAAGTCTCACCACTGGACCGCGTCGTTGTTGATGATCGGAAGGAGCCATCGGGCCCTATCGGTGGCGACACAGAGGAACTCTCAATGAAAGCACCAATGTCGGTGTCAAAACCGGCGGATCTCGGGTAGGGGGTCCCGAACTGTGCGTCTAGGTGGATGGTAACAGAAGACAAGGGACACGATGTTTTTACCCAGGTTCGGGCCCTCTCGATGGAGGTAATACCCTACTCCTGCTTGATTAATATTGATGATATGGGTAGTACAAGAGTAGATCTACCCACGAGATCAAGGAGGCTAAACCCTAGAAGCTAGCCTATGGTATGATTGTTGTTAGATCCTCTGGACTAATACCCTCCGGTTTATATAGACATCGGATAGGTTAGGGTTACATAGAGTCGGTTACAATGGTAGGAAATCTACATATCCGTGTCGCCAAGCTTGCCTTCCACGCCAAGGAATGTCCCATCCGGGACACGGGACGAAGTCTTCAATCTTGTATCTTCATAGTCTTGGAGTCCGGCCGTGACGATAGTCCGGCTATCCGGACACCCCCTAGTCCGGGACTCCCTCAGAGCACCTCTGTGATTGTTACTACCGGATCATTCGAGTTAGTACCTCAGACTGGGTGAAGCCGAAAGCTAGCAATCTTAAAGGATCACACTGGTCGGCAACGACGGAAGTGAAATTTTGGGTTCATTAATACCATAGAGTTCGGGAAATTTCCTCGAACTAAATCCTCAATATTTTCC
Organism: Aegilops bicornis; assembly: GCA_021605145.1. Classification (NCBI taxonomy): domain Eukaryota; kingdom Viridiplantae; phylum Streptophyta; class Magnoliopsida; order Poales; family Poaceae; genus Aegilops; species Aegilops bicornis. The sequence goes on from JAHIAL010000160.1 coordinate 354,876, forward strand.
TCCCACATTGATCGGAGGTGAGGTTCCCTGATCATGATAAGCATGACGACTCAAAGAAAGGAACCAATAGCGAGACTATTTTCTTTGGAAGATGTTCCTTACGTTAAAACATAATATAACATATCTCTCCGTGTACCTTTGTTTAAAAAACCGTATGGCCGGATTGCCTTCTTTTCCATAAATCTTTGCCCTTATAACGGCTTTATAAAGTAGGAAAACACTCCTCGGCTACTGGCCGAAGAGGTTGAAGCCGATGGTCGGTCAACAAAGTTTTGTACAATACGGATCCGAGCATTAATGATGTAAAGTACTTGGGTACATAGAGTCATTACACGTAAATTGTGAGCAAAAATCAATTTTTTTGCAGCCAATCTTTTAAGGAGTCAATGGCACAGTCTCTTTGAGACAACCGATCAACTGGCATAACGCCCTCATAGTTCCCTATTGGCATTGATTTCCTATCTATTAAGCCCCTTAAGGCCGAACTTGGAGAGCTCAACTTTCGTTAGCTCTAACTCCTTTTTGAGATCTTTATTCTCTTTCCAAGAAGTTTGTGTTAAGCACTACCAAATTTTCTATCAAAAGGATATCGATCCATAATTTGGCCACCCGTGCCCACATTAAGGCTCGGGGGCTATGATACGTCTCCAACGTATCTATAATTTCTGATTGCTCCATGTTATATTATCTACTGTTTTGGACATTATTGGGATTTATTATTCACTTTTATATTATTTTTGGGACTAACCTATTAACCGGAGGCCCTAATGTAATTGTTGTTTTTGCCTATTTCAGAGTTTCGCAGAAAAGGAATATCAAACGAGTCCAAACAGAATGAAACCTTCGGGAACGTGATTTTTAGGAAGATTATGATCCAGAGACTTGGACCCCACGTCAAGAAACAAAGAGGAAGGCACGAGGTAGGGGGGCACGCCCCACCCCTGTATGCACCCTCCACCCTCGTGGGACCCTTGTTGCTCCACCGACGCATTCTTCCTCCTATATATACCTCACGCATTCCCCAAACAATCAGATACGGAGCCAAAACCTAATTCCACCGCCGCAACCTTCTGTACTCCACGAGATCCCATCTTGGGGCACATTCTTGAGCTCCATGGGAAGGGGCATCCATCACGGAGGGCTTCTACATCAACACCATAGCCTCTCCGATGAAGTGTGAGTAGTTTACTTCAGAGCTTCGTGTCCATAGTTAGTAGCTAGATGGCTTCTTCTCTCTTTTTGGATCTCAATACAATGTTCTCCCCCTCTCTCGTGGAGATCTATTCGATGTAAACTTCTTTTTGCAGTTTGTTTGTTGAGACCGATGAATTGTGGGTTTACGATCAAGATTATCTATGAACAATATTTGAATCTTCTCTGAATTCTTTTATGTATGATTGGTTATCTTTGCAAGTCTCTTCGAATTATCGGTTTTGTTTGGCCTACTAGATTGATCTTTCTTGCAATGGGAGAAGTGCTTAGCTTTGGGTTCAATCTTGAGGTGTCCTTTCCCGCAGATGATGAGGGGCAGCAAGGCATGTATTGTATTGTTGCCATCGAGGATAAAAGATGGGATTTTTTATCATATTGCATGAATTTATCCTCTACATCATGTCATCTTGCTTAAGGCGTTACTTTCTGTTTTTCATGAACTTAATACTCTAGATGCATGTCGGATAGAGGTCGATGAGTGGAGTAATAGTAGTAGATGCACGAGCGGAAGTCGGTCTACTTGTCTCGACGTGATGCCTATATACATGATCATACCTAGATATTCTCATAACTATGGTCAATTCTATCAATTGCTCAACAGTAATTCGTTCACCCACCGTAAAATACTTATGCTCTTGAGAGAAGCCACTAGTGAAACCTATGGCCCCCGGTTCTATCTTCATCATATTAATCTTCCAATACTTAGTTATTTTCCTTTTCTTTTTTACTTTGCTTTTATTTTACTTTGCATCTTTATCACAAAAATACCAAAAATATTATCCTATCATATCTATCAGATCTCACTCTCGTAAGTGACCGTGAAGGGATTGACAACCCCTTATCGTGTTGGTTGCCAGGAGTTATTTGTTTTGTGTAGGTACGAGGGAAAAGCACGTAGCCTCCTACTGGATTGATACCTTGGTTCTCAAAAACTGAGGGAAATACTTACGCTAATGTGCTGCATCACCCTTTCCTCTTCGAGGAAATCCAACGCAGTGCTCAAGAGGTAGCAGAGAAGATTTCTGCGCCGCCGTTGGGAGGTCTCACGCTAAAAGTCAACATACCAAGTACCCATCACAATCCCTTATCTCCGTGATTACATTATTTGCCATTTGCCTCTCGCTTTCCTCTCCCCCACTTCACCCTTGCCGCTTTATTCGCCCTCTCTTTTCCGTTCGTCTTTTCGTTTGCCTTGATGTCTTACTTGGATCGCTTGTACGTTTGGTTGAAGTAGTTGAGTATTTATTCCTAAATAGAGAAGCTAATATCTATGGATCCTCCTCCGCTTGCCAATCTTTTTAAGAGATCCAGTTATGTTGAACCAATCCCTAGTGATTTGGATGCACTAGATTATCTTTATAAGGTTTTGCTTGAAATCCGTGAATCTGAAAATTGTGATGAAGTGCTTTATGAAGTGATTCACAATATATCTTTGAATAAAAAGCATGATTGCAATGATTTTATTATAAATTCTATGGATGTAAATTATGCTAATAATATTCAAAACCCTAAGCTTGGGGATGCTAGTTTTGCTATGTCCACTACCTGTTGCAATAATCATGATTGGGGAGATTCTTCTTATGATCTTGAAAATTTATTTAAGCCCCATGATGAATATAAGATTGATAATAGTGTTTGTAATAATATTGAAAGTGGGTTTGGAAGAGTGTCAACTTTAGATCCCACATATTTGGATAATATTCAATCTTATGAAATTTTTGATAAAAGTGGGCTTGGAGAAATCATGACTTTAGTTAATGATAATCCCACTATTTTGGGAGAGTGTCAACTTCGCATGCATGTGGATCGTGTTGAGAATATGTTATGTGATAGCTATATTGTTGAATTTTCTTATGATCCTACATTTAATCATTATGAGAGAGGAAAATATGGTTATAGAAATTTTCATGTTACTAAATTACCTCTCGTTATGTTGAGATTGCTATTGTTCCTTTCCGCTTCCTTGCATATGCTAGTTTTTGCTTGCTATGATAATTTGTTTTTCTATAAGATGCCTATGAATAGGAAGTATGTTAGACTTATATGAGTTTGTCTCGTGTTTTATGATTCTCTCTTTGTGCTTCAGTTCTTGTCTTTCATGTGAGCATCATTAAAATTATCAATGCCTAGCTAAAAGGCTTTAAAGAAAAGCGCTTGTTGGGAGACAACCCAATATTTTTCCTTGCTGTTATTCAATAAATCTTTGTTCTAGGCTCTGTTTAGATGTGTTTTTATGTTTTAATTAGTGTTTGTGCCAAGTTAAACCTATATGATCTTCTTGGATGATAGTTATTTGATCTTGCAGAAATTTCCAGAAACTTTCTGTTCACGAAAACAATTGTTAAAAATCACCAGAACGTGATAAAATACTGATTCCAATTGATGCTGATCAATAAACAAAGTTTCTAGGTCTTCCTATTTTGGCTGATTTTTTGGAGTTCCAGAAGTTTGCGTTAGTTACAGATTACTACAGACTATTCTGTTTTTGACAGATTCTGTTCTTCGTGTGTTGTTTGCTTATTTTGATGAATCTATGGCTAGTAAAATAGTTTACAAACCATAGAGAAGTTGGAATAAAGTAGGTTTAACACCAATATAAATAAATAATGAGTTCATTACAGTACCTTGAAGTGGTCTTTTGTTTTCTTTTCGCTAACGGAGCTCCACGAGATTTCCGTTGAGTTTTGTGTTGTGAAGTTTTCAAGTTTTTGGGTGAAAAGATTTTGATGGATTATGCAACAAGGAGTGGCAAGAATTTACGCTTGGGGATGCCCATGGCACCCCCAAGATAATCTAAGGACAACAAAAAGTTAAAAGCTTGGGGATGCCCCGGAAGGCATCCCCTCTTTCGTCTACTTCCATCGGTAACTTTACTTGGAGCTATATTTTTATTCACCACATGATATGTGTTTTGCTTGGAGCGTCTTGTGTGATTTGAGTCTTCGGTTTTTAGTTTACCACAATCATCCTTGCTGTACACACCTTTTGAGAGAGCCATACATGATTTGGAATTTATTAGAATACTCTATGTGCTTCGCTTATATCTTTTGAGTTATATAGTTTTGCTCTAGTGCTTCACTTATATCTTTTAGAGCACGGTGGTGGATTTGTCTTATAGAAACTATTGATATCTCATGCTTCACTTAGATTTTTTTGAGAGTCTTAAATACCATGGTAATTTTCTTAAATAATCCTAATATGCTTGGTATTCACGAATAGTAAAACTTTCTTATGAGTGTGTTGAATACTAAGAAAAGTTTGATGCTTGATAATTGTTTTGAGATATAAAGATGGTGATATTAGAGTCATGCTAGTTGAGTAGATGTGAATTTGAGAGATACTTGTGTTAAAGTTTGTGATTCCCGTAGCATGCACGTATGGTGAAACGTTATGTGCTGAAGTCGGAGCATGATTTATTTATTGATTGTCTTCCTTATGAGTGGCGGCCTGGAGATTTGTGCGATGGCCTTTTCCTACCAATATATCCCCCTAGGAGCATGCTGTAATACTTTGCTTTGATAACTTGTAGATTTTGCAATAAGTATATGAGTTCTTTATGACTAATGTTGAGTCCATGGATTATACGCACTTTTCCTCCTTCCACCATTGCTAGCCTCTCTAATACCGCGCACTTTTCACGCAGATTATCATACACCCACCATATACCTTTCTCAAAATAGCCACCATACCTACCTATCATGGCATTTCCATAGCCATTCCGAAATATATTGCCATGCAACTTTCCACCGTTCTGTTTATTATGACACGATCCATCATTGTAATATTGCTTAGCATGATCGTGTAGTTGACATCGTTTTGTGGCAAAGCCACCGTTCATAATTCTTTCATACATGTCACTCTTGATTCATTGCATATCCTGCAAATCACTTTCGGGAGGCATTCATATAGAGTCATATTTTGTTCTAAGTATCGAGTTGTAATTGTTGAGTTGTAAGAAAATAAAAGTGTGATGATCTTCATTTATAGAGCATTGTCCCAATTGAGGAAAAGGATGATGGAGACTATGATTCCCCCACAAGTCGGGATGAGACTCCGGACGAAATAAAAAAAGAAGAGAAAAGAGGCCATAAAAAAGAGAAAAGGCCCATAAAAATGAGAGAAAAAGAGAGAAGGGACAATGTTACTATCCTTTTACCACACATGTGCTTCAAAGTAGGACCATGATCTTCAGGATAGAGAGTCTCTCATTTTGTCACTTTCATATACTAGTGGGAATTTTTCATTATAGAACTTGGCTTGTATATTCCAATGATGGGCTTCCCCAAAATGCCCTAGGTCTTCGTGAGCAAGCAAGTTGGATGCACACCCACTTAATTTCTTTTGTTGAGCTTTCATATGCTTATAGCTCTAGTGCATCCGTTGCATGGAAATCCCTACTCACTCACATTGATATCTATTGATGGGCATCTCCATAGCCCGTTGATACGCCTAGTTGATGTGAGACTATGTTCTCACTTTTTGTCTTCTCCACAACCACCATTCTATTCCACATATAGTGCTATATCCATGTCTCACGCTCATGTATTGCGTGAAGATTGAAAAAGTTCGATAATGTCAAAAGTATGAAACAATTGCTTGGCTTGTCATCGGGGTTGTGCATGATTTAAATACTTTGTGTGGTGAAGATATAGCATAGCCAGACTATATGATTTTGTAGGGATAACTTTCTTTGGCCATGTTATTTTGAGAAGACATAATTGCTTTGTTAGTATGCTTGAAGTATTATTATTCTTATGTCAATATTAAACTTTTGTATTGAATCTTTCGGATCTGAATATTCATACCACAATTAAGAAGAATTACATTAAGATTATGCCAAGTAGTACTCCTCATCAAAAATTCTGTTTTTATCATTTAGCTACTCGAGGACGAGGAGGAATTAAGCTTGGGGATGCTTCATACGTCTCCAACGTATCTATAATTTTTTATTGCTACATGGTATATTATCTACTGTTTTGGACATTATTGGGTTTTATTATTCACTTTTATATTATTTTTGGGACTAACCTATTAACCGGAGGCGCAGCCCAGAATTGTTGTTTTTTGCCTATTTCAGAGTTTCGCAGAAAAGGAATACCAAACGGAGTCCAAACGGAATGAAACCTTTGGGAACGTGATTTTTAGGAAGATTGTGATACACGAGACTTGGACCCTACGTCAAGAAACAAAAGAGGAAGGCACGAGGTAGGGGGGCGTGCCCACCCCCCCCCTGTGGCGCCGCTTCTCCACCCTCGTGGCCCCCTGTTGCTCCACCGACGCACTCCTTCCTCCTATATGTACCTACGTGCACCCCAAACCATCGACACGGAGCCAAAAACCTAATTCCACCGCCGCAACCTTCTCAGTACTCCACGAGATCCCATCTCGAGCACTGCTCCGGAGCTCTCACTGAGGGGGCATCCATCACGGAGGGCTTCTACATCAACACCATAGCCTCTCCAGGCGATGTGTGAGTAGTTTACTTGAGACCTTCGGGTACATAGTTAGTAGCTAGATGGCTTCTTCTCTCTTTTCGGATCTCAATACAATGTTTTCCCCCTCTCTCATGGAGATCTATTCGATGTAATGTTCTTTCTGCGGTGTGTTTGTTGAGACCGATGAATTGTGGGTTTATGATCAAGATTATCTATGAACAACATTTGAATCTTCTCTGAATTCTTTTATGTATGTTCGTTATCTTCGCAAGTCTCTTCGAATTATCGGTTTGGTTTGGCCTACTAGATTGATCTTCTTGCAATGGGGGAAGTGCTTAGCTTTGGGTTCAATCTTGCGGTGTCCTTTCCCAAAGGATGAGGGGCAGCAAGGCACGTATTGTATTGTTGCCATCGAGGATACAAAGATGGGTTTTTTATCATATTGCATGAATTTATCCCTCTACATCATGTCATCTTGCTTAAGGCGTTACTCTGTTTTCATGAAATTAATACTCTAGATGCATGCTGGATAGAGGTCGATCAAGGAGTAATAGTAGTAGATGCATGTAAGTCGGTCTACTTGTCTCGACGTGATTCCTATATACATGATCATACCTAGATATTCTCATAACTATGCTCAATTACATCAATTGCTCAACAGTAATTCGTTACTTACCGTGAAAATACTTATTCTCTTGAGAGAAGCCACTAGTAAAACCTATGGCCCCCGGGTCTATCTTCATCATATTAATCTTCCAATACTTAGTTATTTCCTTTGCTTTTTACTTTGCTTTTATTTTACTTTGCATCTTTATCACAAAAATACCTCAAATATTATCCTATCATATATATCAGATCTCACTCTCGTAAGTGACCGTGAAAGGATTGACAACCCCTTATCGCGTTGGTTGCGAGGAGTTATTTGTTTTCTGTAGGTACGAGGGACTCGCGTGTAGCCTCCTACTGGATTGATACCTTGGTTCTCAAAAATTGAGGGAAATACTTACGCTACTGTGCTGCATCACCCTTTCCTCTTCAAGGAAATCGAACGTAGTGCTCAAGAGGTAGCAGGCTACTGGGATTCGTGCTTATTATTTACAAATATTAAAGGGGTACATCAATCCCCTGATCTAGTGTTGCCACCCGACCAGTGTCTCGGGGGCTACTGCATTGCCTATTCAATGTAGAAAATTCAAAGTGCTTAGTGTTCGGCTTCGCCGAACTATGGGGAAACACGTCTTCGGACAACAATAGGTACCACCTGGACCTATCCGGCATCAGGCCAATATATTGCGGCAACTTCCCAAGACCCTCTCTCAAGGGCCCATTTGCCGATCACTATTATCTCTAATACATTACACTTCATTTCTATTCCTACGTATGCTGCCGAGCTAGGAATCGACCCTCAGGCCGATTTCACGCATCGACCTGAGTCTCAGGGGATACTAGGATCAGCGGTTTCATGTTTTCCTTCAGGTGCATCTCGGGTTTTAGGCCAACACACATCTTGAGGACTACTGGTTATACATATTGAGAAAAAATCGGCCCGCGGTCGGGGTGGTGCACCACCTCGGAAACAGTCCGCCGTAAAGCTCGGGCGCTAGTGGCTAGCTCCATGGAAGGCATTTCCGGCATTAAGCTCAGCTAAACTCCTTCAACTTTTTTGAACCAAGGTGATCTATGACATCTCGGATATTGTCCGGCGTTGGAGCTTGGACATAGTCCAGTGTTGGAGCTCGGATACAGTCCAACATTGGATCTTGGACATAGTCCGGCGTTGGAGCTCGGATACTGATCCGGCTACCGAGCTCTGGATGCTTGCGTTGGAGCTCTACTGTAACAATACTCTTGACATGTACCGCGTTGGAGCTCGGATAGATTCCTGTGTTGGAGCTCGTAAGCGAGTCCTGCATTGGTGTTCGACCTAAAAGATACCTCTCGAATGCAGTCCGGCGTTGGAGCTTGACGAAGAGGACACCGCCACCAGGAACAACTTCAAACCCGAGGTGTGGCATAAAAATAACAAGGCATTGATAAAGGCCGAAGACATAAAGGGCTCCTTGGATACCCAACATGTAAACTCTTCGGATTCACTTTGGCGATCCTCAAGATCGAAGATGAGAAGATTTGTTGAACCAGTTTTCAAGACCGACGACCGAAGATGAAGAACAGTTCGGAAGAATCGAGGAGTGTCCCAAACTTGAAGACCGGTTCGGGGGGCTACTGACGGTGTCCTGGACTTGAAGGTACTCACTACGTCATCCCCCGATCAGGTAGTTCGGGCCGAGGACCCCCATGGCGGTTCACTCATGGGCCACTTCGGGCAGTCCATGCCGCATACAAGGAGGTTTCCACAAGACATGGCGCACAAGCCTAGGACTCTCCTAAGCCCTAGGCCTCCGGTGTGTTATATAAACCGAGGCCAGGCTAGTCAATATAGACTCTAATATTCATTACTACAATCTCATAGTAGATACGTGTACTGCATTCACCATGCCATATGAATAAAATCAAAAGCAACATGTAGGGTATTATCTCTTCGAGAGAGCCCGAAGCTGGGTAAAATCCCATGTCCATGTTACCATTGCTCCAAGACACCTAGCTTAGGACCCCTACTACGAGATACGCCGGATATAGAACCGACATCCTTCCCTCATCCCCGCGAGGCTTCTGGACCCCTCAACCCTCGTCGGAGTGCCCTGCTCATCTGACGAAAGCACCTCACCCTCCACCACACTGGCTCTTCTTCTGGCCAGGCGCTGCTACCCGTCCGTGCCTCCCGGTGCCTCGGCTTACTCCAGTAGGGGAGCAAAGGCTCTTCCATGAAAGGCCAGCCGGTGCTCCGTCAGATTCGGCACAAGGCTGCCTTGAGCCATTGCCGCCTGTCATGAGTGGCGCCGCCCCCCGCCTCCCTCCTCTGTTTTCGGCAGGGGTAGGGAGAGGAGGAAGAAGACGAAGCCAGGTGGACCCCATGCCTTCCCCGACCCACCTGGCAGTGTCTTGGCGTTAACCCTGCCACGGGCCTGCATTTGTAAGTGGAAACGTTTTCTTGAAATGCGTTTTCGTTTTATGAAAGCGTATTTCCTTCCACTTTTATCTGAAATGCGCTTTTTTAGTTATGAAAGCGTATTCACTTCGCACTTTGGCTCAAAATACGTTTCTCTGTGCAGAAGACGTAATCGGACCGAAGGCGCCTTCCGTTTTTCCTCCAGGGGCCTGTTTGTTGAATTTTTTCACCCATAGGTCCCTGATTTTCTACACCTCTTAACTCCGCAACCATAACTCCGATTGAGGTGAAACCAACACTCACTTCTTCGTCTCGTCGAGATCTTTCTGTTGCTACCATTTTCTTAAGGTGTTCACACTATGAAAATGACCATTATGCCCTTGCCTCTAATCTGCCCCCTCCAAGAGCGAACCGCCCGGCGTTTTGTTCCGCGGCTTCACCACACTTCTTCCCGGAGTTTCTGTCACCCCTGGTCAAGAACCACTTGCATGCTAGTCATGCAGTAGCCATGGTTTTCAACTTGAATATTTATTAAATGTTTGCTTGTTTAAAATATGGTTATCGTTGTTTCGGCAATGCTTCTGGGTTAGTGCTTACTTTCTTGATATGTTATTATGCACCTGGTTATCATGCCCAGCTAGTTGCCAGTATTCTTTTCATATGCTTATGCTTGCTAGTAGTACATGTTGATGTTGGTGATGGTCTTCGGTGCATGACTGCCGTCTGTCCCGAGTACCGTTGTTATGCATGTTCCATTGCATCCAGTTGGTTAAATGCTTGCATGATGGCATTGTTGATATGTTCTTGCATGATATTTATTGTTGATGCTAGTGGTCACGCTTATGTTTACGAGAAGTATGTACTTGTGATGTTCATGCTAGTCAGTATGCCATGCTCAGTTGGATATGATTTATTGTTGATATGGTTAATAGTTATGTTGCACCTCCATGCTTATATTGATATCATCCTCATTCATTGTAATTGCATCATGTTATTTTTATCATGGCTCAGCATATTTGCATTCAAGTTTAACCCGATTAAATTGAACTTGAACAACTATTGGCTGAGTCATAGTGCCACCATATCGAAATGACGCTGCAACCACGCTTGCCTTTATGGGAAGGTCCTAACCGGGTCTATTGTCGTGCTCTCGCCGCCGTTTTCCCATGAGGGAAGGTTATGGGCGCGCGCTACCCTGATCAGGTAGGCGGACATAAGCCTTGTGTGCCCATTGTTGTTATATCCGGGTTGTCCCTGTTTAGGACCGTTTTGCCACGATGGTGGCCGTTTTGCCACGACGGTGGCCGTTGGTGCCTTTAGTGAGCATGGGCCACCCAGACTTAGCCCAATGGGCAGTGAGTCGGAGTGGCCGGGAGAGTGTCATGGCAGTAGGACAGTTTTGTAGGAATGTCGTTGGTCCACCCGAATGGGAGCGAGAGGCCATGGGTTCCGTGGTGTGGGTACAGTGTGCTAACCTCTGCAGAGTGTATACTAGATCTATCGATAGCCGTGCCCGCGGATAAGGGCCCGGTTCATGTCGGTCACACTATGGCTCAACAGTAAAAATAATAATATGATTAATAACAACCCCGGTTCAATGATGAGATAAGTTGGTTATGTGATCCCTGAATGATCACCGTTTGGTTACGAGGTAACACGTTGAGCCAAGAACGGTTCCGTTTGTGATCTGTGAATGATCACCGTGGTATCAAGGATACCGAGCTATTGAATATTCGTGATGTTGTGCGAGAATCATGGGTAAAGATCAACCTCCTTGTGGTCATTTAATGATCACTACAATATTGTTTATACCAAGCTTGATTTGATCCTGAGATGATCGTGTGATGTCCAAGGTTGGTAAGTGATGCATGTGATAGTTACGAGGTAACCCGAGCAGAATAAATGGTGCATATAGTGTCATCATGTTTCATGCTACTATCGTCATATTTATGTGTTCATGCCATGCTCATATTGTCCTAGCTATATCAGGTTCATGTTGTTCATGCCATGTTATTCTGATGATCTCACAATAATTCCTGCTTAACCTGTAATTGCCATGCTGTTGTTTGTCTTGAATGCTTTTGGTTATTGTGAGCTTGCAAGTACATTCAATGTAATCTTGACCGGGCGTGTCATGCCGCTTGTAGGTCGTGCCTGGATTGCTTGCTTTTTTGATGTGGTTTCTATGTTTGCGAGCTAGGATAAACATTCCAAACCGCAGTCCCCGTGGATTGGAGTCCATCATCGACATTCGTTGTTCCGCTGCCAATAGTTGTTCCGCTGACCAAGATTGTTATGCTGCTTGCATAGAGCAACTGCGGTTGGCATAGTGTCGCCATGCCGATGTTATTTATTGTAATATTGCCTACCTTGTATTCATATTCATGTAATAATAGAAAGTTGGTTTGTTCTATGCTAAGCAGGGTCGTATTCCAGGAGACTTCACCTTGATCTCTCGGCTGGAATACGGGGCGTTCCGGTTGCTCTGAGCCGGGGTGCCACAGGCTTGGTATCAGAGAAGGTCTGGCTGTAGAGCGACCTAGTCCGCTGGAACGTTAGAAAATGGTAGTATAGGGTCTGGTTTTTTCCCTTGCTTGCTGCATTTGGTTGTTCCATTTGGTTGCTGCATATAGTCTTATCTCGGTTACCCTAACCCCTTCTTCATGCGTAGATGGCGGTCAACTTCCATGGGTTCCGTGCCATCCCCATAGCTCCCGGTGATGTTCCTATTGCGTTCAGTCCCACTCCTGCACCTCTCAGCTTTGCCACCCTCCTTGGTGATATGTGGCATAGTATTTATCCAGTCAGAGATCCACCTTATTATCAAGTATTCCAGTCTTCTGCCGGAGGAAGAATCCTGGAGTATGTTGCTCATGTCCATCTGTCAGCCCTGATTCCTGTTAGTAAGCGCACCTATAGTTTCCACCGTGGTTACGGCGCTACTCCCGAGCCTGTCGTCCAGCTTGCCGCAATGGCAGCAATATCCGGCCTTCGTCATCAAGAGAGCATGGTGCAAGAGAACCGTGCTTATCAATATTATCCCACCTTCGTCGAGAATCCTAGGCGGTTCCAGTTTCGGTTTGTCAACCCTCAAGATGACCCGGCTATCCTCGCCATGTCCCGTTACATGACGGCCGAGTGTCTTCTCATTTTTTAGTTGGTCTGAGACGCCATTCGAGCCAGGAGAACGCTTGGTACTTTCGAACCTCGTTGTCCGCTGGGCCACTCAACCCTCCGCCTCATCCATCCGGAGTTTCGGAGTCAGCAGTTCCACTCGCTATTAGCTTCCTCGTCAGTTCATGAGCGTTTGCTCAAGCGTAGGATGTAATCCTTCGTGTAGTGCTTGTGCATCTGCTGTAGTATCATGCTTGTGTGTGCCTGTGTGGAGCAGCTTTGTAGCTTGTTTGCTATGTGCTTTGTTGCAATAAATCATTTTCTCGTGCTTCTTTGTTTTGAATCCTCGGTGTTACCCCCTTATGGAAATTACTCCTCGACTGACACCGGATCAGAAGAAGCCATAAGCAGTACAGATATACACTAAGAAATTCAGTTAAAGGCAATGAGGTTTTCAGCTGACAGCACTGTATTGTAGACATCCGTCTGGATACAAGTATATTCTGCTAAGTACCCGTCAGAGATACACTTTTATCGCAGCAATGATAAAATCTGCAAGAGAACAAAATTGAATCCAAGTCCATCATGCATTCCCAGTCAAGGTATGGTCTATGCACAATGGTTGAATCTGCAATAAGTCAAAACATTGTGGCACCCAGAATTCAGTCCAAATAATGTAATAAATTCAACAAGGACAATGATCAGACAATTCTTGTCATACAAATAATCCACTACCGTATGACAATAATATATATATATATATATATATATATATATATATATATATATATATATATATATATATATATATATGTCATTCCATTCACCAAGGAAATTAGTTCCGTCCATCTCCACAATTTATTGGCAAAGTGCACAAAGACAAGGTTCCCAGTCTGCCTCAGTAGAGTATGAATGGATTCCTGTCGGTGTCAAAATTGGCGGATCTCGGGTAGGGGGTCCCGAACTGTGCGTCTAGGCGGATGGTAATAGGAGACAAGGGACACGCTGTTTTTACCCAAGTTCGGGCCCTCTCGATGGAGGTAAAACCCTACTCCCTGCTTGATTAATATTGATGATATGGGTAGTACAAGAGTAGATCTACCACGAGATCGTGAGAGGCTAAACCCTAGAAGCTAGCCTCATGGTATGATTGTTGTTCGTCTCACGGACTAAAACCTCCGGTTTATATAGGCACCGAATAGGGTTAGGTTACACAGACTCGGGTTACAATGGTAGGAGATCTACATATCCGTAGATACAAGCTGCTTGCCTTCCACGCCAAGGAAAGTCCCATCCTGACACGGGACGAAGTCTTCAATCTTGTATCTTCATAGTCCAGAGTCCGCCAAAGGTCATAGTCCCAAGCTATCCGGACACCCCCTAATCCAGGACTCCCTCAAGAGTCTCGAACCAGGCTTCAATGACGACGGGTCCGGGCGCTATTGTCTTCTTCGGCATTGCAAGGCGGGTTCCTCCTCCGGAATACTTCATAGAAGATTTTGAACACAAGGATAGTGTCCGCTATGCAAAATAAGTTCCACATACCAATCGTAGAGAGAATAACATTTACACAAGTTCAATCTGTGGCGATCCCGCAGCATGACATCACACCACGGCCAAGCCTTTTATTGAATCGCTTTTTACTGCCCAACCTCGGCGTTTAGCGAGGCGGTTTCCTTGGCACGCCTTGTCAAAGCAGAGATCGTGTCCCCTTATTCCGGGATTCTCATCAATATGGTGGGTAATCCAACCGCACTATTGATTACGGCGCTTTGGGAGATAAGCGAGTTTTATCAGCCGGTGGGGGACGCATAGCTTGTCACGTCCATATAAGGGGATAAGGATCTGCTTTTTCACATACGCCTTCTTCCTCCTTTGCCTATACATTTCCGCGCACTCGAGCTCCAGCGCCCAAGTCCGCACATCCCACCTCAACCTTCTCTAGCTATGTCCGGAGCGGGAGGCAGAGTGGATGGCCTCCTCCATCACCGGAGGGGCACATCAAAAAGCTTCATGAAGGTCGGATATTTGTCCAGCGACATCGCTGCATAGGCTCCCCCAACGAGGGGCAGCTCATCCCCACCCCGGGGCCCCATGAGAGGGTGGTGTTCCTCCCCCACTTCCTCCAAGGGACTAGGGTTTCCACTTCATCCATTCGTCCAGGGGCTCATGTTCTACTACGGCCTAGATTTCCCACGGTCTGCCCCGAATTTCATTCTCAACAAATCGGGCATTTATCGTCGATGTGAGGCCTTCCCTCTGCATCCAGCCCCACGCCGTCTTATGGCTGAAGACCTTCAATGTCAAGCCGTAGTAGGGCGGCCACCAAGCCGGAGTCTTGAGGGCGCCATGGTTAAGGCAGTGATGGCCAACGCCCTATGGCTCGAGGGCTCCTTTGTGGAGACCATAAAGGTGGCAATCGGCGTGGTTCTATATCACCGAAGCAGCGTGACTCTCAATGGGCTGCGGCCCCGAATTCTGAAACCGCTTCCCACACGGCTCACCTCATGGAAAGAGAGACGGGCCTGACATGGGGTAATTCGGAAGAGCTGGCCGGACTCCAAACTTGCGTCCGAAACCTGGTGGACAAGAATCTCAAGCTTGTCAACGTAATCCAGGTTATGCTCATCCGCGGGATTCTCCCATGCCAGCAATGGGACTTCAATTTGTGGGAGTTTGATCCGGCACAACACCGAACCTTGAACCGGCTCTTCGACACTACATACGAAGACGCCTGGAAGGTGTTGTTCAAGGGCGCCGAAGCTCCCGTGATCCGCTGACTTAAAGATCGCTGATTCAGCTCGCAGCATCAAGCCAGCGAGGTAAGTTGTTTTACCCTTTACGGACTCTTTTTTTCATAGTTTGACTCTATGCGGGACCTAAACTCCCTCACCTTTGGACAGACTGGTTGAAGACGTCCCGGACGGATCGATCGTCTGCTCCTTTCTAGAAGAACCCAGCGAACGCCCAATTGACGGAAATCAGCTGTTCCGGCACCTCCACGTGGTGCCGTAAAAGAAGGCCAAGAAGAAGGCCACGGAACTCAAGGAGTTCCCGGCGCCAGGTGTTATCGGACTCATCGTCCGATGATGCCGAGGCGGACTCCTCCGCGAAGATGAGGAGGAGAAAAAACAGGCCTCTCCCCCAGCGGGGGAGAGAAGAAAAGGAAGGCCGCCCCCACCGGGGAGGCTGGAGGGTCCAAGAACGGAAGGACCATTCCTCTGGACTACACCGCCAATGCCGACGATGGCGAAGAGGGGTGGGCACCAAGGGCCAAGCCCCTGGCGAGATCGTAAGTGTCCGGACACCAGAATAACTCGTGGCATTTCATTTGTCGCACAACATCCTATAACGCTGGATATAACCATGCAGCCCGCCTATGAGATGGGCTCCGACGATTCGTCGAGCGAAGCTCCTCGGATTCGTCGAAGGTGAATAGCACCTCACTTCCGACCGCCTCGTCTCCTCCCGTAGCTGATGACGGTGGAGTCCCAAAAGGGGCCCAGCCAGAGGAGGTGGCTATGGAGGCTCATGCAGCGCTCCTCCGGAATCTCCGGGCTAAAAGGGATAAAACCTCAAGGGCTTCAAGTCCGGCCCCGCCTCGACTCGCATTTTGAACCTTCTGGTTCTCGAGTCCGACGAGCGACCCCTTCATAAGAAGGGCAAGACTGCGACGCCGGTGACCTCCGTCAACCGGGAGGCATTCGGATGATTTGATGGAGGTCTTAATGGCGCTTCCATCAAAGAGGAGCACCACACTGCTTCTTATGAGTGTGGTGATCCGAAGAGATTCAATCCGCCAAGAGCGAGGCTGGATCAAGTTCGCGCCAGCCTTCTAACAGGCTTTGAGGTATGTATTAAAAATATTACCGATAGAGCAGTAAGCCCTCGACAGCCTGCTCGCTTGGTGTTCGAAGGAAAAAGCCAATCGAGGATCTAAAAGATATACGCAGGAGTCTAACATAAGTATGTCAATATGGGAATGCGAGGCGGCTCTTGACCTCTGCCTTATTTACTTGAGGAGAGGTTGATGCATTGAAGTAGGGCCTCGAGCAGTCCGAGAACGAGCTCGGACTTGCCAAAAAGCAGCTCGAGGACAAGGAAGGCAAGTAATACCTTACGGGAGTATGTAAAAGATGTGTTTGCAAAAAATGACAGGAATAACGCTAGATATTGCGGGGGCCCTGAGCGAGGTGGCGACCACGAAGGAGGCGGATGTCCGGGCCGAAGCAATGCGGCTTGAGTGCACCGACCGAGAAAAGCGAGGAGAGCACTGGTGGCGGATTAGTGCGGCAAGAGCACCCGAGGCCTCTACGTGGAAAAGCACCGAGTTTGAGAGTGACTCAAAGACTGAGTCCAGCTTGCCGGCCCTTGAGAGCGCCAAGGCCGCTAAGGTCAAGCTCAAAAAGCCCTCCAGGAGATTGAGGCGATGAAGAAGATAGCGGTGGGTAAGGCATTCTATATGCAAAGCAAGCATGTGAAAGTGAATTATCATTGCTACTTACTCGAATATAAATTCTGGAGCATAGAGACCTCTATAGTTCGGCTGTGGCGAAAGAAGCCATGCACAGGGAATACTTCGGGCTGGTGTGGCGGCACTGGTGGATGCACAATCCATGGGTTGGAAATCATCAAAGTACAAATGCACATCGAAGGTTACCCCGTAGACCTTGCCCTCACTAGTAAATGAAAAGGGGCTATCGTCCACCGGTTTAGCCCATTAGTCCGGTTCAATCTGTAACCGGACTAATGGTCAAACATTATCCCGGATTCGATGTGGCTAAGGCATTAGTCGGTTCACTGTAGCCCTTTAGTCCCGGCTTGTGCCTCAAACCCGGGACTAAAATCGCGATACCCATTAGTCCCTAGCCATGCCTCAAACCGACTAAAGAGTAGACCTTAGTCCCGGTTTGAGAGCACGAACGGGACTAATGGTTGAGACCTTTGGTCAGTTCGCTACCCGCGAACCGGGACTAAAGGTCCCATTTTCAAACTCTCCACACCCCGTGGATGTGCAATTTTAAAAAATAAAAGAAAATGATGGAAATGTCAAAATAAAAATAAAAAATAAGTTTACATGTGATATGTGGTCTAGTTGTTGGGAAAAATTTGCAAATGTGAATTTCACTTTTTGCAAAATCTCTGAAAAGTTGTAAATATGGGCATAACTTTTGCATACTAACTCGGATGAAAAAGTTTTTATATGAAAAATCATCTACTACAAGAAAAGTTACATCCAAATTTAACGGGAACCCGAATTAAGCATTTCAAAATCCTCAAAAACATAACGAGAAAAAGTTATAACAGTTTTAATATCTAGAGTGGAAAAATGAAAAAAATTTCAAAATGTGGTCAAACAATGGTCAAATCATGGTCAAACTGATTATTCTAGAATATTAGTGTTACTAAATAATTTATTCAGCTGTTTGAGATTTTGGTCAAATCACGAATCAACCTGTGGTCAAACTTTGGTCAAACTATGGATTTGAATCATGGTCAAACTAATTATTTAAAATAACTATTGTTTTCTAAATAATTATTGTTTTTGAAAACAATAGTTTGAAACTCAAGCAGAGTGAAATGTGTCAATTCATACGTCAAGTAAAATTCACGAGGGTTAATAAGATTGACATTCATTACTATTGTCGAGAAAACAACAAGTGCAGACTTGGAAACGAGGGAGAATAGAACCCGGAGAGTTGCGTGCTCGGGCGCGGGAGTGGAGGATGGGTGGCCAGATTCGGGAGATTAGGTGATTTGGAATGATTAGGGTGATTAGAGAAGAGGATAAATTGAAGCATTGATGAGGTCTTTGATTAGAGATTAGGGATTAAAATAATTCCAAGAAATTTGAAAATAAAAGTTATACAAATAAAATTTCAAAAAAAATTTCAAAAAAAAATCATAAAATTTCCATTAGTCCGGTTGGTGTTACCAGCGGGACTAAAGGTGGAGCCCCACGTATAAGGCGGCCTTTAATGTCCCTGTTACGGATTGGAACCCGGAAGGACCAAAGGGGAGTAGATATTAATGCCGACCCTTTAGTCCCTGTTCTGCTTAGGACTAAAGGCCCTACCAACGGGACAATAGGCCTCTTTTTCTACTAGTGCCTTGCTAAAATGTAGCAGAGGCGTTAGATGGACGATGAGAGTAGCTTGTGAAGAGACGGACCACCACCTAGGAAGGAGCCATCGCAAGCACGAAATGGCAATATTATGAGAGGCGTCCTGAAGGTGCACAGCTTGCTTTATAAGCGGATAGATGACTCCAAAAGATATAATTTTTTGAGTAGACTACGCATTTATTTATCCTCAGACGCTGAAAACTTGTTCATATAGCGCTAGCTAAACACTTTCTTTTTAATTTAAAATATGTACCTTCTCATGCGGTCATGTGACACGTGTATTAGAAATTTGAGAGATGGCGTATTAGTCGTTGGTTTCCAGCCCCAATACCCACTTGAGTGTTAGTAAGGTGTTTAGGACATGAACTTGAGCGCTCTTGTTCCCATCTCTTGGGTCCTTGGAGGGAGGCGCCAACGCAATGACGGTAACAAGGCAACCAGCACTAAAATGCTTGAACACTCTCACTATGTTAAGCCATAGAATTTATAATTGAAATTTCTCAAGCCAAAGCCCTCGGTATTGGGAAGACCCGAGGTTAGGCGCTTATCCACGCCTCAGGCCTAATAGCGACAATGCCGAACTCCTTGCTCTAAGCGGCATAAGTCTTTAGGGACTGAAAACCTCTCGAACAGCGACCGGCTCTAGCTTCCTATCATGGACGGGTCAGTTTTAGATTTCTCCGGTGAGGTGCTTACGCACCAACTGGAGCCCAACCGAGCACTGTCCAGTGGTTCTCCCTGGTGCTACTCTTTAGCCGATATAGCAGGAACGTAAGGTACCAAAACATGGGGAGCCGGAGCAAACCCAACTATTGGACCTCAAAGATATGATCTGAACCCGATGCATACAATGCTTTATAAGTTCAGGGTGCCACACTTTGTAAAAACATGTTCGGACCATTATCCACACCATGTTATGGGTACCGTTAAGCCCACAGTGTATTAAGCTTTCATACCAAAGTGTATGGTTGTACAATGTCATAAATGAACATATATATATAAAAGGAAATCAATAATGAAGCAGAAGCTATATATTGTTTTATTCCAAAGGGCTGCTCTTGTAAGAGCCGAGCGTATACAAAATAGGTGCGATAATCTGACTCATGAATGGACTTTTTGCTATGTCTCCCTCCGAGAAATTAAGCCACGCAGGATGTTATGTAAAAGCAGATATATTGCTCGTAATAGAGACCACTGGACACGCAAAGCGAAGCTTCGCTTTCCCCTCGGTACAAGGTTGCGCCGTGTTCTGACGATTTCCTAATGCCGGACAGGGCTCACGTGAGAACGGAGTCCTGACAGCAAAAAAGAAAGAGAAAAAGGGGAAAAAAAAGAATAGCGCAATCGAGGGCCCCTGGTGTGGTTGAGCCGCATTACGGGCATGCCAATGGTCATGCCCCTTCCCCTATGCGCCCTATGGTATTTCCGGAGGGCGTATTTATATGCAATGGTCGCCAGAACACTGGTTTCTTTCCGTGGATTCACGTGAGGGCTGGGGCTTGGGTCAAGATTGCTATAAGTGCGTTACATAGCGCGATATGACCCCGGTCTTGTTGTAGGTTACTCCGGTAAAGGCTTGGCGGTGTCGGCGGACGCTTAATAACCCGGACTCGGTAGAATTGCCTTAAAGAGGCTGCTTTGCACTTCCGCCGCTTGGGTTAGACCGGGCTGGTATACTTCTCCGCGTCCGAGAGAGCGCGTTAAGTATTTTCATTGGCCGTAGCCAGCTCCTCGAGGGCCCCCGGCATCTTGGAGCTTGAGATATCGTGATGCGGCACCGCATTACGAACTTGGGTTCGCGTCAAATGCGGTTCGTCCGAGCGATGCATGTCCAGGCCCTCGAGGATCCGAAGATTAACTCCTACGCTCGCGGAAGTTATCCAGGGATCCGAAGACCACTTCAAGTGTAAGCGAAGCGTCTGCATAGCTTGGCCTCTCTACACTGGGTATGACGCCTTTGAAGGTCGTCTTCATGGGTTTTAATCGCCAGTGGGTCTATGCCCATTTTATGCACTATACTCTCCGAGGGAGAAGTAGGTTCGGGACTCGCTGCCGCCATCCATTAGGACTCTAGTAGAGAGGTGAAATCCGTCAAATGATTGGGTCTAGAAGTATCATGCGCGCGAATCCGCCATAAGCGGATGCTAGTGGGTGGTGCCTTCGGATCCAATAGTGTGATCGGGCGGAAGACCATGGGTTGAACTTTGGGGCTAATCGGCTCACGCATCGCATATACGTGCCCCTTAATTACCTTCTCGCCTGCCCTCTTTGGGTATATGGAGTTGGGTATATCATGTTCACCGTCCGCACTTTGCACGGGGAAGCCCTTCGGCCATCTATTGTTACGCAGCCGGTAAGCCGCCTTCCTCGTCGCAATGGCTATTGCCCCTTGTCATTGTTTTCGACATTTAACTTGCTCGTTTGCTTGAACACCCAACAATCCCTGTTGGTGTGATTACCGGCTAAGCTTTCCAGGCGCCATGTATTCTGCACGCAGCGACGTAGTATTCGGTCCAAATTGGGACGGGCCCTGAGTATTTCTTTCGTGGCTTTTTCGGCCCGGCGGGTTTAGGAGTTTCCTGCGAATCCGGCGATCGACTGTAAATATCCTCAAGACATTATCGCCGGTACGCGGCTGGCGCTTTGTAACTTGTTGCGTGGCGCTACCTACCACCGCTTGTCCTGTGCAGTATCCGAATTACCGGGGCCCTTGGTCATGTTCAACATTACCATCGAGCTAGCCGACTGTCCTCTCCCAGCACTTAAAAAGCGGGTCATGAGAATGTGTGAGGGCTGCCATGGATTTTGGCTTTTCTGTCCCTAGGTGCCGGGCAAGCCACTAAATCGCCGGGATGTTGTGTTTTTATGAAGGCTACCAGGGCCTCAAAGCATCCCGGACAATGCAACCAATTAGATTTTTTCTTGGTTAGGAGCAAGTGTCCGAGAATTGTCCGGCCGATTCCTGCAGGCTGCTTTGAATTATGTGGCTTAGGTCATCGGGCGTCTGGTGAGTACTTTTATATGTGCTCGGAAATTGTCGAGGAATGCGGCTTCTGTGTCTTCCCAAACAACCCGATTATTTCTGTGGCAAAGCTATTAGAAAGCCAATGCTTAGGGCTGGTCCTTTAAGCTTGAGTGGGAGGTATTTGATGCTGTGTAGATCATCACCGCGGGCCATATGGATATGGGAAGGAGATAGTCCTCGATCCAAACCGCGAGGATCAGTTGCCAGCCATCGTATGATTCAATGCTTTCTGGTATGAAACCCTCGAGTTTACGTGATCCATCACTTCCATACGTATGAAGCGGCAGGTAGGGTGTCAGCGCCCGTGTTGGGTTATATCACTTATCGCAGCTCAAAATGGGCTTTCTCATCGCAGGTTCGGCGGCGGAGTTGGGCCATATCGGTATGGCGTGATAATCGTGTCGTGGGGGCGCCCGCTTTGATCCATAGATCGATCTTGTCTCGCCTTTGCCTGTCCCTCCAATATATCTTTGCAGGTCTGGCGCATTTCCCGTTACCTTTGTATTTTTATGCGGCGACGGGTACGGCTTCAGATGAGCAGCGAACTCTACAGTTCAGCGGCCACACGAGGTGGCCGTCATCCATCTCATGCACCGGTGATGCAGGTTTAGGTGCTTTCTCAACTGTCGGGGTAGCGTTCAGGTCTTGGAGTAGCTCTTGGAGGGGCGCTCGAGTTCATACTGCTTTTTGGCCACATGGACTTCCAGATTACATCCATGCATAACTAAATCTTGGTCAGCTCCTAAAATTTATTCTTTTGCTTTTTCTTGAGGCTGCGCTGTCGTGGACGCGAACTGCATGTTTGAAGCAGCTCTTGTTCTATGAGATCCTGGGGCATGATAAATTAGAAGTAAATCGAGGCTTGCCTCGTCTTCTGGGAGAGGAGTGTGGCATGTAATTATAGTCCTCTACCTCTTTTACGCGCTCTCTCATGAGGGCAGGCTCTGGCCATCCTCTGCCTTTGGAGAATCTTTAACTTTGGAGGGTTGTCTTCAGCCTTTATCGGGGTGTTGTCTTCTCTCATGCAGGAACTTCACCGTTCTTTGTGGCTGCAGAGGATTTAGGATGCGCCACGGCGCCCAGTGTGTGGCAAGCTGTTTCTTGGAGGGTCATCCTCCGCTGTTCCATCTCCATTCCCATCTTGCTGGGATTTTTACCATGTATATATGCGTATTATGGCAGGGGTGGCCTTCCAGTGCCTGTGGTATTTGGTTCATAATCGTCTCCTGCATCGTCAGCCCATCGCCTGGGTCGATGTCCTCGAGAGTAAGTGGAGCACATGGTCGGTTAAGTCATCGGCGGTGGCTAGGAAGTGGGTGGTGGGTGGGCTTTGACTTTTATTAAATGGTCCGATCGTCAACCTCCTCACGGCCATAAATCATTGAGACTCTCTGATAAGAGAGAGACTGCACCTGTGATCAATTCAGAGGATGACGCCAAAAGTAGTCTTTAAAGATGTCCGCCAAACGGTGAATTCGCGATGACATTCGGCCGCCTAACCGATCTGGACAAGGGTGCTGAAGGCTTCGAGTCAAACACTTTGAGTCACGAGCCAGCAAGGACGGGGTAGGTCATGGATCAATCGCCGTGAGATCATTCAGCCCCGAAGCGGTGTTCAATATGGAAATCTTCTCGATCGGTAGCAGGGTTCGGCTCGAGCTAAAGGTCGAATGGGACTCTGATCTTGACCTCTAGGACACTTGTCCGTGGCGGAAGATAAATCGCACCCCTCGGGTGATCTAGTGCGCAACGCTGGGTCTGTGGTTAAGAACCCGTCGAAGATCAAGTCTCTGCCGGTTCTGGGCGTGTGGTTCAAACTTCCAAATCTGACCCTAATGGACAGCGGTGAGCTTTCAACCGTGCTCCCGGATGGCCAAGAAGATTCAGCCCATGATGCCGTAAAGTCCGCGAATCCCCGAAGATCTGTCCAAAGAGGCCAGTCTCACCCTGGAAGCGCTTGTCGTTATTGTTGATCGGAGCCATGTGGGCTAAAGATGGCATTGATTCCTATGAAAGATATTCAGTCTTTCTCAATAAAATACAGCAAAAGCTTCCGGCATAAGGGTCACAATTTAGTATTCCCTAGCAAGTCTTCATAGGGGGAAAGCTTATGAGGTACGGTAAGCCATTCTCCTCGATAAGATATCCATGACACTACAAAAAGACACATCATAAGTGACGTTTGGGCGAACGGGAAATTTTTGTCGCACATATGATACTTCTATGGCGATGGTGTGACACCAAACCGTTCCGTATCATCCATAGATGTGGTGGGCTCCTACTTCTATGACAAAAAATCGGGACGAGAAAATGGGCTTTTTCGTCCTAGGGCGGGCGGAGGCCTTTTGCATGACATTCTTTGGGCCGTCCACTTATTGAAAAATCGTGGTAGAAGCCGAGGCAGGAAAATTTCGAGAGATCTGCGGTGGACGGTGGGGAGGTCAGAAGCAGACGATGGGCATTCTCGTCGTCTGTGTGTGCGAAAGGCAGGCAGGCGTTGGCCTCGGTCAAGTAGAAGCGGCGTTGGGCTCTAACGAACTTTGAGCGATCGATCGATGGCTACATTAAGCTGAACCCGATGGAAGCGATTCGCCCGGCCTCACGCGCTACTAAGCGGGCCGATCGATGCTGCCCTATGGGATGAGTCAGGTGAAGCGTTGGGGGGGGATGAATAGTGCGCGGTGGCATTGTTTACGGATGAAGCAGGGCCGTGGGTGTGGAGGGTCTGGATAGAACGGTGAAGCCCGGTGGAGGGTGGCCGTGGAAGGCGGTTGAACAGGACCCGTGTTGTGGAGGGTTGGATGAGCAGTGAGCGGTGGAGGGTGCCCGTGGACGGGTGGTTGAGCAAGATGGCGGTGGAGTAAGCCTGGCAGTGGAGGCTTGATGAGCGAGGGTGTGGAGGCTAGAGGGAGGTCTGACGGTAGCCTGTGGAGGCTGGAGGGAGGTCGATGGTGGAGATGAAACGGTATCCGTGGAGTCCCATTTCACGGTCGCCACCCTCCCCGTTTACGACCGGCAGCTCAACAAAAGTCCGTTTCGTCCGGTTTGCGATCACGCTTCACACCCCTCCGATGGTGGGACCCCGTTTACCGACCATGGCGCTCCAACACAAGTCTGTTTACGTCCGTTTTCGCGATCGCACCCCAATCTTGAGGGGACCCCATTTTCGGTAGTAAAGAGAGTCCGTTTCCTCCGTTTTCTTTGATACGCGAGCCCCTCGATCCGCGGGACCCCGCATTTGAGCGTGGCGGTCGAACCACAAGGCGTTTCCTCCGTTGGGCGGTATGCGGGCTTCGTTTCCATCGCACATTCCGTCCGGCCCTCCGATGAACACGACCACGCGTGCGTTCTGACCCGGTTGGGTCCCCATGAACACGGCGGCGGCCTTTGACACCTCCGTTCCGGCCCAGCCATGTGTCGTATCTTGTGATAGGCGTTAGAGACCCTGCCCGTTATGTCGCGCGTAGCGTATTTTCTTTCTTGCACCCTGCGCTGCTCGTCACGTGGCATACCGTCGCGGCGCCTCTACTACCCGCGACAACGTCTGCGCCCTCTACATCCTGCGGTATATATGCATTACCGTTCGCTGACCCAAAGTGACAACGCTACGTGCGCTTCGACCGAGTGGGTCCGGTATCGAGCACTTCCTTGCGTGCGGCGGTACCGGTGGGTCCCGGCCCGGTCGGCAAATAATACCCCGGACGCACTTCCTTGCGTGCGAAGATGTAATTGGTGGGTCCCGGCGGGCGGCACCGCTTCATCGGTGGACCCGTTAAATTGAGTCCCAGTGTCCAGTGGAGGAATAAATTATTTTCGCAGCGTAATGAGTTGCACTTCCTTGCTGCGATACCGTGGACCCGGTATCAACCTCTCCACGTCTGATCCACGCGTGCGATGGAAGCCATTCCTTGACCATATTGACCACGCTTGGCGCCGGAGCACCCGGGGAGGTGGGCGGCCAGCGAGCCCTAGGGCAGGAGACGATGCGGAGGTTTGGGAAGACGGCTGTGGATGCCTGCGTGAAGGAGTAGGGGGGGATTCACTCGTTAAGGCTGCGATTGTGAGGGCTAAATGCTTGTGAGAATAACGGGGGGGTGTGGAGTGCGTGGGGGATGGCTTGGCCAGCCGGTGGGAGTATTAGGGGCGGTGAGGCCTCGCGGCATCCTGATCGACCACCAGGCGGCGAGGAAGCGGGCTACTGCGACGAAATTTGGGTAGGCTGGAGCAAGAAGGCGGTGGTTTGAAGAAGCACTACGGCCGTTGGATGGACATCGTCGTCGTAAATTCAAAGAATCATATATTGACTAATGTTGACAAAGGCCTGCGTCCGATCAACTTAGTAGGCCCTGAAGTCAACCTCCACCAAGGAGTTGGTCCCAGCTAGCAAGGGGTATTCATTTTTTGTGTAATAAGGGAGGCACTTCCGGTGGGTCAGCGGCAATGAGAGTCGTTTTTTAATCGGTAGCCCGTCTGTGGGTCCAATGATCGAAGCTTGAATTTTCTTTGAAATACTGGTGACCAAATCGGTGGGTCACACTGTCAGTCAGGAATAATTATTTTCCGCGTAATAAGGAAGCGCTTCGCACGGGCTGCAGTGGACCGGTTATCGACCTCTCCACATCTGATTACTCTTCCGATGGAAGTCGGTCGTTGACCACATTGACCCACGCCGCGCCGAGAGCACCCGCGGCGGTGGAGCGGCGCCGAGCCTGAGAAGGGAACAGCAGGGGAGCAGGAAGGCGGCGGTGGAAGCCAGCGGAGAGGAGTCACGAGGGGTTCACTTTGGTTGGTACAGGTGTGAGTGCCGTGCGCCCTTGAGGGCTGGCAGTGGGAATAGTAGAGGCGGTGAGGCCTCCGACAGCAACATAACCCGACCACGGGAGGCGGGGAGCATCTTGACACGACCAGTATTTGCTTTGGGCGGTGGAGCAAGAACACGGAGGTTGAGAAGAAGCACTCTGACCGTTGGATGGCCATCGTCTGATCCTTTGGAGGCTAGAATCGTTCATATTGATTCAAGTTGACCAAAGGCCCCGTCCGAGTCAACAAGTAGGCCCTGAGTCAGCCTCCCACCATGGTGGGTCAGCTAATGAGGGGGTCTTCATTTTTGTGAGTAATAAGGAGGGACTTCCAGTGGGTCGAGCTGGCCATTGCCAGAGATATTTTTTTTCACGAAATACGGCCCCGTCCGGTGGAATCCCGGCATAATGTGAGAAATGTTTTTTGCAAAAGAATAAGGTGTCCATCGTTGGGTCACTGCTTTGTCGGTGGAGGAATAATTATTTTAGCGTAATGGAGAGCGCTTCCTTCGCGGTACTTTGAACCAGTATCGACCTCACGTCTGATGCTCTTAGATGGGAAGTCAGTCGTTAACCACGTTGATACGCCGCGCCCGAGGCGGT